>JARFXV010000980.1:162500-762500 GCA_031761425.1 Cosmopolites sordidus
TGCGTAAACCCCATTTAATTGAAAGAAGAAGTCACAACGAGCACTGAAAAGGTGACATTAAACTTAAAAAACCTGAGTGAAGATTTACGAATGGCAAATGAGCTTTGTGATTTTATCATAAACATTGATCCATCTATGGAAAGAAGTCTTGTTTTAAAAAGGCAAATTGTTGATACAACAGCCGAATTGAAAGAGCTATTCAAAGTGACAAAACAAGAAAAAATACTAAATTCTTTATACCATTGCGTAAGCCTGATAATAGTTATAAATACTGTTAATTAATGTTAATTAATTGCATGATGAATGCCCCGTCAAATTATACAAATAATTAAGAGGCAACGCGTCAATTTCATCATCAAACTCATTTTGTAAAAATCTAAGAAATCTAGCTGCATTCAAATTTCCATGAAAAAAATATGGTCCATTAATAATGTTATTTAAAATGCCGCATCAAACGTTCACCTTAGTAGAATATTGTCTCTTATATTGTATCACCCAATTTATCTTGAGCCCATAATCTAATATTTTGTGATGAAACGATATGTTTTGTCGTAAATATGGCTTCATCTGTGTATAAAATATTTTTTAGAAATGTAGGATCTTGTATGTACATGCCTTGTAACCATAAACAGTATTCCATTCTTCTTTCAGTGTCACTAACTTCAAGTGTTTGAAGAAATTTTGGTGTAAAAGGTTTCCTGTTATTTTTCTTCAAGTATAACCAGATATGCTTTTCGGAATATTTAAAATTCTACTAGCGTCTCTAACGCTTGAATTCTCATTAAAATAATCAAGAACTCATTGAATTGCTCGAAATTCACGAGAACGATGCTGATTAGGAAGTTTATTAACAGTTCCGTTTTGATCAAAATATTAGTTTATGCAAGAAACTGTAATATGATTGATTGTCTTCTATTAAATTGTTTTGCTGCTTCACGAAAAGTTCGCGTACCACCACCAACTAATCTTATAATTTTTTTATCTTCTAAAGAACAAAACATTATTGCCGTTTGAAATCACTATAATACAAATCAATCAATTAAAGTGACATTTGTTAAGTAGTTTACAATTTTTGATTTCCATGGCATACATAGTTTTAATAACAGAGAGTACATGTAATTAATAGAAAAATTATAATATAAATATCACAAATATCTGGGACACCCAGTAATTTAGAACCATAGCAATCGGTACAGTTTGGTTTAAGGTGGTGCTGGTCAAGAATCCGTTGTTCGATATTCTCTAAAAAAAATTCGTAATAGCACTTCTCGAAAATGGGAACCATAAAAGTTGACGCAGTTGGCCATGATATTAGCAAGAAACAACATGTGACACACTTTCTTAATGCCGTTTTCCGAGGTCTATCCAACAAAAGAAAGTTTATGAAAATCGCTCCAGACATTAAAAATTTAAGAAGGTGGTTAGTCCTTATCCTGATATAATGAATATATATATATATATATATATATATATATATATATATATATATATATATATATATATATATATATATATTTCTAAATCATTCCGGGTGTCCATGCGTTGATTCTGTGAAGAGTCACGACGTTTTGCCAAAATCTCATTGGGCATTTTCAAGTATCCATATCCAAATATCCCCATAGTCGAGGCCCTGGACCTAATTTCGATGAACGAAGACTTTCCACCATATGTGGGGGAACTCTCCGAACACTGCTTGAAGATTACATATTTTTCCTTCAATCAGCAGATCTACAGACAGACCGACGGTGCCCCAATGGGACCATCTTTATCACCCGTTATAGCCAACCTGTTTATGACCGACTTCGAAACAAAAGCATTGGCCAACGCTCCTTTAAAACCTAAACTTTGGAAACGCCATGTGGATGAGATCTTTATAATATGGCCTCACGGAAACGAACTTCCAAACAACTTCCTAACCCAGTTAAACGCAATCCACCCCAGAATACAGTTTACTCAGGAAGTCGAAAAGGATAGAAAACTGCCGTTTTCGGATCTCCTTATCACAAGGAAACTTTCTGGAACTCTCAAATACACAGTGTATAGAAAACCAACTCACACTGATCGATACCTCAACGCTAAATCCCATTATCATCCTTCTCAAATCCAAGCAGTAGCGAACAGCTTGATTTCCAGATCCTTTCGACTGACGCTACCAGATACACGAAGCGAAGAACTACCAAAAATTTCCACAGCCCTTAGACAAAATAGATATTCAGAAAATTGCATCAGGAAGGCCATTCGCCGCCAGGAAACCCAAACACGAAGAACAATAGAGGATCATGAACCAAATACACTAAAGGTCCTGCTACCATACATAAAAGGAATCACAGACAGGATAGGTAGAGTACTAAGGAAACATACAATCAGAACAGCCTACAAGCTGCACAAAACTGTCGCAAATATCCTAAAAAAGCCCAACGACAAAGTTAGATTATGGGGTGTACAGTATATCTTGTTCCGACTGCAACAGAACATACATAGGACAAACAAACAGACGAATATCGGCCAGAATACAAAAACATAAAAACAACTTAATAAACCCCTTTCGCTTTGTTCCAGCACCATCTACAAACAGGACATGAAATCAATTTTGGAGGAGCCAAAGGAATAACGAATATTGAAAACTACAAGGTCCGAACAATCAGAGAAGCCCTTGAAATAGAAGAAAGGGGTGAGCTAAATACGCGAAACGACGCTCGCAACATTCCAAAAGTAAGGAAATCCCTTCTGAAAAAAGAAGAAATGCGGCAACGTGGCGGCGAGGTAGAAAAATCAATAAACGGGCGCTGAACAGCGTTGCCCAGAGCCGCGAATAGTCCCGAACTACCCTGACATAATCTGCGCAATCGCCGGCCGGCTATAAAAACGACCACAACGACCTGTGCACGTCAGTTGGACCCTTCAGTCGAAGCGGGGAACACTTGCAAATGCCAAATGAGATTTTGGCGAAACCTCGTGACGCTTCACAGAATCAACGGATCGACATCCGGAATGAGATACTGGATGATGCTGGAGATAGAGATCTCTATCACCAGTAGTAGCCAACCTCGTCATGATATATTTTGAAAAGATGGCACTGCAGAGCGCTGACCTCAAACCTAAACTGTGGGTCCGATACGTCGACGACATTTTTGTCATCTGGTCCTTTGGTAAAAACGAACTTGCCAAATTTCACAGCCATTTAAATTCCGTCCACCAAAAACTACAGTTCACTGTAGAAATCGAAGAAGACATAAAACTCCCCTTCCTAGATGTCCTACTAACCAAGTCTCAAGATGGACGCTTACAAAACACAGTTTACCGGAAACCAACCCACACGAACAGATACCTGAATGCAAGGTCCCATCACCATCCAGTACAACTTCAAGGGGTTGTCAACACCTTGATTTTTCGGCCTCTCCGACTATCCGACGACATCAACCGAGAAAAAGGGCTCAAAACAATCACCGACGCTCTAAAGCAGAACGGCTACTCAGGGTATAACATAATGCAGGCTATTAACCATCAAAACAACCAACAGAAGCCAAATGAATGAAAATAGGCCCGTAACAGTTCTGCCGTACATCAAAGGTGTCACAGACCGCATTGGACGACTGCTTCGACGACATAATATATCAGCCGCATACAAGCCACATAAAACAATAAAATCAGCCATTAGAAGTCCCAAAGATCACATCATTCTAGAAAATCCGGGCGTATACAGCATATCGTGCGGGACTTGTAACATGGCATACGTCGGAGAAACCAACACAAGAATATCAGCCCGGCTCGAAGAACACAAATTGGCGGTTAAAAATAAACAAACCACATCGGTTCAGTTCCAACACCATCTACAAACAGGACACAAAATCGACTTCGATAGTTGCCGACAAATTGCAAATATCCCTAATTACAAAATAAGACCCACACAGACACGTGGAAATCAATAATTAACCGACAGATCGAAGCTCACCGGCTGCAGTCAGAAGAGCAACTGACTACCACTGTGACACCCCAAACATCGTTCGAGGGGGCAGAGCCAACACCAGAACCAATAAGAAGTACGCACCATCACAATCTGCGACCTAGAAGAATATAAATATTAAGAGACAGTTTCCACAGCTTTCCGTCTTCAGACAAGCATTGAGAATGCCAAGTGTGACCTTGGCGAAACGTCTGCACGTTCCCAACAAACGGGACACAAACAATCGGATGTACTCCCGGACAAACAGTTTAGCATATATATCTATATATATATATATATATATATATATATATATATATATATATATATATATATATATATATATATATATATATATATATATATATATATATATATGCTTTTTTGGACTATGTCCAATGAGACAACAGTAGTCGGGAGTTATACACCCCCAACCGCTGGGTTGGGGGTGTATAACAGCAATCTTATGTGGAACGCACAACAACCTGCGTCTCTGCCAAAATGAGTTTGACCAGGAACGAGCTCCATCCATCCCTTACATTGGAGGGCATTTGTTTCCATCCAGATATTCTTCTTCAATATATACTATTTTCGATAAGTTATACTTTTACGCCTTGGTACGTCTATTAGAATTTTCTCATTGTTCCAGATCTTGAATAATAATTAATGAATAATTGACTTGAGCTAATTATTTGCTTCCAAGCTTCGGTAGTTCTGAAGCTGTAATATCTATTTCAAGAGCTTTATTGCTCTTGAGTTTCGTTAAACTTTCCTTCATGATGGTACTTTTACCAGTGATTTCGTTTAACGGAGCTTCAGAATATACCTTCAAATATTGCTCTTGTATTATGTCCATATTGGAAAACAGTTTGAAATCTGCGTCCATGGTCAAAGTCTCTCTAGTGTAAACGTTTTTTACTTTTTTAATGTTCTGGTAAATCTGATCTCCTGTTTGTCTCATGCTTCTTGTATTTTTTATTATGTAGTAACCTTTTTTTCGCCTTGCATGATTGTGTGCTGCACGAGAAAAACATTAAAATTAGGTCAAATTCGGGACGTAACTCTTAAATTTCAGTAAAATATTTTACTGGCCATTTTATACCGTTTTATTTACTAGTAAAAATTTTATAATCCCACTTTAAAACTCTCAATGATGTTTTTCAGTACTGGTCATAAAAGTTCAAGCTTAAGTCTGCAACGGTTGTTAGTGCTGCCCAGTAACAATTACCAATAAAATCGACAATGGTGGCAGGGAACTGGGATGACGTAAGCAAAATTTAATAACCTCAAAGTTTAATTTATTGCTTCGTTGAATCTCAAAACGAACGGACTTAGAAACTTGATGAAATATGGCTGTTAAGAGGCGATAGGGTCTTTGGAAAATATTGTTTTCGGAATTTTTTACTTTACTGGCTTGTTCGTTTTTCCTCTGAATTCTCTGGATACAGCTAAATTGTCCGGACGAATGGATGGAAATGTTTCCACTGAATTCACTCGAAGAATTTACTTTTATTTCAAGTTAGTTCAATATCAGCTTTGTTGTTGATAATATACTGGAGAACAAAAAGACCAGCTCTATGAAACATATGTTTACGAGATGTGTAAATAATGTAAGGTGGCAGGTGGCGTAACGTTGAATCTGACAGTACTATTTGATTTTCGTTTTGAGTGGAGACAGGTTAACATCTGATGCGTCATCAGCGAACGTTTACACTCACTTGGTGGTCTGTAGCTATAATTTCGTAAAGCAAATTTTTCTAATGCGTTTTGAAAACACTTCAACAGGCCTATGGTAACAATGTTTTGCCAAGAACCCAAGTTTAGAGGTGGTTTAAAGAATTCACAGAAGGCGTAGAATATTGAAGATGAACCTCTCAACGGAAGGCTTTTAACAACATGAAGTGATGAAAATGTTCACATAATTTAGGTTAGTTTGGGCTCTGATCGTTGGTTGATGGTCGTAAGAGTTGAATTTGACTTACACTCCAGGACAAAATTAACGCAACAACATAATAAATCATACAAATCGCTATATTTAATTAATTTTAATAATTTTTTTATGGACATTGATTGCATTAAAAGTTAAAAATAACATTTTCGGAGACATTAAAAGTGAATTAGCTACAATATGTCTGCATAAGATTGAATAACTGCATTTTCAAGTTAGATCAGGTTTCTAGGTGCAGGAATATGACGTTTCACATTTCTTTTGAGGTAATCTCATACAAGTTCGATCGGATTCAGATCCGGGATTTTGGCCATTGCATAATTAGCATACCAACTTGATTAAGATAATCGAGTACCTCCCTAGCTACGTGAGGTCGAGCGTTGTCTTGCATAAACAAGAAATTGGGCCACAAAAAATGTTCTACTACAATATTCTCAAGATAGTAATCAGCATTCATGAATCTCATATGCACAAGAACTAATTCTGTACGAGCATCAAAGCAGAAGCCACTCCAGAACATAACAGAGCCACCGCCAAATAGAATCCTTGCAGATATATTGCAAGTAGCAAACCTCTCTCCTGGTCTTCGCCATACTCGCTCACGACCATCTGGATGTTTTAGGCTAACCCTAGTTTCATCTGTGAAGAAAACTTATTTCCAATCATCCCCAGACCAATTTTGATGATTTCGAGCAAAATGTAACCCGGCAACTCTGTTCTCTCTAGTAAGCAAGGGCGCAATGGCTGGTCTCCTACTGCTTAATCCAGCTTCATTTAACCATCTTCTAACTGTTCTAGAAGAAATTGCGACATTGCGGGTAGCTCCGAGTTTGTTTCTCATCATAGAACTAGTGGCAGTTCTGTTTTTAAAGCATATTGTCTAAGAAAACGTTCATCTCGGTCGTTAGTGTATCGTTTTCGCCCTTGCCCTGGCCTTCTAGAGTAAGTTCCTATTTCAGTCAAACGTCTTACCATACGACTTATTGTGGAACGATGTTTGCCTAACAAATTGGCGACATAACTCTGACAATATCCCTCGTCCAATAAAACTGATGCTCGCACTATCTCATATACAGTCAAATTCATTGTTCGATTCATTTTTACAATTTTTCAGAGTCACAAATAAAACAATCAACCATAAAAACGTAACACTTTCAAAAAAGTAACAAATTATAAGCTTGATTTTAAAGAAAATCTATTGCAAATATTGCATAAAACTGTTTATCTTCTAATAAAATCTTTAAAACTGTAAATCTAAACGAATTGTTTTGAGTGCTGTCATTAACAATGAAACAAAATATTCATAGCCTACTATTTAAACAATCTATAAACTTTAAAAGTGGCATAAGAAAAAAATAAACTTATTTTTTCAATTATTTCATATTGTTGCGTTAATTTTGTCCATGAATTTATAAAGGGTGTTACAATAAGATGTACATTTTAAATAAAACATGGTTTTCTGTAGCAAAGTATTGAAATATTTGTTGATTTATAATATATACATTTGGAAATTATGTATGGAACAACACATCTAGTAAATGGGCACCACAGCTTTAGCGGCTCACGCGTACTTTTCTGGTGAAATGTTCAATAACGGTTTTACATAAATGTGGCGGAATTTCGTTGATACAGCGTTGAATTTCAGCCTTTAGTGCTTGGATGATCATGGGTTTGTTGGCGTAAACCTGAGACTTCAGAAAACTCTACAAAAAGTCCACAAGTGTTAAATTGCAAGATCGTTGCGGCCAATTGTGGTCATCTAAACGGGAGCTAACACGAGCAGAAAAAGACTCGTGCAAGACCGTTAATATTTCAGGGGTGGTATGGCAAGTGGCACCGTCCTACCTTCAAGACCAATATCTTCCAATTGAGGGACAAAAATATAGATTATTATGTCACGATAACGTTCGCCCTTTACCTTTAATGCATACCGGCGTCGTTTTCAAAGAAAAATGGTTTTTCAAAGGTCTCCAAACTACGGGCCAAATTCGGCCAGCCAGTGTCATCAATCCGGCCCGCGACTAGTGAATTTAGCAAGCGTATGCTCGTTTAGGGCGTGTACTCGGCGACTAGTTTAGAAATTATAGATAATGGCAGAAAAATTAAAATGGTTTTGGCGCTTACAACTTACTGGAGTAATCAGTATAGACCCAAGGTTGGAAAGTTTGAAAACCTCTGCTCTAGACCATAATGGACACCAAACAGTGACACGTTGGGATGTATTTGTTTTTCATGAATCATTCGTGGATTGGACACGTTGTTGTATCGTGAAGCGTTCCATGTTTATTAATTCTTATCTGTCTATTATCGACCGGCCACAATTCTTGACGTATTGAGTCATGATAGCCAAAATGGCGCGCAATTCAAATTTTGCGCTCTTATCGCAACACCCTTTACAACCGTTCATTAGATTTAGGAAATGAAGAAAATCGGCCTGAAAATGGTTCACAAACATTGTGTGAACCATTTGGGTGTTGTTTCGTACAGTTGTCCGTACAGACATTTTAACTATTAATCATGCCGAAAGGTCAGTACAGCCAAACAACTAGAGGATGAAGAATTGGAGGCACTGCTGGAAGAAAATCCTTGTCGTAAATTAGCATAGTTTGAATAGGAAGTCGGAGTAATATTCCACGCCATTTTTAAACGTCTACACAAGCTAGGGAAGTTCAAAAGAAGGCTCGTGAAGTTCCTTATGAACTCACAACTGAGAATAAAAGTAAACTTTTTGATTTTGTTGTGTTATTGCTCTCCAGATTCAAGAGAAAATATTTCCTGCGTATAATTGTGACCTATGAGGAAAAGTGGATCCTTTATGATAATCCAAAGAGGTAAAAATTTTGAGTTAATCTTGGCGAGCAATCAAGAAGTACCGCAAAACCAAAGATCCAGGCAAAAAGGTACTGCTGTGTATATGGTGGGAACAGATGTCGTAGATTATGAGTTGCTTCAATCTGGCCAAACAGTGTCTGATAATTGTTATCAGCAGAAAGTAATTCGTATTAGTGACACTCAGGACAACGCACGAGCAAATACAGCAAAAATGACTCTGGTAACGATCACTGAGGGCTGGGTGATTTTATAGATTACGGCGTATTTTCCAGACTTTTCATATCGAATTTTCATATCTTCCAATCCCCACAACATCGCCTTGTTACTAATCGCTTTACATCTCGTAAAGAAATTTAAAACACCTTAATGACGTTATCACATCAAAAGCACCAGGTTTTTTTCGATCTGATATTCGACAAGTGGCCAGAAAGGTGGTAAAAGTGTAGAAAGAACAGGCAAAGAGTAGATAGTTAGAGAGATCACTTCGAAGATTAAGTTTATATTACTCTTTTCATAAACAAATCTGAAAGGAAGTCAAAAAGACCTAGATTAGTTGAGGATTTAATTGTTTTCTGTTTTATGGATACCTAATAAAGATTCCGATATTAGAACTGATTACTTTCAGTATTTATCAACGTCTCAAAATATTTTCGATCAATTATTACCTCAATTATGAAGCAAATCACTCTTGAAAAACAAGATTTTCGGTATACTTTACAATTTTTACATTTAAAAATGTTTTATAATTTGAACCAGGTACCAAGCTAAAGCACAATAGTGTGTATCATTCAACTAACAAAGCGAAGCAAATTGTATAGGATATTTAAACATGATATATATGTATCGATTTTTCTTTTACGTTGCTTCTCTTGCAGATAACCTGAACTTCATTAAAGGTTAATGTAAAATCAATTACAGGCTCTCATCTGTTTCGTTTTCCTTTTTTTTCTGTTTGCTATTTTGTAATAACGCTAGAATGAACGCGAGTTAACAACACGTTTACTGTTAATAAAAACTAGAATTGCTTAGAGAATCGTGTTTGTTAATAGTTTGATGCAAATTTCGTTTCGGGCTGTTAATAAGAATTCTGTAAATTTTCAACTAAACGAATGCAATTTCTCTTCGTAATTTGATAAATTGCAGACCATTCGAAGTTTACTGCTATCAAGGTAAGTATGCTAAATACAGAGAATCGTTGAACATCGTTGTGTGTAAATTAAGTAATGAGGTTGATAGCGTAGCGTTCGATCTGGCAATACTGTTGATTTTTCTTTTGGAGGAGAGGCAGGCCAACATCTGTTGCGTCTTGAGTACAAGTTTGAACTCCCTAGAGTCACTTACTGGTTCGTAGCAATTTCTTTTGTAAAATAGATTTTTTCTAGTGCGAAAATGAGTGACAACAATTTCAAATCAAGTCTTCTTGCATTATCGTGCGTTATGAGAAGTAGCATGGAGATATATCATGCAAATATGAAGGATGATCGAGTACTAAACCACTTTTTTTAGCAAAGAAGTAGTGCCCAATCTTCATCATCTTCTATAATATTGGTTTCAGTAAATTTTAGACATCTTGAAGCATTTCAGCCACGTTTCGAACGTCTTTAAACTGTAATTAACGAACCAGGAAATTGATTGTCCTCAAAACTATGTAGTAAACTGTGTAAAGAAGTTTAAGAGGTTGTTATAGCCCACTGTCATATATACAGAGCCTCCATTTAATCATATAACACACGTTACTAGTGTGTTATTTAAATTTCGGAATTTTCATTTTAATTTTTTATGCTTAATTGCTTAAAGGTGGTATTATTAAAAGTTCCCCAAGATCTATTATTGAGACTTGTTTTTATACTTCCTGAGCAACAACTAATATTTTAAAAGCACCTCTTAAAGGTATGCAATTACGATAGGTTTATCAACAGTCATCCCAAAAAATGTATATTTCATAAAAAAGTTTGCTTTTTCTCTAAGAGAACTTTTGTAAAATATTTTAAAAAATCTATGACTTAAATTTTTACCTGTTGAAAAAACAAAACAAATATATTTATATAAGCTTTTTATTAACTTTAACCATTATATTAGCTTACAAAATAATGGAAAAAAGTTTAAAAGTGAACCCTGTTACTTTTTCTTTTATGTTCATGAATACTTTCTCTCCTCTACCCCAAATATAGTCTCCCATCATATTTTTATAGTATTGGCCTTAATAATGGCGTTCGAAGTCCATAATGTCTTGATGAAAACGTTTTCCATGTTCTTTTGAGCAAGCTCCCACATTGTTTTTAAATTTATCTAAATGAGCATGTAGCATATGCACTTTCAGAAACATCCTGTAACCCATGACCTTAAAATTCTTTAACATATTTTCAACTATTTCTTGGTAATTTTTGACTTTGTTATTTCCTAAAATTCCGGAGACTACTGCTTTGAAACTATGCCAACCTTTTTTTTAACATTAATAAGCAATTTTGAAAATTCCTCATTGTCAAAATATTTTTTAATTTGTGGACCAACAAAAATTCCAGCTTTAACTTTCGCTGCTGACCCTGTTGGAAAAATATTCTTAAAAAATTGAAAGCTTCAGATTTCTCATCTAGTTCTTTACAAATTGTTTCATTAGCCCTAATTTAATGTGGCGGAATTAGCACATTTTTAGGTTCAGCAATCAGTTCTTTCGTTTTGTTTTCCCCCAAGAAATTTCGTTCTTATTGGTCATGATCATTGAACATAGTGCTGAGCATCCGCTCTACTATCCCACAAATAAACATAATACGAATATTTTTTTGTATCAGGTATGTAAATATGAAACCGGAATTTTTGTATAGAAAATACATGTTTATTGTATAAGAATGATAACAAATATTTTATTCATTATTCGTAAGTTATGCCCATCACTAGCTATACATTTTTCCAACCTGTCTGATAATTTGTGGATGCCACGCCAAAAAAACTGTTGTTCTTTTGAGGCCAATCAGTCATCAAGTACTTTTCGTACATTTTCGTAAGAAATAAAGCGCTGCTCAGCAAATGCGTGTTTCATCGATGCGATAGTGATCGGACGGAGCCAAGTCTGGTGAGTAAGCCGCACGCTAAAGTATTTCCCAACTAAACGCCTCAATCGTTTTCTTGACGAGTTTTGATGTGTGTGATGGTATATTACCATTAATCAAAATCAATTTGTGTTGCTTTTTTTGATATATGGTCATTTTCTCGCAAAGCTTGATTCAAATCGATCATTGGTTGTCGGTAGCGTTCGGTATTAAAGCTTTTGCCAGGTTTTAGCAGCTCATAACAGATCACACCCTTTTAATCCCACCAAAAACAGAACATTGTATTCCGTCCATAAGGATTTGGCCTTGCAGTCGATGTTGATGGTTCGCGTGTAGTTATCCATGATCTTTTACGCTTAGGATTCTCAAAATATATCTATTTTTCATCGTCAGTCACAATTCGATGGAGAAATCATTTTCTTTTGTACCGGGCGAGCAACATTTCGGAAGTGGTTTTTCAGTTTTCCTGCTGTCTGTCATTCCGTTCATGTGGAACCCATTTTCCCATTTTCTGGATCTTTCCCATGATTTTCAAACGTATACAGACGGTTTCTCGTGTCACACTTAATTGATTCGTGAGTTGTTGCGTTTGAACGTCATCCTCATCCAACAATGCTTGCAATTCGCTGTCTTCAAACTTTTTCGGTGGTCTTCCACGTTCTTCGTTTCTCATGACAAAATCGCCACTTTTAAATTTTTTAAACAATTACCAAATTTTTTTGGTAATTCACCAATAGTATGCTCATCGAACCGCAAGTAAGCTTTGACAAGCATTCGATGCGATTCTGCAGCAGTTTTCTTAAAATATTAACTGAAAATCAATGGTGTCCGCAAATCGTAATCTTCAGGCATAAAATTCGACATATTCAACGCTGTTACAAATTATGCTGTTGTATGCAACTTGTATTGTTGTGAGTTGAAAATCTTTGTCAGATGTTAACAAGGAAGCGCGCCAATGACGCAGTTTGACGGTAACTACATCGACAGATAGGGCCATTCTGGTCAAATTCCGGTTTCATATTTACAGATCTAGTATATCCACTCTTACCCCTATTAAGAATCCCACTATTTTAATATATCCTATGAACTGCCACTTATACTGTTAATATTTTAAAGCTTCGAGTAAAATTTTGACACTTTCATATTTTTCTTTGAGACATGTCTTTTTGTTTTCGTTTCTTTTCGTAGAGCTGTCGATGAATAAACGCCATTCACCAGGAGCATAAGGTATCCCAATTTTTTCAAAAAAAAACTATTATATCGTTACAGAAACAAAATTCATCTTCTTTTGTAAAAAACGCCGGTTTCGTTGATCAGTTATTTTGACATCAACAAGCAAATTCCATTGTTTTAAACGAGAACCCAAAATTTCTTCTTTACTTTTCAGCAAATTCAAATCTCTTATTAAGTCATTAAAATCTTCTGCGGCAATAAAATGGGGTTTTAATTGTTCCTGTGGCGTTAAAAATTAAATTCTTCATCTTCATTTAAACTTTGAGATGAGCTTGATTGAGACAATTTCTTTGGAAGGTCAGGTACAGAGAATTGTGGGCTGGGTAAAATAGGAGTGGAAGAAGAAGCAAAGTTAGGATATTCGATTTATTTCGTATTCATGCCACTTCGTCGTTTCCCTGAATTCACTACGCAAAAATAGTAGTAATTAATTGGTCTCTCGGTTCTCGCCTAATTCTCGGTACTGCGAATTTCATACTCCTTAGTAATGTCTGAATGATTGCGGCGTGTTCATATATTTTTTCTCCTTTATTTGGTTTTTTCGCCACTGTCTAAAACTCAAAAAAATATCAAAAATACCTGTTCTTATTTAAAGAAAGAATCACTGGGTAAAAACAAAAAACCAAACGGAGACAAATTTCTCAGTGATTCTTTTTTGTAATAAATTTGCCTAAGGAACAAAATTTTAAAGATATAAAAATGTTATAAAAAAATTTACAAACTTTTAACGTTAACGTTTCGGAGGGTAATCTCCCCCCGTTTTCAAAACTGAACTAAAAAATAAATTATATTAATTTGTAATATATAAAGTAACGAGTGAAAGTAAATATATTTTTTTGTATGTCAACGATACTTACATTGACAAATTATATATAAAAAAAATTCATACTCCTTATTTCGCCACGATACCAAAAAAATCAAAATGTAAATAAACATGTTTATAATATTTTTTCCACCGAAACTGTTTAACATCTTTTTGTCAAACCATACTTCGTAGGTTCCACAAAGCTTCGCAACCTTTTAACCTTTTTGAAACTTAATTATTGTTTGAGTATAAAACACTGAATTGTAGTTTGCGACTTGAGCGCACTCTGGAGGTTCCGTGCGAATGTAACAATCCCGTTTCTCTTTTTGCGGCATGTTTAAATATACAAAGATTATTTACCAGTTCTATGAATATTCAAAAATCGTTTTATTAGTATTAACACTACAAAAGCAAACTTTGAAGGGATGTGGATATTTTTCCTTCATTTTGGTGCACGATGAATAAATAAATCATGAAATTCTTCTGAAATTGTAAATTCAACTGATTTTTAGGTTACGCATGTTATTTTATGTCATTAGTAGTTTACTTAACCATAGCCAATTGTGTAAAATAAATTAGTTTTAACGGTGTGGCGGGAAAAATTCTATGGGCCAGTTACCACGTGGGTCCCGAAACCCTGAGAGAACTTACCTTCCAGAGTTCAAAGTAATGAAGGACTGGACAAATGTTATGTTTATTTAGTTATTAGTGCTAAACATTATATATAATATTCAAAGACAAATAGTATTTATAAAAAATGAAGGAAAAAAAAACAATAAACGTACGTTATAGTTTAAGAAAATTAGTGATTTCGTGTTAATTATTATCAACTTGTCGTGTGGGTTGTTCACATTTAAAGGTTATGTGGGTTTCGGGATTAAATAAAGGTTCCGAAGTAGATTCACTTTAAAATTTCTGTATTATTTAATACGACAACGTGCTCTATCCAAAGATCAATTAATTAAATATTGAATCAAATATTGGGATTAACAATCCCGATTCTCTTTTTGTGGCATGTTTAAATATACAAAGATTATTTACCAGTTCTATGAATATTCAAAAATCATTTTATTAATATTAACACTACAAAAGCAAACTTTGAAGGGATGTGGATATTTTTCCTTCATTTTGGTGCACGATGAATAAATAAATCATGAAACGAACCCAAGGACAAGGAAAACATTTTTTTTGTAGAGTAGTGATATTTAAAAAAATACTAGGAACACGCGCTACTCCTTTTGTTTTTAAGGTCTGTCAGGGTTACTGGGTGATGGTTTTACAACCTCCTATAATTTCAGTGATTTGCTATTAAAATTACAAGGAAGGCGTCCATTTACTAACTTTAGATTTTTGAAATGAGTCTTACATTGCTTCTTCTCTAAAAAGTATATACAGGTAGGATATAATCTCCATTTATTAGTCCAGAATTTTTTTTCTTTCAAAATCGAAATCCAATGGTGCAGTTGATCCAGATGAAACGAGTAACTGGACCTTACACCTATTTTTATATGTGTTGTTGCTTTATTATAAATGGCGGTATTTGTGCGTATTTAGGGCCCAATAAATAGTGTATAAAAATACCTAACATTAGTTAGAATAATGTCTGTTATCAACTGGCAATGTAATGTAAGTATACTTCGTGAGTAAATAAAACTAATAGTATAACTATATTAAATAAAATATATAAAGTATAACTATAATATATTAATATAAAAAAATATAACTCAACCACATCCATAACTTCCTCACAAGAGAGCCGGAACACATTTTTTTTCCATGATTTTCAAAGAATTCGCTATCTCTTGTTCTTCTTCTTTTGAAATATATGAAGATACTCCTTCTCGACCTTTGCCATCCGCAGAAGTATTTCCTCTATCCCGAGTTCCTAATACCTAATGTTTTAATGTGCAGCGTAGTATATTATAAAAAGTAGCTGCTCCACGAGTCGTTTCGTTGCCATTTTTAACAGCAGATAACGCTTTTTCTAAGTCTTCTCTGCTATATCTAGCACCGGCACCATTCTGCTTCTTTCTAACATACAGTCGCTGTCCATATCAATGTGACCACTTGTGGTTTTCAAGCAAAGTTCAAGTTATGCGTATTTCTAAAGAATTTTGAGTTACTGTATGAACTAAAAATGTTTACTAAAGCATAGATTAACATTTATTTCCAACATAATGCCAATATTTCTATTATATTGACCACACTGATCGTAAACACCGCCATTTTTAAGTATTTGGTGCTTTTGCTGTTTCAAATGTGTTATTTTCTCGTGCATTTGAGTGAAGTTATTGACAAATATCGATTAAATTATGAGTTGAGTAAGTATTTTTTACTTTAATATTGTATTTTAACGAATTTAATTGTATAAAAATGGTTTTATATGCTTTTAAAGTAACTTTTTAGGTTACCAATTACTTTTTGGGTTACCAATTACCTAACCTTACTTTTGTTCTAATTTTTAGAAATAGGTAGACCTAAAGATATTTCCCCGGTCAAAATTGGAGTTGTTAAGGGTTTTTTGGACCTAGGAACCATGTCACAAAGAGAAATTGCCAAGAGAGCAAACATATTCAAGACATTGGTGGCTAATATAGCCTGCAAACTGAAAATGTGCATAACCTTGACTCCTAAACGTCGGGGTAAATGTGGCAGAAAACCATTAGTAACTCCTCGCAGGTTGCGTATTTTGGCCAAAGTCAAAAATGATACAACGTCCACAAATGCGACCATAAAACATAAAATGGTCGAGGATGGAATCGATGTATCATTTCGTACAGTGCAACGAAGATTGGTTGATTTGGAGTTGAATAGTCGCCGACCAGTGAAAAAGCCAAAACGGACCAGATGAAGAAAAAAGCTTTAGCATGGGCTAAAAAATATCAGGATTTTACTGAGGACGATTGGGAAAAGGTACGTGATAATATTTAACAGGATAATGATTTTTATTCTAAAAAATTTAATAAATTAATTATCTTATTTAACAGGTTTGAGTGACGAGAGCACAATTCAAATCTTAATGAACAAAACTCAATACGTTCGACGAAGACCTTCTGAAAAATAGCATTCATACTGTGTGATAAAAACTGTTAAACATCCAAGATCAGTTATGATTTGGTCGGTGATTAGCAGCAAATGTCTTGGGAGACTTTACATTGACCCATGAGATAGCAGCAGTACATTTCGGTCCTTGAAAATAGATTGACTACTTAAGTTGAGAGAATGGTGCCCTAATAATGAAAATATTCTTTTCATGCAAGATGGAGCATCATATCACACTGCGAAATCGGTGAAAAAATTCATTAACGAACAGAATATTCAGTTTTTGGAGTGGCCTGGAAACTCACCAGACATGAATCCAATAGACAATGTCAGGGAGCTTTTGAAACGTGAGATTACCAAGAAAAATGTCACCAATAACATATAATTAATTGAGAAAATAATTTTCCATTGGAATTATAATGAACACCTCAAAGAAATGTGTCTTAATTGCATTAGAATTACGCCTCGACTGGTACGCGCAGTCATATAGGCTAAGGGTGGTAATACAAAATATTAAATAAAATATAAATTTGTTTGTCTATGAGTATTATTGTGTTATAGTGATTAGTGTAATATCAAAGAAGTCTTTAACATATTGAGTAACTTTTATCATCCAAACACACACATTTTTCTAAAAATCAAGCAAAAAAAGTTATTTTACTTAATTATTTCAAGTAGTCACATTAATATGAACAGGGACTGTAGTTACGCACCATTATCTGCAAAACATTAACCCAACAAATAAAATATATTATTTAACAATTACCAGCACGATGTTTTAGAATATCGATAAGCTAAAATTCTTGTGAAATTGTAAATTCAACTGATTTTTAAGTTACGCATGTTATTTTATGTCATCAGTAGTGTACTTAACCACAGCCAATTGTGTAAAATAGAATATTTTTAACGGTGTGGCGGGAAAAATTCTATGGCCCAGTTATCACGTGAGTCCCGAAACCCTGAGAGAACTTACCTTCCATAGTTCAAAGTAATGAAGGACCGGTCAAATGTTATGTTTATTTAGTTATTAGTTCTAAACATTATATATAATTCAAAGACAAATAGTATTTTTAAAAACTGAAAGAAAAAAAAACAATAAATGTATGTTATAGTTTAAGAAAATTAGTGATTTCGTGTTAATTATTACCAACTTGTCGTGTGGGTTGTTCACATTTAAAGGTTATGTGGGTTTCAGGATTAAATTAAGGTTCCGAAGTTGATTTACTTCAAAGTTTCTGTGTTATTTAATACGACAACGTGCTCTATCCAAAGATCAATTAATCAAATATTCGGTTCATTTCTCCAGTCTAGTTTGTTCTTTGTTTTCTCACCGTTTCTTTGATAAAAACTACTTTTAAAAATTATAACAAACACTTTGTCAAAAATATCGAAAAGAAGTTATGAGATTTCGTAAACAAACTATTCCAATAAATAAGGAATTCTAAAAATTGATCCTTTGAAAGACATACCGTTTAAAAATGCAGGATCTGCAGGATGTTGTTTCCCAGATAAAACCGAAAGGAACGAATGGGAACATAAAAAGGAAATATTTATTGCACGGGAAAAACGGAAATATTTTAAAGAATAAAATCTAGAACTTAGACAAAAGAAGAGACTTGAATAATCACATGACTGGTATGAAGTAGTCGTTCGGTTATATGAATTAATAAATACATGGTGTGTTCATAAAATTATATAATTGACAGTAGAATTTAATTTTTGAAAATAAACAGTTTCCAAAAATATTGTGTGATTTGATTTTTAACTTTTATTTGTCATCAAACTTGTTTGGAAAGCATTGTGTTTTACAATGTACTACAGAGTAAAAAAAAATGCGTCAATTTTGACATAAATCGCGTGTAAAAAATGAATAACCCAAATTTTGATGTCAATTTAACATAAACGTTTTGTGTCAACCACGTAACACAAATTAATGTTAAAACTAACACAAATATGTGTTAACCCATTTGTGCATAAAGTTCCTCATAAGGGACACCCAATGTTTTCAGGATGCTATATATAGTAAATCTAATTTTAGACTAGTTGATGTATTTAAGGATTTAGTAAGGTATGTGCAGGTCAGTTTATAAACACAAATCGGTGTGTGAACTTATTTCCGGTATTCCTGTGGCTATGGATCCAGAACTTTACTCAACGAAAAAGTGAAGGTAAGTTTTTATTTCTTATATGAAAGCTGCATGACACTAGGCCTTTCAAATGTTGACAAAAGATCGTTATTACCAGTAGTTTGGTCCCATAAATTTTTCACGCAATTTGCACAACTTGTTTATAATAATATTAGTGTATATTAGTATCGTCCCTCATCAAGGACTCCATGCAGAATGACCAAATCCAATACTCAACAATTAAACATTTGCTTTGCAGATTATTGTTACACAAGCTGCTTTCTTTGGTTGGAGATAATGAGGATTTCAATAACTAAATGGATCTGGACTTGTATATTAGAATTCCCGACAACCAGGGGCAGACACCGAGGAAGATAGTGACAAATCAGACGACGAACACATTGGTGATGCAAATCACCGGTACAGTGGAATACTACAGCAAAACAGCTGAAGTAAGAGACAGGCTGCAAGATGAATTTGATAAAGATCTGATACCTCTAGCATGACTATTTCAACAGGCTGGACCGAGTGGTGGCTCTAAAGTAAGCACAAGCCAAAGAGTAAGTTGCCATAAAATTAAAGCAAATCAAAAGCCTCACAAGTGAAAGAAAAAACCTCCTAACTTTTCTACAAATAAATTGTGTGTGCCTCGCAAGCCATCTTTAGAGCTAAAGCTGCTCAAACTCCTATAGATTTTTTCTTCTATTTTTTAACGAAGAACTGACATCAACAATTGTTTAGGAAACAAATCGCTATAGACAGCAAAAAAATAATCAGCTAAACTTCACTAAAGACGAATTTTTTGTTTTATTTGGCTTATGTTTTACAATGCTTTTCTCGGGTTATGCAAAGTATTCGAACAAGAGGTTATATTGGAGTTCTTCTGAAGACGTGCCGAAGATTTTGTCTAACATTATCAGCTTGAATAGATTTGAAACGTTACTGCGACATTTACATTTCAGTAATAATGCTAATATTGGCCGGAACAGACTTTATAAACTTTATCTTGAAGCATTGAATTGGATTTTTAGATATCCCGGTAGATTAATAATACTATGGCAAGCATTATGGATAATACTATGGCAAGCATTATGCCAAATAATATATAAAGTGAAAACCGATATGTTTTGAATATAAACACTTGGCTATTTGAACCACTAGCGGTTATATGATTTATTTTGAATTCTATACGGGAAAATGCAATTCTGAAAAACGTTTTGGTCTTGGTGGAGATATGGTAATAAGTTTACTAGACAAGCCTCAGGTTCCTTCTAATAACGGATATAAACTTTTTTTTTGAAAATTACTTCACCAGCCTAAAATTGTTGTACCACTTATCTGAAAATAATAAATGTGCCACTGGGACAATTAGGAAAAATCGCACAGAAAACTGCCGATTTCCTGAAACCAGCTCCTAGAAATCAAAACCAAGAGGAAGTCCCAACACTTCCAGGTGGTGCAAGGAATTCAAAACTAACAAACAGATTCCACAACCTTTAATTATAGCAAACTACAACAAGCATATAGAGGGAGTTGATAATATGATTGGGCTTATAGCATTGTACAGAACACGAATGCGGCAACCAAAATGGTATTGTCCGATAGCATCATTTGTTATCATCATTTGTTAGATGCCTGTGTTTCAAATGCGTGGGTTCTCATATTCCTGACATCCTTCATTCTATGGCAAGAAGCCAAGTAGGGGAAAAACACCGTATTCAGTTGCGTCTAGACTTGACAATACGTGGCACATAATAGGATATAGTGAATCTATCGGGAGGTGTCAAGTTTGCAAGAAGAAAAGCAATTTCATATGCATAAAATGTGACTGCGGACTTCATCCTAAGCTTTGCTTTGATAAACATTTGGATAATTGTATTCGAATGGCTGTAAGGAACAATACCGCCCATATCAACCCATCAAGAGAAGCACTTCCCTATTCAGGAGCACATATGTCTTTGATTATTAATATCTTTTGATCAAATTATCCAATTTAATATATATATTTTTTTATTTAAATCTCAATAAGTATAGAAAATATTATCTATAGAATGTTCCAAAAAATAATAGTATTCCTAAATCCATCGAACAAATCAGCAAAAAAAAGTTAAAATGAAGTGTTCTATTCAAACTATCATGTCTAGGTGAAACTGATAGATAAAAACTTTCTTCCAACGGCATTTAAAAGGGGATTTGATGTACTATCAGATATTTATTACATAATTTAGCTTTATTTTAAAAAATTTATTTATTTAATTAGGTAAAGTTTACGGGTATGATGCTCTTCAATATGACGTTTCTACTTCAGACGCACAGCGAATACTAGAACGCGTGTTCATTTTGAGCTAAATAGAATATGAAAGAAACCGACAAATAAATGTTAAAAAAATCAAAAATTAAAGTTTTCAATAAATATAATATAAAAAATATAATATTTATCATTTACTTACCACAAACTGTGTCAAGATCGGAAAAACACACTGTTTGTGCAAAAAGGTTATTTAACGTTTTATATATTGACAAAACACTGACACAATAACAGCACAGGGTGGCGTATACCCATAGACTGACTACGGTCGCTTATATTTTTGTTAGTATTCACATCTTAAGATGGTTATGGTGGTGGATCAGTATTGGGGATAGTAAAATATTTTCCCCCACTCAAAGTCATCCCCTCACGTGACCATTTATAAGAGAAAAACCCTTTTAATTCACCCCTGGGTATCCCCTATCCAGTGCTTCTCTTGAGGTTTAAAAAAATGTTAAGGAGTCTGAGTGTCAGCCTTCTCATTAAAATGATATTTTGATCTACATTTAGACGTTACATTTTGTTATTTACATGTATCATATGACTTAATTTTTTAAAATATATGACATGTCGTTGCGTCAAAATTACGATTACGATTACGATATGTATATTGTATGTGCATCATATGTAATGTATAATATAGTTATACTAAAATAAATCTTTTACGTAGAAAATGTGTTTCTATTATTGCATTAGACAAGTTTACATAGCTCTCTCTATTTGAATATTATTAAAGTAGCTCAAAGCAATGAAAAGGTTGGCGACCACTGTTCTAAATATATGACGCCTTGTATTAAATTTCGCATTAGTCAACTTTTCCTCTACACATACAGTATAATTAATTAAAAAAATATCTAATAACTTTTTTTTAGATGCTGATACAGCATGTGGTATGAAACAAAAGCTTTTTTGTTTCTCTTATACCCTTATCACGTAAAGAACAATAAATAACTTACCAACATTGGCCATCGTACGGTGAAGTATACTTTAGCTCGGCCGAAAAACTTAAATTTTCTCAGTTTCCTGCCTCTTTTCTCGTTGAAACTCGGAGGTTTCATAAACATGCCGCCGTCACAGAACATAAAAACATCTATTTTAGGTCACTTATCCCTCACTACCAACACCAACACACTGATTTATTAGTCTTTTGTTTGTTCGTTAAAAGATTTACCGAAAAAGCCGCATTTTCTACGTTAGATGCGCCAAGAAACCGTCGTCTGTGGTCTCATCATGTCTAAGTCCAAGACGGAAAACGTTGTGCCAGGTACGGCAAGAGCCTCATCACGCAATCACGACCGTCTTTTGCTAGGGTTTGAAAAATAAATAATTTATTTCACCCGAGGGGGATGATAATAGTTCAGTTGAAAATTGATTTATAAACGATGGGGGATTTGCGGGCTATTTTCTGTTTTATTACAGGCTGTTATAAATTGTAAATCGCTTGCTTGCTTAATCCGTGACGATCAACAAATGCCAAAAGAAAAGGCTGTTATACTCTTCCTAATCTCCTCTCTGCCCATCAATCTCTTACGCTATATAGCCTTATGTAAATCTAAAAAACAATCTGGAAAATAATGTTATAAAGAGTTTACCAATAAGAATGTTAAGGCTTTGAAAATAGCGGCAAAGCTGTTTGAAATGTAAATATCACTATTATACTGCTGTGTTGTATTTGTGTGCCGTACATTGTGTCAATTTAGCATGGAACGATCGATGATTCATTAGCGCGTACACATTGGATCTCCACTTTGGGGAAAAAAAAATGATCTTTTCCGACGAAGCGCACTTCTGGCTTAATGAATTTGTGAAAAAATATAACTGCTGGATTTGGGCGGATAAAAATCCTCAAATGATTCAAAAGTTATCTGTTCATCCTCAGAAAATTACTGTTTGGTGACTCGATTTATTGAAAGAAAGATTACTGAATGTATTATTTCGCGAAGTGGTAATCTCAACTGGCCACCAAGATCATGCGATCTAGCGCCCTTAGATTATTTTTATGGGATTATGCTAAAACTTTTCTTTCCAGAAATAAACCCCGAACAGTTCTTGACCTGAGACCGAAATATTCGGGCTACCATAGCTACCTACCAGACCAAGCCGAGGGGGATATTTGAATGATATTATTTTCAGAATATACTGCAAATATTTGATCCTCAAGAGAGAGTACAAATTACCGAATTATTATTTGTAGCTATCATTGTGCCTTATTTTAAAGTTCTGACATTCTTATTGGAAAACCCTTTATAATATAAATCAGAAGGATTAAGATACATTACTATTTGCTATTAACTGCTAAGTTTGTTGTAGTATTCTCTTAAATAATAAAGTAAAATTTGAACTAAAGAAATAAAATTAAATATACAATTTAAAAAAATATTAGGAATAAAAAACCTATAATGATGAATGATGTCAAAAAAAATTTAATCAGTAATAACTTGGGAAATAGAAAAGTGTAACACCCAGTATCCATATTTAAATCAAACTGAAAATATACTCACTGTATGGTATATCTTTAATACAAAATCTGACAGACTTTGAGTCATGCGTTATCATGCGAAATATTTTTCGTATACCATTAGGCCAAGCAGTATTCTTGTATATCTGTTAAAAAATGCCATAGATATATAAGAAGAATATTTAAGTTTTCCATGAAACAGAAAGAAGATTAAACATTGTTACTTCTGCTAATGCGAGGACATTAAAAAGATGGTATGAGAATCAGACTCTGAACGAGTATGAGATTCTAGTCAGCCTAGGATTATCCAAAAGCGTGACGACCGGCAATTTATACTTTAGGATGGACGGAATTGACATGAAAATATCGGGCATGTACGTGATAATGTAGCTACTAGAAGCAGAGTTCTGTCTGTATACAATAATTTAATGTATTATTAATTACAGACGACTGGGTTTGGTTTGATTATATCGGGAGAAAAACATCCGAGTTTAACTGATGGGTTCTTAAAGAACAAAACCGGCCTTAAAAGCGGTTAATCTTAAAATGTGGATGAATTTTTGCTTGTAGTAATCGAACGAGACGTAGTTCGTCTAGTCGTATCACCTGTATTTAATAAAACAGTTACTTATTGTATGTGAATAAGTGTTAATTATATTAAACTTACATTAACTTATAAAACTGATAGATAACAACGTAAAAAATTGTTTTTTTCCTTTTTTAAAAAATAAACTATCACAAACATTTACATTCTAAACGAGTCACTGTTGTCCATGATGGCCAGGAGGTGTAATTGGACCGTATTTGTTTCAGACTGCTATTGGTGAAGCTGTAACTGTGAATGGTGTTCGTGAGATGATAACTGAATATCGATATCGATATCGAAAGATGATAATTGAATTTTTGTGGATTGAATTAAATAATATTGATCTGGAGGATATGTGACGGACAACAGGATGACGCTACACTGCACTCTGCTAACGAAACAAACGATTTTTCAAGAGAAAAATATCCTGAACGAGTTATTGAAAGAAAAGGTGATGCTAATTGGCCACAAAGATCCTGTGGTTTGATACCGTTGGACTATTTTCTTTTGGATAATTCACAATCGATTCCTGAACTTTCGATTCCTAAAGGATGAAATTATTCGAGTCATTGGTGAGATAGGACCAACAAAAAAGTGGACGTCTGTGGAGCTACAAAAGGTGGTCAATTGGCAGATATTGTCTTTCGTGCTTAAATGTCATACACTATGCTTCAATTTGCAGGAAAAAGTTTTTTGAAAACAATTCAAATTCTGTGTTTTATTTAAGAATTAAAAAAACCAAAATTAAATACCTTTTAGAAAGGTCATATGATTTTGTGATGAAATGTGACGCCTTTGTTTTGCAAAGCAATTTTCGGAACTTTTACCTTAACGTAATAAAATTTTCTAAAGCATTATTATTTGTATCATTATTATTTTCTAAAGCATTTCTAAAGCAAAGCAGCATTATTATTTTCTAAAGCATTATTATTGTAACTTCCAGTTTACATTTATAATATACAATTTATTTAAAATTAAATAACGTATTTTACCCTTAAACAAAGGGATGATAATATATCAATCGAAAATTGATTTATGCACGACGCGGTATTTGCGGGATACTTTCTGTTTTATTGCAGCGCAAAACTAAAGCTATCATAAATTTTCAATCGCCCGGTTGTTTAAGCCGTGACGATCAACAAATGCCAAAAGAAAAGATTGCTTTATTACGGTTTTCTGTATTCTGCCGGGAAGCCCTGAATTATTTATTGTTTATGTTTCTTTTTTTCTGTTTACCATTCGTTATTTGGATTTTACGATCATAAAATAAAACATAACATGGTTTTGTCCTTAAATAAATATCTCTTTGACGTTTTATACCACGGAAATAAACATGTTGGGATGAATAAAAAGAATATATTTATTTGGTTTGCGAACTCTAAAAGTCATAATTCGTTCAAAACGAAAAAACATGAAAGGTTTAAAAAAATTTAATGAAAAAATTATTTATTAAAACACCTGCAGCTGTCAAGAATGTTAGCTGTTTTTTTTTCTGTGAAGTGATGAATGACACCTTATGAAGACAATTTACTCAGTTAATCGTCGTAAATTTATTAAGTGAGTCGACACAAGATCGCTGATAAAAATGTTTAACAATTACAAAAGATGCTGTCATTTCTAACTTATTAAGCAAAATGACATGAAACTTCTGTTAGATGTCAAGGGCAGTTATACCAATTTAAAAAACAATTAGCTGTGTCGATATATACCGGGTTTCTCACGGTAGATGTGTTCTCACGGTAGATGTGAAGTTTTCGTGGTTAGAAAAAACATAGAATTCTGAATTTTTGGATTTCGACGTTATTTCTCTTTCATTTTAAAATATATTCAAGGTCATACACTTCCGGTTAACCCGAAAGTTGCCAGTAACTTCCTTATTTTAAATAGAACACCAGGTATATTATTTCATTTTTGGATTTCTGAGAAAATTTCATGATGAGTTCCTCCAGGTTTCCCTATACCTAAGAAGTAACCTTATTTTCAACACTGCGCCTTTTACCCATTTTCGAGTGGTACTAAGCGCCTCTGGGGTAGAAGGAAGCACAAGAATAATACTTTCTAAATCCATATTGACAATTAATTTATCGCATACATGGTGTCCAAAATTTAATGACCAATTACATTATTTTCAAAGTTGAAAAAGTTCCTTCTTGCAAATGTGACGTTCTGTATATTATTGGATGGTCGAATGCAAAATTTGATTCTGCATCCATTCGCTGTAACTTTCCCTATACCTATTTCCAACAGTTTTCTTGTTAATCCATATTTTCTATTTTAATGTGATTTTTAGCAGAAATCGATAAATCGCCATTGTTTGTGTTTCAAAACAAAATAAACATGACTGAAACGGCAGAAATGTACTTTAATTAGAATATGAAAAAAAATCAGGAATATAGAAAAATTTAGAATGTAATAACAAATGAAAAATATAAAAAAATTGGGACGTAATTACAAGAAATAATAAATAAATGTAAAATTACAATAATTGATTTATATGACCGCCATTTTGGTTCAAACACTGGATAACTCTGTCATATACTTCTCGCGGAACAGACCTCCGAATTTCGCCTGGACTTAGATTAGTGAACGCATCGTGAGCACGGTTCAGTAATTCCTCTGTAGTTTATACAGGCCTAGAGTACACTAGTTCTTTTATACGCCCCAGAGGTAAAAATCCAAGGGCGTCAAATCGGGTGATCTGAGTGGCCAGTTCCAGGGTCCCTGAGGGCCGATCCACCGATCCTCGAACGTCAAGGTCAACTGCTGATGTACAACTAGAGTGGAATGTGTTGGAGTACCATCCAGATGATACCAACTGTTTGCTATGTCACATGGATGTAGAATATTTAGAAAATCACTAACAAACCTTTTGAGTATTTCCAGATATCTAGCCCCATTCAAATTTTCATCGTACACTTGATATGCCACTCTATTGTCCATAATTAAACAAAAAACATTAAAACTAAAGTGGTCCTGGCGATTCTGTTCCCTTATGATATATGGATTGTCTTGTGTCCAGTAGTGATTATTTCGGCGATTTATAATTCCTTGCCTCCTGAATTTTGTTTCATCAGTTCACATAATCTTATGAAGAAATCTCGGATCTTCAGTCATTTTTATGCACATGAACTCGCAAAAGTCGACTTATGTCTTGCCTCATCACCAAGATGTAATACGTGCACAATTATCTCAGAAAAGAGATGCATTTTATGTTTTCTTAATATTTTGTGGATTGATGCTCTTGAAATACCCAAATTCGGAGCTACTGCTGTAGTTGAACTTCATGAATAAGCTTGAAATGAAGCCAACACATTCACCTCGTTACCTTCATTACACTGGGGAACAATTTGAAAAATAATTTCTGTTGAGTTCGATATTTAAGTTGTTTTATACGTAAATTGACATGCTAATTCCAAAACTTTATTTAGTTTTTTTCTACCACGTCAAGTTTTTTCTCTACAGTTGTTGCGCATCCGACTAAGCTTGGCGAATCACAGAAGTCACTACTGCTCTCCTACCGGCGAACCTTCTTCGACCTAGGAGTGGGTCATTCTGTTTCTTTGCGTGAAGAATATGGCGACATAAAGAAAGTCATTGACTTGTTGCAATATAAAATGCACCAATGGATCATCTGTGTTGACCTTAAAATGGTCTGTTTCCTTCTTGGCCAGCAACGCGGGTATACCAAGTATCCTTGTTTTTTGTGCATGTGGGACAGCAGAGCTCGTGAGAAGTATTGGGTGCAATCGAACTGGCCGCCAAGATCTGATCTAAGACCTGGTGATCCAAACATTTTAAATCAGCCACTTGTCGACAGAAAAAACATTGTATTTCCGCCTTTGCATATAAAACTAGTTCTCATGAAGCAATTTGTTAAGGTTTTGTCAATTGAAGGAGACTGCTTTAAGTATATCATTTCAGCATTCCCTAGCCTGTCGTATGAAAAGATAAAGGCTGGTGTGTTTGATGGTCCACAGATTAGGCAACTCATTAAAGATGAAAATTTCACTGAAACAATGACCGAACTTGAAAAGAATGCTTGGTTGGCTTTTAAAAATATTGTTAAAGACTTTCTTGGAAATACACGAGCCACGAATTACATCGAAATTGTTCAACAACTCTTGGAGAGCTTTAAAAAGCTTGGTTGCAACATGAGCATCAAACTACATTTCTTACATCGTCATTTTGCTAACTTCCCAGAAAATCTTGGCGCTGTTAGTGATTAACAGGGCGAGCGATTCCACCAAGATCTAAAGGTTATGAAAGCGCGGTATCAAGGTAGATGGGATGTCAGTATGATGGCTGACTATTGTTGGAGCATCAAGCGAGAATGTCCACAAACTGAACACTCCAGGAAAAGCTATAAGAAGAAATTTTTACCATAATATCTTTTATTTATTTTTTGTATAAACACAATTTAACTTTTAATATTATGTTAACCTCTGTGTGAATAAAATATTCTACTTTATTTGGTCAGATCTCACCTTATTTCCTTTCGTATGTACACTTTTAAGGTAAAATGAGGGGTATGCTGTAGCTTAAGAACTTGACGTGATAGAGAAAAACTGTGAATATTTTTGAATTCAGAGATGAAAAATTAGTCAAAAACAAGTCACAGATCCAAGTCAACAAAATTGGTGTTCCCCAGTGTTATCTATTACGGGTGATTTCACCTCGTTATCTTCATTATCTATTACGGGTGATTTCGGGTTGCCCTTACAGTCTCAGTTGCCAAAAACCGAGCTTCGGTTCTTGCGAATTTTCCGGAAATCATTGTCGTTATTTATCGTTCGTTAAATAATCTGCATGTTCGTCTGACAATTCGCCCACATTCACCATGCGTATAAAACAAATTTAACAAATCAGTATTGGAATATTCTTCATTATTCTCCATTATAAACCGTAAACTTAAAAAATGAACAAAATCACTAAAACTGTAAATAGATACCTTACGAATTTGTGAGCCGATACTGCTTTGCCATAATATCAACATTGTTTTAATTCCCGTCAAAATCAAAGCTTACTAGATAGGACTTTTCGAGTTTCATCGACTTTTGATAAAAATACATATGGATTAACCGTTGGTAATAGATATAGGGAAAATTATAATGAATCGATGTAGAATCATATTCTGCATCCGACCATCCTATATAGAGTATCACATTTGAAAGAACGAACTTTTTTAACTTTGAAAATAATGTAATCAGTGATCAAATTTTGGACAGCCTGTATGCGATAAATTAGTTATCAATGTGGATTTCGAATATCTCATTCTTGTGCTTCCGTCTACCCCAGAAGGGCTTAGCATCAGTCGAAAATGGATAAAAGACGCAGTGTTGAAAATAAGGTCACATCTTTAAAAATTTTCAAAAGAATCAAGATATTTAAGAAACAGTTCAGAATAGGTATAGGGAAATATGAAGGAACTCATAATGAAATTTTCTCAGGAATCCAAAAATGAAATAATATGCCGGGTATTTTTTTTTTATTTAAAATAAGTAAGTTACTGTCGACTTCTGAGATAACCGGAAGTGTTATGACCTTGAAAATATTTTAAAATGAAAGAGAATCTTTAGAATCTTCGAAGAGAAAAATTCAGAATTCTAAGTTTTTTCTAACCACGAAAATTTCTAACGAACGTCTACCGTGAGAAACCCGGTATACGTAATAGGTCTTTCAAATTGAGCGGTTTTCTCAAATTCTTAAATAAAACATAGATGGCATTGTGAATTCGCCGGGGTTTAGTCTCATCTCAGAAGTGTCATGTATGATATTTATAAAAATGGAGTCGTACATAATAGAACAAGGAGTTAAAATTGTTGAATTAATTTATGAAAATATGCGTTCAGTGAAAAATGTTTTTAAAAAATTACGTGATATTTACGGTTTGCACAATCGTCTATCTGAAAGCACTTGCAATCAAATTAAAAAAAAAATAAGTAAGAGGTTCGGTGGAAGATAAAAGAAGAGCAACACATAGTCGTAGTGGTTGTTCACAAGAATATATTAATTTGGTTGCTGGTTCTTTTCTTGGTTGATGGATCTTTGGTTCTGAAGACCCAGAAATTTCCATTAATCGGCATTCACAGCAATTTTGACTCCACAACATGGTGTATTTTATGAAAGAATTTAGCTCTGAAGGGATATAAGGTTCAAATAATACAGGAACTAAAGCCACTGGACCATTCAAAACGTGGTGCATTTGTCAATTGGATCAAAGAACAAACTGATGATTTTTCTCAAAAAAAATCATCTTTTCAGAGGAAATATAATTTGAAATTTTTGGCTATGTTAATAAACAAAATTGCCGCATTTGAAGTGAGGAAAATTCCACGATTGATCCTTGACAAACTTTTACATCCTAAACGAGTCACTGTTTAGTGTGCATTAGGGTGAGAAGGTGAAATTGGGCCGTATTTCTTTCAGAATACTGATAGTAAAGCTGTAACTGTAGGTGATCTAGAGGATATGTGGTTCTAACAGGATGGCGCTACACCTCACTCACTCTGCTAATTAAACAATTGGTTTAGTGAGAGAAAAAATGAATTATTGCAAGAAACGGTGATGTTAACTGCCCACCAAGATCATGTGATTTGACGCCATTTTTTAAAAGAGATGATGTTACAGAACACAAAAGGAAAAAGTGAAAGATTAGTTCATATACTCAGTAATGTCTTTGCATAAATTTAACATATTTTATTTGTTTATATTAAATAAATTTTACATTGTAAAAATATGTCGTTTCCCCTTTTCCCCACCACCGACCCCCTGTAACTAAAAAAACGGTACGTGTTACAGTAATTTGCTTATCATTTTCAGATTTAGGTCTACAAAATACTTTATATACAGCTATTTTTATAAAAAAAGTTTAAATTTGTTGACTAGTGTTATCGTTTCTAAATATTTTTATTTCCAACCTTTTGTATGTCTTTGTCTTTTAATCTTGTGTTGTGTATTTTTTGTTCTCTTAATATAATCATGGTATTTGTTTTCTTCACATTAATTTTCAGTCATTTTTTCTAAGGCTTTATCTAATACTTCAATATTATGTTGTAGATCTTTTTCTTCATTACCTCAATTGTACGTTACATATGAGTGAACCATAAAGCCATGAACAAGATAATATTAACATAGCCCCCAATTCAACTTCAAAAATATAAAATAATATTATTTATTAATAAAAAAAACTCATCCCATTTCAGTTAAACATTAAAGGTTACGTTTAACGTACGCATGCATATATTTGTAACACTATTTCGAATTTGTCGAAAACTTGACCCAATACAAATAAAAAATTCAGTATATTCAAAATATATATATATATATATATATATATATATATATATATATATATATATATATATATATATATATATATATATATATATATATATATATTTGTTTATTAGAGCATGGCTTATATGCCAATGGATTGTTAACAAATATTTGAAACTATTTTTTGTTGGATGAATATATACAATTCGAGAATAAAATGCTCGGTTTTAATTCAAATTTATTTGATATTCGATTCAATAACAAATATAATTTGTTCAATTTGAAGTTAAACCCATTATGCATACTATTACAAATATTAATACAAATCATGTTTCATTATTATACAATGGGAGAACCCTAATTATAATTTCTAACATTGGAGAAAATATCTGGGATGTTTGAACAGCAGTTTAAAAAATATAATTAATCGCTGGATAGCAGATCTGGCGAACAGGGAAGTTGTTCTTGGAAACAGTTACGTTCATGGATGGAACTTAGACCCCTTCAGTTTTTTTATATTCAATCTAAAGGTACTTGCCGTTTATGATCTGAAAATAATATATGCTCTGTTGACGATCTGGAGCAAGAGCAACATAACACAGAATACAAATAAATAGATACTAAAACTTTAGTTTTTCCAGTATTGCTATATTCTGATGAAACACGAAATATTAACAAGCAAGACTTCAAGCGCATTGATTTTTTTGAACTTTGGTACTGTAGATGGACCCTTCGTATTCCGTGGGCTGGCAGATGAAGCGCATCTGTTATTCAAGAAATTAATAAACCCACAAGGTTATTACGAATATTCATGACCAAATACTAAGATCATATTGAACACAAGGTCATATTGAATCATATTCAGGTCATATTGGTCATATTGAACACAAGGATGGCGATCTGTTATTCAAGAAATTAATAAACCCACAAGGTTATTACGAATATTCATGACCAAATACTAAGATTCTTCGGTCATATTGAACACAAGGATGGCGATAACCTGGAGATAATGGTGGTACAGGGAGGAATGGAGGGATCTAGATCACGTGGCAAACCTACAAACATCAAATTAAAGAACTAACTGGATCACCTCTCCAATATGCAGCCAAGGAAGCCAGGAATAGAGAACGCTGACGAACGCTTCTGTATAAAAGTATAAAAAGAAGAAGAAAAAAGAGAAGATTGATGCTTTTCAAAATTATAACCGTGTTACCGACCTGATCTTCAACTTTATCGAAACATTATTCTTTTTAAGGCGCTAATGGTACATTAGCTTTCTAGAATTTTCTTCACCCCCTATTTTATGGTTTACATGTTGGTTTAAATGGCACAGCCAAAAAACATTGTTCATAGAAAGAACATAGAAAGAACATCCCAATTATACGCGCTATTATATATTTACTTGTATAAACAGTAACATTGAGATGTTCAAACATCAAGACGGTGGAAGAAAGTCAACTGTTTACAAAGGTATAATTATTTACTTAGAAATTCAAGTAAAAAAAGACGTAAACATAACAGCGATTATAGTTTTAAACAATAAACATCGCACACATTTATTAGAAACCATATCTTACTAATATTATAAATGTGAGAGTATGTTTATTTATGTTTTCAAACTTTGTCAAAAAAGACACAAATATTTATTATTTTCAAAAATTGAAAAATTTAGACTTAATTTAACAAATAAAACATTAAATTTAACAACAATTTTTATTCAAAATAGCTTCCTGCGTCAATACAACGTTTTGCCCGGTCAATTAGGTTGACGAATGAATTTTTGAGCTCGCCCAAAGATATGTTCTCCAGGATGGCGGTCGACGCCTTTTGAATAGCTTTAATGTCGGCATAACGTTGTCCTTTCATCGGTAAATAAAGTTTTTCGAAGAGGGAGAAGTAGCGGAGAGCCAAATCAGGCGATTATGGTGAATGATTGATGGTAAAAAGGCTATATTTGGTCAAAAAATCAGTAATGAACGTTGGGCGACTGTACAAGCACCGTTTATCAAGCGCCAGTTGCCTTGTTGACGGTATTGTGGTTGCACACGATGAACCAAGATAAAACACAGCATTGATCGTTTGACTAAGTGGAATGAACTCCTTGTGCACAATTCCTTCCGAATCGTAAAAACAAATCAACACTGTTTTGATTTTTGACTTTTCGATACGGCTTTCCTTCGGATTTGGCTCGCGCGGATGCTTTCATTCGGTACTTTTTCGCTGGGTTTCTGGACCATATTAAAAGCACCACGTCTCATCGTCAGTAACAATGCTGTAGTTAAAGTTTTCGTCCTTTTTCTCTCCTTGTAATGTTGGATTCGGAGCAATTTTTGGTAGTCAGTCAATTTCTGTGGAACAAAGCGGGCACAAACCAAATGATCGGTCAAAATGCTATGAATTGAATCTTTAGACATGTTCAATTCCATCTCCATGTTCACGTTCAATTTAAATGTTACCTTGAGTAACCACGGAATTTTTCGGACCAGGATGTTTGTCGTCCTCACGACCTTCTTTGTATCGTTTAAACCACTCGTGGGCTATGCCACGGGATAAACAGTCCTCCTCATACACTTGTTTCATTAATTGAAACTTTTCGGTGAATGTTTTACCAAGTTTAAAACAAAACTTAATATTCGCTCTTTGTTCGATATTCATTTTTCGAAGCCGGTCGCATTGGCGCAGACGGTAGAGCGGCGGTTTGCCGCTCCTGTCCGAAAACCGCATTGGCGCGGTAGTTGGTTCGATACCACCGCTCGGATGGTTGTTTTTCTTTCTTTCTTCGGTCTGTATTTACTTCCTAAATGCCTGTGATTGTAAATGTTCGCTAAAGAGGAGAGTTCATAAAAATCAACTCCTAAGGGGGGGTTGCGGAAGCGTAAAACATAATTATATTCCGAAATTTGGGATTTTGTCTTCATAAAATTTACAGAAAAAAATTGTCAAATAGCGGGGGAAAACAGTAGAATTCTAAAGTAATTTTAATCATAAAAAAATCAATTACCACTAAAATTTAATTTTTGCCGAGCGAAGCGGGCGAGAACAGTCAGTTATTCATATATCTAAAAAAACTTCTTCTTCGGTTGCGCCTGTGGAGAAAGTTAAAAATATTCAAAAAGTAAGGGAAATGCATCCATGTTCCATGCAATAATTGCTTATTTCTTCACCCGCCCAAACAAAAGGAAGACACTTTCTTTTGACTTTTAGGGGGCGACTAAAAAAATTACCAATAATTACGTAAAGTATGAACCAATTTTCCTTGCTTCCTGAATATTTTTAAAAACTTTATATTAAATATGATCAACAACTATGATCAAATAGTAACATAATTTTTGTTTTAAAACTTTCTGCGCTTTGCGTATCGATACAACGCTCTGTTTTTTAAATTGGCATAAGCGTCCTTGGCATCCGACAGAAATTTCATATCATTTCGTTTGTTAAGTCAGAAATAATATCGCCTTTTGTAGTTGTTAAACATTTTGACGCCGATTTTTTAAATTTTTTACATTAAATTTTATTTAAAAATACAATTTCTTTATGAGACATTTTTGGAAGGAATTTTGGGAAAAGATTTGTGGAAACAAGTAACAATTTTTGCCTTATATAATAAACGATAATGCACCATTGCAGACCGTATAATTATTTGTCAATTTTTTGTTAAAACTCAAATAACGTTCCACAAGTACCATATTCACCAGCTATGACACCGTGTGACTTTTTTCGTGTTCTTTCGATTGAAGAAACTACTTCGTTGATATTGTTTTGAGTCCGTAGAGGCCATTTAAGATAGTTCGCCAACTGCTTTGAAGGAAATACCAAAAATCGGGTATAAAAACTATTTCAAAAACTGGAAAAAACTTGTAATAAGTGCATTGCTTTGTAAGAGACAAAGTAAATTTGGAATTGTGTTTTATTTGACAAGTCACAGTAGACTATTTAAAAGAGAGATTAACTTAAAAATACTCGAGGTATTTATTTTACCAACTAACTTTGTCCAACTATAATTGTTTCGCAGTTGGTTTTAAACTATGTTCATGTCACGTCAAAAACTTGATAAATTACCAAGTCTCCTTCGACAGTTAAAACTGAAACAAAGCCCAACAACTTCCCATAGTTAACCTTTAAATTTTTCCGCCAAAAAAAACTTAAATTAGGATAATCACTTATTCCTGTTAACCCGAACAAGTATATGCCTTTACTAGATTCGAATAGTTTCACAAAAGTTTCGTGGGTTTAACGCGCGAGAGAGAACACCGGCCGTTGGATGGCGTGGTGATCGTTACGCCGTCTTCAACGAAACTGAAAACCCAAACAGAATCCAACAGCGTGGATGCTGGTGGGATGCCGGGTGTCGTGGCGCGCGTCGCCCTCTTCAATTTCCCACCACGTCTGGAGAGATTCCAATTAGATTGTGTCGTAATTTTGTCTTGGCGAGGAAAGGAGATGTGACTGTTACTATTTGGAAGTGAGGGCGATGTTAATAAACGCGAGAAGGTTCAACTGTTGCGCGTACTTCAGAAAAATATTGAAATCGCTTTGAAAGTAAAAAATGGACGGTTATATACATGAAAATTATAACAAATTGCTTTTTTAATAAATTGTTTTTTATTTAAATGAGAGAAATTCTGTTACAATAAATATCATGAAAACAAAAAACTATGTTCAGATCACTGAACATAGTTGGAGTTGTGGTTGATGATATGACGGGTTGTCTGGAATTTAATACGAAAATAAATGGTGTTATTTTTTAAAAGGAATCTTAAAGGATTAATGGATACGTACAAGAGAAAAATTAAATAATTTTGTATTTGTTCTTGGTTTTTATAAATATTTAACAAAAAATATGTATGTATCTAAAAATAAAATAAAATACATTCTCAAAAAACATAAATTAATGTAAATATTGTTCAATTAATAGACAACCTCCCCTACTTCTTATTATGGCGTAAACTCTTCGATGCATGCCAATAATTATGTTGTTAATAGTGTCTTATGATAAATTGGTGCATTGCTCTTAAGCGGCTAAGGCTCAAGGCTCTTAAGCGGCATTGCGCTTAAGCTCCTAGCGATTTCTTTGCAGATTGTTGGTACGAACTACGGATAATGGCTCTAGAAAGGTAGTCCCAAATATGTTCGATTGGATTCCTATTCGGCGACAATGGCGACCAATCTAATCTGTTAATTCCAGCTTCATTTAGAGCCGTCTGGACGATCCTAGCCCTATGTGGCCGGCCGTTATCATCCATAAAGATAAAATTGTTACCAATTTCTTGCTGTAATGAATAAATAACAGGTCTGATGATATGTTCCAAGTAGAAATGTGCGTTCTTTATTTGTGGGACGTGAATGAGCGCTGTTCTTCCATTGTAAAATATTCTTACGCAAAACATTTCGCTACCGCCCTGATATGCAGCTATTTCAATAACTGTATTAAGGCGATGCTGTCTTCCTACCTCTCTCCAAACCCACTAACGATAATCATCGCTGATTAAACCAATTTTTGTTTCATCGGTAAAAACGACGTTTCTCCATTAAGGCAATAATCAGGCTTGATGCTCTCTGGCCCATCGAAAACCCCTTTGGCTCTGTTGTTAACTTAACAGGGAAACTCTAATTGGGCGTCTGTGATGCAGTCCATCGTTGAAAAGCCTTCTGGAAACCGTACGCCTTGATATAGCACGATTGAACGTCCATTGGAACTGAAATTGTATCGCTCTAATCGGTACTGAGTGGTTTCTTCGTGCATATTGAGCAAGATAACGATCTTGTCATTCATTTGTAACCCTTTTTCGGCCACTTCTGGGTAGTAAGGCAACATCACCAGTTTCTTTGAATCTTTAAATTGTTCTGCTAACACTACTCCGAACAATATTTAAACGAGTAGCAATTTGATGTCGCGAGAAACATTCTTGGTACAAGGCAATAATTCGGGCTCTATTAAACGCAAACATTTCAGCCCTTGGTATTTTTATTGCTATACTGTAGATTAACACAAATAAACTGATGGAGTAAAACATCTTATAAATACATTGCTGGTAAATTTTAATAAAAATACAAGATATTTATGGCACATTTATGTTTATTCATTTTTCTGATAAATAAATTCCTTAGCTCTAATTGTGCATAGACCACATATTCAGATTTACTTATTTTTTAGATACATAATTGCCGATGAGTATATTTACAACTTTTTATCAACGAAGTGGTAGATCCATAAAGCTTTTTTTCAAAAAATTAACATATTTATTATTGATTGATTTGTCCATAGTTTCGTAAAACGACTTTACATTTTCAAACAAAAAGTTTTAAAGTGGTGTTTGAGAATGTGAAGTCGTTCTACGAAACTATAGTCACACAAATTTAGTTTAAAATATGTATAAAAAGATAGATAACGAAGTAAAAAATTGTTTTATTCCTTTTTAACATATTTATTACCAAAAAAATATTAATAGGTTGTTATAGTCCTCTTCTTCCGTTTTAAAAGACTTCCCATTTAAACAATTTTGGAGGAAGCGGAATAGATGGTAGTTCGAGTGTGTACGGTGGATGGTGGAAGTGGTTCAGTCCAACAGATTTTGCTGACTAAGTTCATCAGGAACCCACATATCGTATTGGCAGTACTCATTTTTTTTTCAGATTGTCAAAAACGGTCAATTTGCCAATATTTAACTTACGTACTATCTCACGAACTGGGATGCGTGGATTTTCGGTTATTATGACCTGTATTTCCTTATCATCAGTGTAGAAAGGTCAGCCAAAGCGATGCCGGTGATAACAGAACTCCCCGTAAATGGTTCATATCTTGTTTTTTGTTTGAATAGCACTTTTGCCTTTTTGAAAATAATAAAGCACAATATGGAGTAAATGATGATGATGCTGATGATGATGATTGTTGATGTTATGAATCCTGGTGAGTCATCAACTAGTGCCGCCAAATCAAATATTCACACCAAAAATGTGTTACTGTGTAAGTGCTGTGCATCAGTTAGACATCATGCATTATGTGCTGTTCCAATCTGTTTAAACGATCATTGCCGATCATTATCAGTAGCAAATAATTTATATTAATGACGCTAAGGAAAAAAAGGCCTTGCACCACCAAAGAAAGAAAGGAAGTCATTTGGTTTCAGGACAGTGGATGGCCACAATACAGCAAAAGTGATTCTGGAAACGATCACAGAGTTGGGCTTGATGGTTTTATTACAAGCGGCGTATTCTCCAGACTTTTCTTTCCAAATAATTGATTCTCCAAACGTCCTCATTCGTATTTTCATATCTTCTAATCCCTGCAGTATCGTTTGGTTGATAGCAGCTTCGAATCTCTTGAGGAAGTCGAAAACAGCTTCAATGATTTTATCATATCAACACTATCAAGCTTTTTCAAAACTAGGCTCCGATAGTTGCACAAGAGATAGCGAAAGTGTATAGAAAATAGGGGAAATTACTTCGAGTATTAAGTTCATATTACTATATTTCATAAATAGCTGTGAAATGTAGTTCAAAAAGAAAGATAATTAAGTTGCGAACCTGTTTTTTTTCTATAGCACATTTATTTTTTAACCAAAACTGACGAGAATTGAAAATGAGGCTTAGTAATAAAAAAATGATCTTTTAATATTGCAAAAGCCCAATTTCGACCCAATGTATTATTTATATTCCTTATAAAAAAACCAAAAGTAAACGCAATTATTCCTCTTTTTTATTTCGATACTTTCATTTGGCTCAAAGCAGAGAAAAAAACAAACAAAGAAACAAATGTATTCCAACTTAAATATTCATGAACAATAAAAAATAAAGTCTGCTTTAACGTGTCCCTCAAATTCGGCCCCGTTTTCCAAAATGCAATCGCGAAAAAAATAGAGCCGGAAATGGAAACATTGAGCGAATTGATGGGGGAGAAAACAAACCAGATCGAATTAATGCTGGCGGCTATTTTTTGGAGTGCGAAGATAAACAAATGGAAATGGGAAATACTCACCGACAAATCTAGTAACAAGTGGAACTAGATAACTTACCTGAAACAAAAAAGTTATTTTTACTTATTTTTAATTGCTACACCTTGCTGTATCTTATTTGCTTAATAAATATTATACATTACAATTGAATATTTATCGATTTAATAATAATGTTAATTCTACTATCAATAACAATCTAGAGATCATATTAAAATATGCGGATTTAGACATACATGCCAATCATGTAACAAAAACATCAAACAAGGCAAAGTCGTACCACGACTATTCGTCATTAAAGTGACTTTTGTTTGGATGTGTGTGCTGTACCCATTAATACAATCATTTGTTTTTTAAGTTGGTATGATTGTCCCAAATCATCTGACAGAAGTTTAAAGTCAGTTTAAAGAAATGTTTAATATACCAGGTTCAAAAAAGTTTTATGAGGTAATCTTTCTTACTGTAATGTCTTTCTGTTGCCCTACTGTCCCATAGATACAAAAAACAGCGATACTTTGTAAAACCCCCTTGAAGTCCTAGCAGTATACCTATCACTTTTAAATCCCCAAAAATATCCCACTGATACTGTTCATATTTAACGCGATTTAGTACGGTTGTCCAGTTGGCATAGGTTTCTTTCATTGTCACTGAATGGGCTAGAAAAATAGATGGGTTTTTGCTTCCATTGTGCAGCAAGAATACTTTTAGGCTGTATTTCGACGAATCTATAAAAATACGCCACTCAGAAGGTACATGTTCCATATCAAGATCATTCAGTAAACCATCAATATCACAACAGACACATAGCGATTTTTTCATTATATACAAACTTGAAAATGTTACATTCCGTTTTCGGTAAAGCGAAACACTTTTATCTAACAGGTTCCACTGTTGAAGTCTGGAACCAAGAAGTTCCGATTTTTGTTTTGACAATCCCAAGTCATGTACCAAATATTTTAATGCATTCTGTCACTAAGTGAGGTTCACTGGTAGTTGTTAAAAATGTTGGGTTATAACTGGTGTTCTCAGGAAGTTGTGTCCAGGTTTAAAGATGCAATCGGTACCGGTAGTTACTGGCTGTGTAGAACTTGCCATTTTTTATAAAATCGACTTAAACACCGGACTGTATTGTAAACGAGACAGAAACAAACTAAACTAGATAAAATAATAAAGCTGCCCTTAAAGGTTCGTAGAGTAATTTGGAAATACCCCATCTGCGGTCTTGTAATGCCTACATTGCCCAGTCCAAAGTCAGGTACAAATAATTTTATTGATCACATAATAGAAATGAGAAGCAGGTACTTGAAAATGGAACGTGCTAGGCCCATTTTGTGAAAATGGGTTTTAATAACTATCTAAACGCAAAAAGAGCACTTTCATCAATGTTGCAAAAATCATGGCGAACTGTCTTACCAAATTATAACTTTTAGTTATTACTGTGTCTCATTTTAATGCCCTGACACTCTTAATGGACAGCCTTTTTTGTCAAGTCTCAGTTAGTTAACTGTTATTTGTCATACAGTTTTGTTATTTAGTTTAACCATTTCAGATTGATTTTCTTTTACTATTATCGTAGTTTTCGTTTTTTTAATGTTTAATTTTAACTTCTGGATTTTATTGGCTTCTACTTGATGGAAATTCATCACAAACCTTTAATGAAAGACTTTTTATCAAATTTGCATTTTATTATTAACGATTGACGCGTTTATCTAGTGCCGTAGCTTCATCAGAAATAATTATTTTCGATGGAATAAGTATAAATACAAAACGTTTATACAATAACAAAATAAAATATATAGCCTGTACAAAACTAAAACCATTGTACGTCATCGATGACACTATTGATGAACTACAGGAATACCACTACATAAATTAAATAATAAAATAATCAAATTGAATGTATTCAATAAATTTCAAATTTAGAGCTGGATTCGGTTGGCAGCATATGCGACGTTGTCGAGTATGCTGTTATAATATATGTATGAGTGTTATAATTGTCAAAGTTGCGCCTGTAAAATGCCAAGTCATTTAAATAGTCGTTGTCAAGAGTTTGTACCATCTCTGACACACTATTTTGAACAAGAACGAGTCAATAATGGTTAATTGTTACCCTTTGCGGCTGTCGGAGAGGTAGGTTAAGTTAATTGCTAATAATTGGATATGTTTAGTTTAAGTCATATATATTATAGAAACTAGAATAATTGTTTTTAGCGTGTTGCAGCAGCCTTAAGGTTGAGTATGTCCTCTGTTACTAATATTTCACAAAAAGTGAAAAACAATGAAGTTTTAAAATCATCTAGAAAGCATAGTTTTACTAAAAGGGTTACCAATACTGCAACTTTGGTTACAAGTTTTATTGGAGACATCATTTATATCATGTATGATCACAGTAAGTATTCATAAGCTAAGAATTGCAGAAAAAACATTAACTGAGGTAGCTAATACATGATGGAAATTCATTTTAAATAAATAAGCAATACAATTTTAAATATAATGGAAATGCTTAGATATTCATTTTTGCTTATTTAATTGCAGAAAAGACTGTTTTTAAACCCACATGTAGTTTAGTACATGGAAGTAGCTTTCAGGACAGCATGTAACTTTCAATTACTTACATTAACATTAAATGAAGAATAACTGTTTGATGGGTGTCGTATGTCATTGTGTAACATACCGAAAGAAGTATGTTTTAGATGGAAAAAAGGTGATCCAAGATGAGGGTTTATGGAGCTTCCCAATGTTGCCTTATAACTTATAGATTTCTGAGAGGTTATATAAAGAAAACTAACTTTGATTAAGGAAAAAAGAATCAAGCTTATAGAAAATGAAATTATGAAATAGTATGACAGAGACAACTTTTCCGGGACTCCCAGTTGTCTCATTGCTTGGAACACCTTTTCCCTGCTAATGGACTCATATGCTTGCCGATAATCTATGAACAGCAAATGTAAGCTCAAATTTTGCTCATAAGTATTCTGTTGGATCTGTTTCATGATGAATATCTGGTCGGTTGTTGATCTTCCTGCCCTGAACCCTCCTTGGTATTCGCCTACTTGTTTGTTATGGTATTTCTCTAATCGATCTTTAATCATCTTGGCCATCACTTTGTAGGTCACATCTTGCAGTGCGATTCCTCGGTAGTTATTACATTCCTCCTTAGCTCCCTTTTTGTGCAGATGTATTATCAGCGCTTTATTCCATTTCTCCGGCATATTTTCTTCTTCTCAAATTCTGTTCATTAACTTCCATGTGCTTGCCACCAAAGTATCACCACCGTGTTTTAGGATTTCAGCTGTTATACTGTTTTCTCCAGCACTTTTGTTATTTTTTAACTGCTTTATACAAACTTCTACTTCTTCTTTTGTAGGTGTATTTATAATTTCGTTATTTTCTGCAATCGCATCTTCTTCCATTTCATGCTCTCCCCAGTTCCCTTCTTCACCAGTCTCATTTAGCGTCTCTGAAAAATACCGTGCAAATCTTTTCAGTTTTCCATCTACATCTCCTACCAGGGATCCTTCTTGAGTTTTCAAATAATGGGGTCTTCTGGCGCTACTGCTTTTACTTTTTTTAACTTCCTGATAGAAATTTCTTATCGCTTTATTAGCATATGATTCCTCTTTTTCTTGTAATTCATGTTCTAAAAGTTCTTTCTTTTTCCTGCTACATATGGTCTTGGCTCCCCTTCGGATGCGATCATATCTTTGTTGCTTTCGCTCCTTCCTTTCAGTAATCTCAGACGTGCTTTGTTTCTTTGCTCCAAAACTTGTTTACATTCTTCGTCGAACCACCTATTTATTTGATTTTTTTTGGGTTCTCCCAGTATTTTTTCTGCTACCTCCTTCATAACTGTTTCAATCCGTACCCATTCCTCCTCTAAATGTTCTTTATTAAGCTTAATTCCTAGTTTTCTTTTCATTTCCTCTTCGAAATGCATTGCTGTTGTCCTATCCTATAGTTTTGCTACATCATATCTTTTCCGTCTTCCCCCCTTTGTATTTTTTCTTCTAGGTGGTCTTTGCTGTTTCATTTCCGTTATAACTAATATCTGATCGCTATCACTCACATCAGCTCCCCTGAAATTTCTAACATCAGTAACGTTCTTTGCATGCTTTCTTTCTATGAGGACATGGTCAATTTGATTCCTTGTCTCTCCATTTGGAGCTACCCATGTTTCCTTATGTATGTTTTTGCGATCAAAAGCAGTGCTAACAATTTTCATATTGTTCTCGAACGCAAATTCTATCACCCTTTTTCCATTGTCATTACTAGTGGTGTGTATACTTTTACCCCCTGTTACCTCCTTGTATTCTTCTTCCCTCCCTACTTTGGCATTCATGTCGCCTACCACATATTTTATATCAAACCTCGGAACCTTTTCCATGAGTTTATCCAGATTTTCGTAGAACTGTATTTTAATATCCGGGTCTTTCTCCTCAGATGATGCATACGCATTTATTATATGCATCTTTCTGAATTGACCTCTGATTCTAATCCTGCACATTCTATCTGAAATTCCTTCGACCTCGATAACTTCATTTTTAAACCTGTCATTAATTATGAACCCTACTCCCAATATCCTGCGATCAGTTCCGCTATTAAAAAATATGTAGTGTTCCACCTCTGTTATCGTTGTATCCCTTTGTTTAGTCTCCTGTAGTGCCAGAATATCTACTCTGTACTTTCTCATCTCTCCAATGAGGTGTTTCAGGGCTCCTTCCGTAAATGTACCTCTAACATTCCATGTACCTATCCTAATTCCGTCTGGTTTGTTTTTTGCTGTTTCTTCCTGCTTGCATACAGGTCGCTTGCTTCCAGTCTCAATCCATTTCGTTGCTGGGTCAGGTCCATATTTCCGTCCACTGTCGCGCTTGTTAGTTTTTTGAGCCGCTTGCTGTACTTTCAGTTTTTTCCAGCATGTTTTCTCGTTTGTTCCATTTCCAAGTTTGGCCATTAACCACCAATTTCAGAAATCCTATTTTCACACCTTTTCCTCTGGCCCTTTCCTCCTTTGCCTTCTCTGTAATTTAATACCTCTTTCTTCTCTGGTGAGATCGTCGTTGATAAATATTTTGTCGCCTGCCCTATTCCTTAACTTGTTTTTATTCTGCATCACCTCTATCTTGTTTTCTTCGCTGCCAAGTTCCACCAAACATGTTTTCATACCCAATCTTCGTGCTGTTCTTACTATTGGTCTGACTCCTACCTCATCTTCTATAAACTTTCCCATCATCCCTTTTAGAAGGTTATTATCTCCTGTGTCTTTTGTCAGTCCTTGTATGACTATATTTTTCTTCTCTCCTTACTTTCTAGCTTCTCTATTCTTTCATTATTTAAATTTATTTCTTTCTTCAAATCATTCACTTCAGCCACCGCTTTTTCACTTGTATCTTTCAGCATCCTTATTTCTTTCTTAAACTCTGCTTTTCTTTCCTTAATTCTTTTATTTCTTCCCTTAGTACCTTAGAATCTTCCCTTTGAGCCTGCTGTTCTAGCTTAATATCTTTTATATCTGCTGACAGTCCCTTTATTAATTTCATCATCTCCTTCAACATATCATCGCTGGTTTTCGGTGGGCTTCTATGTGTTTATTTTTATTTTTTAAAGAAATCCTCCCCTAATTCGCCTCCCCTTTTGCGTTTTCCATCATCAGATGTATCCGACTCCATTTCTGTTTTCTTATTTCTTATTCGATAGAGTTTGTCTATTCCTTCTGTACCTAAAATTTCGATTCTATCCAACGCTTGGCAACAGCGCAAATAAATTTTGCGTAGACCTACGGTTCCTTATTCCCTTATCGTAATAACCTCAAATACATGTATGGTTTCTAGTCTTTTGTTCTTTATTATTTCGCTTATGCTTGGACAATTATTTTTTTATCACACTGTACCTAGCTCACACTGTCACTGCTTATATACTGTGGTTTATTTAATTCTCACTGCAAACTCCGTAAAACGAATTTAATGCAGGTGAAAAATAAAAACACTTTCTGCGTTTTGGCACAGCTTTGCCATCCCATCAGTGATGTACCTGAAGGTACTAATATTGATTAATAGTATGACCTTCAGAAACCCAGTTCTTCTTCTTCATATCCTGTGTGTCAAGTTGACCCTGAGGCCCTTACTTTTGTTCTCTTATTACGATTACGACTGTTTCGCGACAGTCGCAATCTGGATTTTATGCGCCGTCCTTTTGGCGCGGTTAATACCATACGGTACTGGTCGAGATTAATCGACCGAAGTGAAATGATTACTGCTCCGGAAACGACCCGCGAGGGTCGAGTCCAGTGGAAGTTTATTCGTAGATCGATTGGTTGGTACGCTGGTCGTTGTCGCTGGATTTTTTGAAGGAACTGATGTGCTGTTCGGTTCTTCTTCGTGTCTGTGGTGTTTTGGCCTATTCTTTTTTGTTTTCTTGGTGTTATTCTGTTCTATTTTGTTTTATTATTCTCTTTTTTGTTTTCTTGATGTTCTCTTTTTTGTTTTCTTGACGTTATACCGGTGTTAGTGGTTTTATTTCGATGTTGTTGATAGCACAGAATGGACGGACTGGATGTTGTTGTCGGTCCCAGTGCGTTTCATCTTCACCGTCTTCGGGGCTAAGGCTTATTCTCTTGATTAGGTTTGAGGTCGCCACGCGTCCTGCGTGACGAACCTCGGGGGGTGCCCGCTCCCTAATCCAGTTCGGACTCCCGCTGCTGGAACGGTCAACAGCCATGGACGTCTGCCCCCACGATGGCCAGCGCGCTCGCAACGCATCCGACCATCACAGAGTCCATCCTCTGCTTACAGTATTACACTGTTTATTCCATGTTAGCGAGTCCGGGCAAGAAGGATTTGGTGTTGCTGCCGGTCCCGGTGCTTCGTTCTTCACCAACTTCGGGGCTAAGACTAATTCTCTGGGTTAGGTTTGAAGTGCCGACTGGCGGAGACGACACTTCGGGGTTGTCCGCTCCCTTGGCCAGATCTGTACGTCGGCGACCGAGACTACCAACGGACACTGCTATCTGTCCCCATGGTGACCAGACAAACACGTCCGATCACCTCAGAGTCTCGTTCCGAACTGAGAAACCCAGTGAATGTACACAATCTTATGAACATGAAAATGAATTTTGATTTGCTCATTTGTGCTTTTTTGGCTTTCGATAAATTTGGGCTCTTCCAGTGCATGGACTGGCGCTTCGTTTCAGGATCATAAGTAAAAAACCACGATTCGTCACATCTTATTATGCTTTCCAATAAGTTTGGGCCATTTTTAATGACATTGAAAGTGTCAGTACAAACATATTTCTGAGCTTCTTGTTGTTCAAACGTGAGAATGATAGGCACCATTTTGGTACACACTTTTTAAATGTTAAAATTGTTATATAAAATTTACCGCACGCATTATTTGTTAATTCCTATATTTTCAGCAATCACACGAATACTAAACCGACGAAAGTGAAGTGACGAAGTTTCAAATGAAATTTCACAGCAATTCGTTGCTCTATTGTTATACTTATCATTTTTCCGGCGAAACAAAAAACTCTAATGCGAACAAAGGCTACGGTTATACCGATTTGTTTACAGAAGCGAGAGGTACTACATCCGAAAGAGAAGGCTTCACGCTAAAGAGCTGTTGTACTTTTTCTGTAGAAGCGCCTGTCTCATTATTTAATAGCTGGACCTCGTAAAGTAGAAATTTGACAAAAAAACCTTTCATCAAACGTTTAATTTTAAATTTCTATTTTGTATTTCTAGATGGCGCTGTAAATATTTTAAATTTTTTTTGGAAATATTACTAGGTCATATGGAAAAGCGCACTGACCTATTGTAGTTGCCTGTATCCTATCGCTACTTTTCCTTGTAAAATATTAAATCAACATAACTTTAGTATGTTGATTTCACTTTGAATAACGAAATACTAAATTATCAAGAGGAAACTACAAACAAATTCGAGAAAATCTCAGTCTGCTCTACTATCGCCCGGGCACTCTTTATCGTTTAAGCTCGCAAGAGAAGTGTCCTTACTAAAACAATGAACATTGTTTCCGTGCAGAAATCGCAAAACGTAACACAATAAAGCTGGAAAAGCGATAGTATGCCACTACACTAAATGGAATAAAGCCTTCCATTTGAATTAAAAACCGAAGCGAAACAAAGGGATCGGTCTCAAACTTTGCATCAGACCAACATCGAGGGATAGATTAAGTTTTTGGCAGATGAGATTTAGGTTTTTCGTTTTTTTTTGGTGAAAATTAGTTGTACAACAAAGTATAGAATGGAATTAGGTTAAGGAGAATTGAGGCGGAAAATTTTTTGAATTGGAATTTTGTGGATGAAAGGAAAAAATGATGCTGCTTCTGAACTCAAATATCGTCGTATAACAGTGGTCGTGAAAAGTAAAAATCAACTCAAAATATATCGGGTTTTCTTTGTCAAATCGAGGACTTTTAAACGACCTTCATATTAGTTGCCTCTTCAAAAAAAGAATGAATGATCTCGTACTTCTATACCCTTGTCATGTAACTTAAGTCTTATTCTAGACTACTGAGTGTTCTCAATATCTGTATCTTAAACTGTTATTTAATTGCGCAGAAAGTAGTAGGGCCATCAGAAACACTACTTTCGCATTAAATATGGCGGACTATTCAAACCGAATGATCAAATAGTATGATCAACTGTTAATTAAATATTAGCGCATTATTATAAATATTACTTTTTCCATGCTAGCTTCAAATATTTTTTTATGAAACAATCAATGACCATAGATATTTTTAATTCAATTTTGAAAATGATTTTCAGCAGCCTGCGAACTGTATGGTTAAAATTCAAAATGGCTTTTTATTTAAAAGCACTTTTTAGCCGTTTATGATGATTGTAGAAATGGAAGGAAATTGAAAATCTATAGGCTGATTTATTAGCCTATCAGCCAGAGACCATTCACTGCAGGATGAAGGTATCATGTTTCCAACAACTGAGCGGTTTCGAGGTCTTATCTGTGTGTTGTGTTTTCATTCTTTGTAGATGTTTATAATCAACCTGTATATCTGTCGTCATATCAGCTCGTTATGTGGCCTTAAATCTCCATTTCAATTCCTTTACTCTTTTAATGATGTGGTATTCTTTCATTTATACTATCTTTATAATGTCAAACAAGAGTATTCATGTTTCACTTCTGTATGTCATAACTGCCAGAACGCACTGATCAAAGACTTTTCTCTTCAGAAAGTGGAAGTTTGTTTTTTAATACAATGATGAACCTGTAAAATGTCTGCCAGGCCATATTTAACACGCTATTCCACATCCCGGGCGGTATCACCCTCCATTAAAATTCTCGCCCAAGATATTTCTAGTAATCCACAATATCCAAATCGTCGTCAAAAGAGAAATTCTTCTCTCAGCAAACTTATTGAACATAACCGGATTTTTTTTCCATGTTTACTGTCAAGCCAAATAGTTGTTCCCTTTGCGAAAAATAATGTCATTCAAGTGATGGCTTTATTAACAAACACTTATTTGGAGCTGTTTTCAAAAGAGGAAAGCCTCCCCTCTTCCTGTCTAACATGTTTGCCTATAAGACTCAAATTGTTCAATGGCATGAGATTTCCTGATTTGACCGTTCCAGATTATTTTTCTGGTGATATGTAAAGGAAAATATTGATGTAAGACTCAAATTATAAATTAACTCAAGAGCAAAATCTGTGCAAAAAGCGCTGTATTAACATCAGATTTGTTGACAAAAGTTATGGAAAATGAGTTAAAAATTGCAAAAAATTGCATTACTGCTAATGGCACACCTTTGATTGGCATACTTTTCAAAAATTACTTAACACAAAATTCAAAGATTCGTAATAAACATGCTATTATCAAAAAAAATGTCTTGTTTCTTTTAAAAGCTGTAAATAATTAGAATGTAATATAAGTAATAACAAAAGCTTTCATTGCCCTTCACCTTGATAATTTTAATTCTTTAATAACACTGACCTACAATCCTGCTTACTAAAACAATTTTATTTAAATGTTTCCTTCAGTCGAATCTTGCGAATTTTGGGTTGAGAGAAACGAATATAATAAAGAAAACATTTTATTAGCTCTAGTTTCTGTTATATACATATATTTTATATACACATATTTTATTTTAAAGAATTAAGAGAAAACGATACATTTTAAACACATATGTCAACAACATTGAAAGTCCATTTGATTCTTTTTTAACGACAGTTACATTTTAAGAGCTCAAAATTGATGGAATTGATGGAAGAATACCGGGCAGGCTATTGTTGTTTGAAGAGAATCATGTGGTGGCTTCATGAGATCGTTTTCTTTTGGCTTGCCTCTTGTAAGAGAGTTTCGGAGTATCCCTACACACATACCACGTTGCTTCATTCCAACAGTCCTGATATCTTTGTTCCATCGCAAAAATATCCTGAAGGAATATTTCTCCCTGTTTGTCACTGACAGCTTCACTACTAGGAGAAAAAAAGTTTAAGTTGGAGATGAATGAATTCTAGGAGAAAATTCATTTTAAGGGACATGCATCCCGAGTTGATGGTATTTGTGCAGATGTACTGTCATGAACTGAGTATAGTTATCATCTCTTTCGTTGCCTAAAAATCTACGAGACAGGCTTCTCAAGCTTCTTTTTCTTTCCCATTCAAAACTCGGCCAAAGCAGAATCATTTACAAGTTCTCGAATTTGTGGCTCAACAAAAATTCCTTCTTTAACAGAAAGAAGAAAAGAGGTTTGGCAACAACATTTGTCTCACTTGGGTTAAGATTTCTTGCAAGCCAGTCGGCTTGAATATAATGTGATTTTCTATCCCTACTATTCCACATATATAAAAAGCAGCAGTATTTAGTGTACCCCAGCTGTATTCCTAAGAGTACAGCTATAACTTTTAGATTACCACAGATTTTCCATTTGTGTTTAGTAAATCTGTGACGAAAATGTTATTGCATAACAAATGTAACAAAAATCATTTACTAAAACACATCCGCAATAAGCATTCAACAATAGATCAAGTATATCGAATCACTGATGCAATCGAGAGACATATTCCTCAATGTGGCCAAGCAATCGACCGAGTGTGGCACCAGGGTCTGGAATACAAGCTAGAAATATATCTACCACAGCAAATGAGTTAAATCCTTTAGTCATACATCACTGATCGTCACTTTAGAGGTGGTATAGATGGTGAGGAATATTAATATCATAAATAGATATGTGCCGCAAGGCAGCGTTTTCGGACCTGTCCTGTTAACTGGCTGTACACCAGCGATATCCCACAAAGTGGTGGAGTAGTGACGGCAACATTTGCCGATGATACTGGTTTACTTGCTACTGCAAAACAAATTCGGTCAGCTACAAACAAACTCCTAACAACCATCAATAATGTAACCAATTGGACAAAGAAATCCAATTAGGAAGACCAATTTTCGCATTACATTAAAGGAAGCGAAGTCGATCCATGTCAATTTCACCAAGAGGAAATGTAACTGTATACCAATGACAGTCAACAAGAAAAGAATCCCCCATGTCAACAAAGCAAAGTATCTAGGCATGACTCTGGATGCCAAGTTAAGATGGAAAATGCATGTGATGAATAAGAACGGGAACAACTGGGTCTCAAATTCAAAAAAAATTATTGGCTACTGGGGCACCACTCGGTGTTGTCAATACACAATAAACTGCTTCTTTATAAGTAAATCTTGAAGCTTATATGGACTTATAGTACCCAACTTTGGGGATGCACCAAGAAATCTAATGTAAAACTTATTCAGACGTTTCAAAATAAAGAACTTCGCAGTATTGTCAATGCCCAGTGGTACATCCGAAATGAAGATATCCATTGAGATCTGAAAGTGCCTATGGTGGAAGATGAGATCAAGGGGTTTGTAAGGAAATATCAGAAGAGACTGGAAAGCCATAAAAATATCGAAGGGATCTCGTTACTCAGCAACAACGGACTTATTCGGCGGCTGAAGAGACTGAAACCGTTCGAATTAATATAATGACAATGAAGGGTGCCTGGAATTTATTCTGTGTGTGTGTCAAACAGATGAAAAAAGTGATTAGTGTACTGTGGAGCGCGTCACTGGACATGTATCTATCAAACAGATTAACATAAAATAAATAAAGATTAAATAAAGATAAAGATAAAGTTTTTAGTTTAGATAATAGAAAAATATTGTTAGGTAGATAGATTTAATCTAAATACAATTTGTAATGTCTATATAACAAATTTAGAAAATAAAAAACAACTAAAACACATTTTCGAAGCATTTTGTTTTAACAAATGTTACACTTCAAAAGCACTTCAAAACAAAATTCTGCACTAATTACAACAGAAGCAATATGAAAATTAGAGTTACAGCAACAGGAATTATTATAAAAACAGCTGAAGTGTTTTGTCATTTGACAGGTGCGACAACTCTCGAAAACAAAATTTCCCTCAAACTGAAAATATAGACTACAAAAAATGACATGTCAGTGGCGGCTCGTGAGAGAGGGCGTTGGGGCGCCGCCCTTCCCGCATTAATCACATGAAACAATTTTTCAGAGCAACATATTCCATTTCCGTTTATTTTCTTTCCTTTAACTCATTTTCCTGGTTCACCTCGTCTATAGGGTTTCAATTGCACGAAAAGTAAAAAGGAGAAAGGGGGAAGCAAAAAAATCTTCAGCAACACTATTTTCTTCTACGCACTCCCACACAAAAACCCACGAGCCGCAACTGTGATATATCATCGTATCTCCAAAAAAGAGCCAATCGGTCATTTTTATGGTGATTGTAGCTGTTTTTGAGCCCAAAATACATACATTGTTGCTCAGTGTAATTGTGTAATTTATGATGAGGAATTATGTCGAATATTGAGGAAATTTTATAATCATAACATTCTAGAATGCATCAAACTTAGTTGACTCCTTATAAAAAAAATATCTTACCTTTTGCACCGAACAATCGGAAATGGAAAACGTATCAACGTATGAATCAAATCTGACGGCTTTCTTTGGCATGGGTTTTCTTCTCGGACACAAGGAACACATTGCCTTTGAAGTTGTTGGTGGCATATTTTATCCACCATTTACACTATGTAAATCCTTACTAAATGTCTACGAAAACTGCTAGCAAATCTTCTACACTTTCTAATATATACAAATAATGTTAAATAAGTTTGTAATTGTTAAAAAAAATTTCCGCGATTTTTTTAAATCGGTTTACTACAATCCATTTTATTCAAAACTCTGCCAAAAAACGAGACTTTTTATGCTGATACATGAAAAATGGCAAAAAAATGTTGTAGCGATGAAGCTGTGTTAAAAAATGTTTCCAAGCGGTACAAATACTTTAGTGAATGTATAGGAGAAATTGAAGATGAGCGTCGTTCATGAAGACCTTCCACGTCAACCAATGAAGAAAACATTACCAAAATCAAGGATACTAAGTAACTAAGTAATCGTTGATTAAGTATTAGAAATATTGTAAATATTACTGGAAGATTTATGGCAAAACAATACATGGTTTTTGCATCATGAACACGCACTATAGAACACCGCAAAAATCAAATTAATACCGTTCCACAAGCACTATATTCATCAGATATTACACCATGTGCCTTTTTTCTGTTCCATCGGTTGAAGTAACCATTTTGTGAGCGGAGTTTACAGTTCACAGAATCCATTCAAAAAACTCCACTGGCTGTTTTGAAGGAAATAGCAATGAACAGTATAAAACTGTTTCAAAGACTAGAAAAAACGAGTTCGAAATATTTGGAAAAAGTATTTAAAACTTAATATTTTATCCTGATACGTCAAAAAATGTATCCAATTTACCTTATTTCTTTGAAAATTATGTCAAAAACATATACTAAAGCAATTGGGGGCACTTTATGATATAAAAACAATCGCATGACTTCAAATCTGGTAACTAAGAAGCTGATATTGTATAAATGATTCACTTTCTCATCAAAAAGGTGATGAAATGGAGGCTAATTTTGGTATATTACCATAAATCTAAACGAATTTCTAAATATTATTAATGTTTAATTAAGTTTTCTTCAATTTATCGTTATTTTCAGGAAAATTGCCACATTTTCTGCCCTAGTTTATTATTCAATTAGGTATAATGGTTTTATTAACACCTGTTGCCATTATTCATGCATTTAAATGTTACTGTTCTCATCAAAATTATTTATTATTGTTGGCAAAAGCATTGAATCTATATTGTAATAGCATTTGGAAAGTATCTACACTTATGTATCGTTAAGCGGTGCTGTAATAAAATCCTCTGTTTAATAAAACTGCTTATTTATGCAACAGGCAATAATAATAAACACTTGCAGAAATCTTTTACACATTTTTTGTCTAACAGGATGTATCACTTTTATAATGGATATCAGTTTGGATGTCATTTTTTTCTGTGGTTCTATTTATTGTCTATTTAAATCTGAAAAAGTCTATTTTTTCAAGTGACCGAATGACTTTTCTAAATTTTCGATTGTTATTGAAAGTTCAAACCACCATTCAAGGGTTTATAGATATTCACATCAATCAGCAATATAGAAAATGAAAGCTATCACTATAAATCTTGAAAGAAAATATATCACTAAAGAAGAAAGATCATTAATTAATTAATTAATTAATCAATTAATTAATTAATTAATTAAAATTAATTTTAAAAAAGCTAACCAACATTAACATTATAAGGGGATGATTAACATTATAAGGGGATGATTTGGTATTTAAGTGGTAAATCCTTTTAGACAACAGAGTAGTTAAAACAGCCAGAGACAAATCCCTTATAGGTAGAAGTGACAGGTCCACCACGTACAAAATTGAGTGATAACATTAAGTAAGGGCATAAACCAATCAAATAGCAGCTAAAATTAGATTAAATCATTTGCTGATGGTTTGCTCCTCATGGTTAGCAAACCGCGCATCGAGATGTTTAAAAAAGTGATTCGGTGTTTCGTGGCAAATCTCTTCGAGTTTAATGTTTCACACCGAAGGTTCTAATTGGGGTTTTGAACAATTTTTTTGTCATAAATGGAAAGATTATATATAAGTTTTATAACAAAATTATTTTTATTTTTTATTTTTTTCCTTATGATTAAAAAGTTATATCAAATTGAAAAAAAATCGGGTCGGCTCGGAACTATTCGGAAATTACATCGAAATTTTTTTTCGCGCTCTTTCCGAAAAGACGTTCGGAAAGAATCGGAGGTTCTATATGTTATTCATGATTCTATGGGTTTAACCTATATTTTTGACTGCATTTGTTGGTTTGCTAGCGATTTGAAAATATACTTGCTTTTAATTGTTATTTAGGCTTTCGAGGCTGTTTTCGACGTTATACTCATATATCTTTACGTAAGATATGGAGGCTCAACGGTAAGTACAAAATAAAATATTGAAATTAGATTAGGGTTACTTTTGTTTTTTGCATTCGTTTTTATAACTTTTATTTATATTATTTAATTTGTAAAATGTAGGGAAAACAAATTAACGTGCCAAATTTATAGAAAGAAATATCATTGCGTGTCCACAAAGAATCTACATGTAGCAACACAACCCATGGTAGTAGCAATGAGAAAGTCCTACAGGATCGTCTATTTTGTGGGATACGAATAATAATATTCAAGAACGCGCAAATATGCAACAACAAAATTCGACTGCCAATTTGGAAGGTAATCGTATATGAAAAGTTTTATAGGATATTCTCATTTGTAGATGGTCGAAGAGTACAGAAATTTGTGTGACTAAAAGTTTACCACTCAAAAAAAAAATGGGTTAGGTGCCTTCTTTTATTTTGGAAAATCTCTGGCTGGTCATAGATTATAGATAGTTAGCAGCTGGATTTATTTATATTTGCAAATATTATTAATTAAGAGTCTAATGTGCTGGTTTGTAAAACATGTAAGGCGAAAAATTGCCATCCCTTTTAAAATACTGAAAACCGGGCGGATTTTTTTTGAAAATATTGTTAATAGAGTTTAGTGTGATAGTTTGAAGAATCGGTGTGGTTTTAAAAATATTGCAAACTTCAATGAAAATAATCAAACTATTATAAAAACAAATATGTACATAATAATTTCAGGTAGTGATTATTTTATTCCATATTATTTATTATCCATATTATCCTCGTTGGGGAAAGTTTTATAATGTATATTTAACAGTGCATTCAAAAAACATTGCTTCACTTCTTGAGGATAAAAACATAAAATTAATTAAACCGACTTTGGTTAGTTCTGGTATAAAATTATCACAATCAAAGGTTTTAGAAGGCAAACGAATTGCTGCTCTATGAATTGCTGCTCAGTTATTAATCATAATATGTTGTCTTTTACAGACTATTGTTATCATTGCTGCAGCATTAGTGATTTTACAATCACCTATAATATCAACATAAATTTATTAATATTCGTTTAAAAAGAATAATACCTAATTACGTTTAAGAATCAAATTTACTTAATGTTGTTTTTATAAGTTAACATCGAGTTATTATAATAAAAATATAATTTAATATTATAAATCTGTGGACAACCCTTTGTCACACATTACTGAACTAAATTAGTAACCAACAATATTTTATTTTGCACTTAACCAACAATTATTTTGATAGTATATATATATATATATATATATATATATATATATATATATATATATATATATATATATATATATATATATATATATATATATATATATATATATATATATATATATATATATATATACGTCAGTATTGTCGACGGTTTCTATTTGTATATATATATATATATATATATATATATATATATATATATATATACAAATAGAAACCGTCGACAATACTGACGTGAAAACACTTTACCATACTGACTTCACAAACATGGCAGCCAATTGCGGCTGCGTTCTTAAGCAAGTGATTTTTTTTAATTCTATACATTTTAAATCATTCATAATTAATTGTTTTTTGAATTAAAGTTTTTTGCCTCAATTATCAATATTATTTATGAAAGTTTTAAAATAAAGTCAAAAAATCGATATTTCTTTTTATTCAAAAACCCAATAGAAGAATTGTTAGTCACTAATTGTTACTGTAGATAAGTCTTATTAGTTGTTTCCTGATAATTCCAGATTTAACTGATCGAAACGTTGATATTATAGTCTTAAATATCATAAAAGACGGCAAAAAGAATTTACTTTTGTGCAGCAACGATTGCATGTACTTTTTGGTAGTTTACCGACAAATATACTAGAAGATACAATGCAATATTAAATTATCAAAGAAAATAATATTTTTAAATTATTGATTGATTTGTCCGTTATGAAACTATAGTCACACAAATTTTGTTTAAAAATAAAAGTGATAGATAACAAAGTGAAACATTGTTTTATTCCTTTTTTAATAATATTGTTATTGATTATTAAATATATTATGGATTTCATTTTCTAACAATTTCAACCAGATATAAACTGTTAAAAGATGGATTTTCTTTGGAATATTAAAGTCGATATACTGAACAAACTTCAGACGCTCACACAAAGGTGGCGTTATTATCCGAACGTTCCACCTCTTAGTTTGGTATCGATTAATACATTTACTTATACGTTTACGAATTAGCGCTCGGTTGTGGATGAACTCTTTTAATCGTTTCAAAATAATAGATAATTCTTACCATGACTGTATTATGTATGATGGAAAAAATGAGAAATTCTACTTAAATTTGATTAATAGTGATTAGGTTTACCACGGTTTTTAAAAGAGTCTCGCTCTCTAAAAGCTGCACTGTTTGATGAACTGTAGAATAAGCTAGTAGTGGAATAATTCTGACCACTTATTCGAATTTCAAAAGTATTTCCATATCAGCGTATTGCATTGATCGTAAGGATCTGATGACGTTAAACATGGACAATAAAACGAATAGCGACGCTAGGACGAACGTATAGTACTTTCCATCCGAACTGCAATAGCCCTTCGTTTACAGTCCTTCTATACAGAAAAAATTACCATAGGAATACTATTTACAACCTTTGATAATCCTTCGAGCAGAATCATAATTATATAATATTTCTAATTTTGCATCCTGAAAGTTTTTCCTTCTTTCCGGGTCATTTTTTTAGTGATTTAGGAGGATGGAGTAGAAAGTCGGATATTTTTCCGATAGAATCTGTGCGATTGCAAAGGTGACTAAATTTCTGGAAAGTAGATTCCTGTCTAGTAACGCTTCATGAATGTCAATCCGATATGACATTTAGTTTTGTTTTGACAGTCTTCGAAAGCTGATAGCTTCGATATTTTTTTCTATTATTGTAAAAAAGTATTTTTTAAAAAGTAAATTTTGAGTGTTGATTAAACATATTCGCGAGAAAAAAACATCGTACAAATAGAAGAAAAGTTGAAAAGTATTATGAGAACTCTGCTACTTTACATATGATGGTTCGCAAGTAATAGAACCAGGACGGGTGAAGTTTCGAGTTGAGGACGCTCCATTGAGGATTCTCCGTTGACTAGGAATATTGACTATTGAAGACATAGAACTGAGGAACGTTGACTATTGAGGACGTTTCGTTTGTTGATTGTTGAGGAAATAGTCAACAAATTTGAATTTTTCAGTTTAGAGCCACATATCCAACTGAGGCCATTTGGCAGGCCGTAAAGAATACATAACAGACAAAAGTTCAAAACCTAATAAAGAAATATACATAATATAGTATAGTACAATACATAATATAGTATAATACATATTATATAGATCAAAGAGTGTATACATAAAAGGTAACATGGATAAAGGTGTATAATGGTTATATTCCAAATGGAACTCAAGGATTTAACATGCAGTACCCATGAATTAGTGGACACTAAACAAAGAAAAAATATATTAAATATTCGCGTAAAGCATAGAATAGAGCTTAAAATATATATTAAGAGTAGAGAAAATCGAAAAAGTTTTAAGGAAAAAAGGTGTTAAAGATAAAAGGGAGGGACTATATCAGAGGAAAGTATGAAGAGGAATTCAAAAAGAAATCTGGAGTAATGAGTGGATAAAATAAACGCAAGGTTCCTGGAAAATCCACAACTTTAAGATGGCCACTTTAGCAAAACATGGCAAATATACAGAGAAGCACTACATAAGGTACATACTGAAGGAGGCACACCATTTATTAGATGACTACACACATTAGATGGCAGACCAATTATCAGTGCCCGATTCTAAGTCTGTTTCACTTTACCAAAAGATGAAGTTCAAGCGTTGGAGGGGGACGGCATTCGAAAAATTTGGTCTTCACGGCATATAACTTGGAGGAATAAACCAGTCGAATTAGACAATGTCTTGGACAATTAGTGAGATGGAGGAGAAATCATCCCGTTGATAGTAAAGAGGCAAGATAGGGAGGTCTGGTTTTAGAGCTATTTTGGTGCAATAGTCAGCTCGTTCATTACCCAATTTGCCTGCATGGTCAGGGAACCAAAGGAATTTTATTACCGATCCTCTAGTTTGGGATTCCTAAATAAGAGAACGAATGACTAGAGACGAAGATATGTGAGAAACAAGAGATTGGAAATAAATTAAGGAACCAGAGCAGATAAGTTAATTGGATGTTAGACGTTAATTGGAGATAAGAGGGTATATGAATAGTAAAAGTTCGTTAAAACTCACTCCGTCCCTCGACTTGCAACCATCACTGTAAATGACGTTGTCAGGACGGAGGTCGTAAATAATTTTAGGGAAGATGGTAGCAACAGGAGAAGAGCCAAAAAGAAGAGTGTTACATGGACGGAGATTGAAGTTAGAGGCACAGCGCAGAAGTAACCATGAGGGTTCAAAGGGGAAAGGTACTGGGTGACAGGGAGGTAAGAAAAGAGAGAAAGGGAGGTAAGAAAGAGAGGTAAGAAAAGAGAGCTCTTTAATTGAGGCGAGAAAACAGGTTTGGGGAAATCAAAAGGGCCAAAGAAAGGCTGAAAAGAAGAAATGAATGATCTGCATCAAAGACTGCATATCTTAAATGACGATCCAATCTTCTAATACTGAGTGGTATAATTTCAAAAATACAGTAAAGGCCGGAAATGGAATTGGTTTTGAATGCTCGTAGAACAAATTCAAGGTCAACAAAATCTATGATTCGTGTGGATCGAGCACGAAGTGAATATTAGAGAAATTATTGAGATGACAAACATCTTGGACAAATGCATACGGAACATTCTACATGAACATTTGGGCATGAGAAAACTACCAGCATGGTGAACGACGCGTTTGCTCACTGCGGACCGAAAATGGAAGCGAGTGGTTAGACATGTATAAGTGGAATTCTAAGCAGGTCCTGGACGATTAATTGACTATTTAGAAAAGGTAAACTTCATACTACTAGATAGGACTATCATAGGAGAGTATTATGATGCATTATTGACCAAAATTCTTGAAGAGTTGATAAAAAACAGCCTCATTTGATGAAGAAAAACAGCGAAAACAGCGCATATACTCTATTCTCTTCCCCCTGCAAAGGAATTCACATCAAATGAAGAGATCATCTCCAAAACAGAAGACCATTTTGCAGAATTCGACAAGTCGTACTTTTTCGAAGGCATAAAAAGTTGGAAAATAGTTGGGCGAAGTGCATTGGTTTTCGATCAAAAACAATGATACTTTTAAAAATATCTGCCTTTTTGTTCTACCCTCATATGTTTACGGTTTACTTTTAACCATGTCCCGATAATGTAAATTTGCCAAGCGAAATGCGCTTCCGGTGAAATAAATTCGATATGGGTATAGAAATTCCTCATAGACACTTTATTGAAGATCATAGGTTCTAAAAGAAAAAAAATACGAGGGTTGCTATTTATGTACCCGGAATTGGCAACAATTGTATTGCCATGTGCCATCTGACATATACATAACGTAAAGTTAAGTTGGAAAATAGTTGGGCGTAGTGTATTGAATAAATAAGCAACAATTAAATCTAAAAATTTCCACTATATTTAAAATTGTATGTATAACAATTGTTTCGACACACAGTTTTAAAATTATCATTGAAAGTGTGCTTTTCTAACATCAAGTGGTTAGCATAATGAGAATTATTTTGTTGTTTAGTGTAACTTCTTCTATGTTCGTTGAACCTAGTAGAAAAAGATCTTCCTGTTTGTCCAACACAGACTTTTGGACACGACCCGCACTCAATTAAATAACTCCTGTTTTATACAGTTTATTTGTTAGACTTGTTTTTAATAAGGCATCCTAGACTATTGTTTGTAATTGACATTGTAAATGTCATTGTTTTGAACGCTGCATTTTTGATATTATATTAAAATAAAGGTTTTATTATAACTTTTTTTATTAATTATTTTATTTATAATGTTTGAGTCATATCCATTATTTACTTCAATCTGTTTGATGACATTCAATTCTTTATTGTAATTACCTATTGACACGGGGATATTTAATAACCTATGTATAAAAGAGTTAAATGCTGCCATCTTTTGTGAATAAGGATGACAAGATTTATTATGTATAACTAAAAATTAATGTAAGGGTTTATGAAAAATTGCAAAATCATGTGTATTGTATTTTCTAGTAATAGTTAAGTCTAAAAAGTTAATAGTATTATGTTGCTCTTCTTCAAGTGTAATTTTATTGTTCTTACATACAGAATTTAAGTGAGTTAAGAATTGATTTAATTGTCTATCAGAACCTGTAAAACAAATTAGAATGTCATCAACATAGCTGTACCAATAAAGTGATGATTTAAACAACTGATGTTGATTTATCTTATTTTCTAAGTTGTTCATGAAAATTTTAGCCAGTAAAGGACTTAAAGGGTTCCTAAAGGTGGTACTATTAGATCGATGGACACTTTAGGTTGTAATTACTTTTTTTACTGTTCGTTTAGCAAAATTTCTATTTGAAAAAGAAACTGTGTGTTTAAAACATTTTTATACATACAATTTTAAATATAATGGAAATTTTTAGATTTCCATCAAGTATCGGCTACTTCAGTTAAATTTATTATTGAAGTGTATTGAGCTAAAAGGAAACTACACTGAAAATATTAATCGGTTTTCGATTAAAAAAAAATAATTTTAAAAATATCTGACTTTTTGTTCTACTCTCGTGTGAATGGTATGTATATAACTGTTCGCTTTTAATCATGTCCCGATAATGTAAATTTGCCTAGCGAAATGCGGTTCCGGCGAAATAAATATGATTCGGTTATAGAAATTCCTTATAGAGACTTTATTTTACATTATAGGTTCTAAAAGAAAAAATATCAATCAAAAAAAGTTCGTTCTGGGGAAATATGGTTTCTGCTTACTCCATTTTATATCAATTAATTTTAGTACAGAATACACAGGTCGACATAATTTTTGTAACATTGATCAGAATGCTCTTTTTGCTTTTATTTAGATAGTTATAAAAATACCGTTTTACAGATATATCCTAGCACGTCCCATTTTCAAGTACTTGCTTCTACTTTATATCATGGCTTCATTCAAATTATCTGTACCTGATTTTGAAACGGACTATGTCGGAATTACCACAAGACCGTAGATAGGGTATTGTCACAGTATTCTACGAACCATTAAGAGTAGTTTTATTGTTTTCTATAGTTTACATCTATATATTTCTATAGTTTCGTTTACAGTACAGTCAAGTATTTAGGTCCATATAAAATGACAAGTTCTTGTCATCGATTTTGCAAATATCCACTGGACAAATTTTGTTATATATTAAGCGGATTTTTTTTTAAGTCACAAGATAGATCTTTATCCGAAGAAGTCAAAAAGTGTATCTTTTATAATTTAAGTGCTAAATTGGAGATCAAGATAAAAGTTACTTAGTATGCAAGTATATATCGCAGGAAAAATGTTATGCCATTTGATGTTCCTATGGTGTGGAGAGAACCTACTGACCATGTAAGTGATTGCTACTTTTGTATCACTAAAACAGTATCAGTTCAGAATTCAGTATCCAAATTTGCCTTCTCACTTAGGCCAGTTCCTCATAGCCAGGAACTACCGGTACCGATTGCGCTTTTAAACCTGAACAACTGATATCTGATCCATAAATTCCTGAGAACACCAGCTGTAACCCAACATTTTTAACAACTACCAACCTCAATTAATATCTCAGAATGAATTAAATGATTTGCTACGTGACATGGGATTGTCAAAACAAAAATCGAAACTTCTTGGTTCCAGACTTCAACAGTGGAAGTAGTTAGACAAAAATGCAAGTGGTTCACTTTACCGAAAACGGAATGTAACATTTTCAAGTTTTTATAAAATTGAAGTCTTGCACTCAGTCTTGTTTCGTAATAAAAACAAAAACCCATCTATTCCTTTAGTTCATTCAGTGACAATGAAAGAAACTTATGACAACTTAGCAACCATACTAAATTGCGTTAAATATGAAAAGTATTAGTGAAATATTTGTGGGAATTTAAAAGTGATAGGTATATTGCTAGGACTTCAAGAGAGTTTTACAAAGTCTGTGTCTATGGGACAGGGCAACCAAATAACATAATAAGAAAGATTGGCCTCATAAAACTTCTTTTGAACCTGGTACTTCAAACATAAAAAATGCCCCCCTTGTTAACTAAAATAAGGTGTTTCTTCAGTATTTCCAAATTAAGCTTGGACGAATTTTGTCAAAGTTATAGGCAATGAAGGTAATGGTTTCAAGTACTTAAAAGAAATATGTCCTCAATTAAGTGATGCAAATCTAAAAAAAGCATATTTATTGGACCTCAAATAAGGAAGCTTCTAGGTGATTTTCGTTGGCAAGAAAAATTAAATGGAAATAAATTGGCAGCTGGGAAGTATTTTGTAAGTGCAGTGAAAGGATTTCTGGGCAATAAGAAAGAACTATAAAAATCTCACAAATGAACTCTTGAAAGCCTATAAAATACTAGGCTATCGCATGTCCTTAAAAATTCATTTTTTTGCACTTCTATTTGTATTTTTTTCGAAAAATTTGGGTGCAAAAGGTTTGCTTAATGATCGTTTATGTCCCGTTAAGCTGAGGGCGGGTTTAAGCCAGTCGCCGCCCAGCACAGCCAGCAAGTCACTGACTTGCTTAGTGAGCATCGCTATTTCATAAGGCTGGCGGATAATCTGAGCCTCCCAAAGTTCATTGGAAAGTCAACTACCCATAGAAGTTCTACGAATGAGCAAACAGAAAGGTTTGCTTAATGAGCGTTTCTGCCCCATTAAGCTGAGCGAGCGTTTAAGCCAGTCGCTGGCTTGCTTAGTGAGCATCGCTATTTCAGTAAGGTTGGCGGATAATCTGAGTATCCCAAAGTTTATTGGAACGTCAACTACCCATAAAAATTCTACGAATGAGCAAACAGAAAGGTGTGCTTAAAGAGCGTTTCTGCCCCATTAAGCTGAACTAGAATTTAAGCCAGTCGCTGGCATGCTTAGTGAGCATCGCTATTTCACTAAGGTTGGCGGATAATCTGAGCATCCCAAAGGTCATTGGACAGTTAACTACCCATGAAAGTTCTACGAATGAGCGAATAAGCGACGAAGAAGTATAGAGGTTTCTCTAGGATGATGGAAGTAAGATACCAGGGACGCTGGAACCCATCTATGTTTGAAGACTACTGCTGGTTTTTTAAAATGGATGATGTTACGGAACACAAAAGGAAAAAGTGAAAGTCTTTATCGCTATATGGCATCTCATGTAATATATTTTTTATTCACATAATCCTCCGTAGAATCTTTACATATGTTTAACAGGTTTTACATGTTTATCTTAAATAAATATTAGATTGTAAAAATATGTTTTTTCCCCACCACCGACCCCCTATAACAAAAAATTAGCTTATCATTTTCGGATTTAGGACTACAAAATACTTCCCATACACCTATTTTCATCAATGTTTCCTCAAAAAAGTTTAAATGTCTGGGCCTGTGATATTTATAGTACAGAAAAGCATTCCTTCCTAGTAGTTTCAAAGGCTAAGGTTACCATCAAATATTTTGTATTTCGAACCGATAATTTTTCAGTTAGTAACCGTAATGTTTTCATAAACAATACATTTAGGAATAAAAATGAAAACAACGACGGCAGAAATGGTCGAAATGTAAATATTTAACTTCAGTCGATTGGCAGTGGTTCAAGAAATGTAAATTAAGTGTATGAACCGGGTCAGAACGATTTGTAATACTTGTCAATCAAATTAAACGAAATTATCTTTCATTTTCATAATTTGTTCAATTTCAAAACAAAACTGGGAAATACGTCGACCATTAACTAAGATTTTTTAATTTACTGCATAAACTTTTGGTGAGTAGGTATATTAAAATTTTAAATATAGAACCCGCTCACTCTTATGTTCTTTTACTAAAGAGCGTCTCAGAATGTTTTTTGTTTTTGATACTTAAAAAATAAAATATCAGAATTAATTCAAACTTGTTTAATTGCTCTTACAGAGTAATTTTTTAATTTTTATTTGTGAAAAACAACTATCCGTAAATGCGCACCATCTGCTTCTTCAGACTCATTTAGCCTGGAACTGACATTTTCAGTCACCCCCTGGAGTATCGCTCTTGGAATTGCGTGGATTTCGTCTGTTATTCTTTGCTTTAAAACGTTTAAGTTGGGTGGTAATGGAAAACTTTACTTTTTAAGTAGCGCCATAAGAATAAGGCAGCAGGTGTTAAATTTGGACTCCTCGATCCTCTCGGTGACTAATCACTCTTTCAGGGAATAAATGGTGAAGAGCTGCTAAAGAATCATTCGTCACGTGGAAGTTGTTTCATCTTTTTGGGAAAATGTGTTGCCGTTGTAGCCAATCGAGTTTGGATTTCTAGAGCCAAAAAAATCCGGACCTTATTGCAATAACGATCAGAATTCACAGTCTGAGCGCGACGACGCGCTTCAAAAAAGTGGGGGCCGATAATTCCTTTGTTTAATATGGCAGCCCAAACGTCCACCTTAGGCTAGTGTAATGGTTTCTGGTACAGTCGCAGCGGATTGTCGGGAGCCTAATATATGCAGTTTTATTTATTCACGTGGTCTTTGATGTGGAAATTCGATTCATCAGAAAACCGTATGTTATTGAATCTCCTAAAACGATTTTTCATTGTCCTGCGGAATTCGACTTGTTTAGCTGGATCATCAGATTTCATCCCATACACAATAACAATTTTGGAGGAAGGAACATGTAAATATTTGTGAATAATGCGATAAATCGTGGATCTGAGGAAATGTAGAGAAGCTGTGCTGAGTCATTAAGACTATCGTAAATCGTCTCTAACAGACTGGCGAACAAAGTTATCGTTCATGCTCGTTTTTGATGTTCTTTTGCGCCCAGTTTATTTATCTGGAATTATGTTTCCAGTCTCTTCAAACTTGCGCATCCAATGCATCCAATGTTCCACACAAAATGTGTGTTGTGATCCCGTGAAGCGATGCATCGCTACTAAACTTAAAAAGCCCCTCAAGCGTTTGACACCACTCCCCACCCCTCACTATCTATGTTTGGCGCGTAACACTCAAAACAAAAGCAAAAAACTTTTTAAGACACCCATTATAAGGAAGTAATGATTATTAAAATAATCTACAGCAAAGATCTAGATTTCGAGAAGAATATTTACAATTTAAAGAAATTTCTAATAAATGAATGAACCTCCTAGGCACCTTGTAGATCTAAAGGTTAATCCAGAAGATTTGAAGGAAAACCATGTTTTCAAAGAGTGCTTCTTCCAGATACCATATGAATATGAACAGTGATGTTTCAGAAAAACAAAAATTAGAAGTCTGATTAAACCCTTTCTTTATACGCAAAAATTGCGTATAAGGAAAGGGTAGAAACACGTGGGTTTTTTATGCACCACGATAACGACAGACTCTATAAATCATCGTCCGGAAGAAAATTATACAGTTTGGCTGGGAGGTTCAACCTTCATATTCACTGGACCAGGCACCTCTCCAATTATTATTTATTGCTGTCATCGCAACATTCTCTCAACAGAGGAGCTTTCGCAAACCAGGAGCGCTTTAAAAAACTTTACGTAAGTTAAGCAAAGATCAAATGGAGAGTGATTGGATCTCCTATGAATTCACAGCTAAGAGTAAGGGTTGATAATAGAGAATAAGATATTGTGTCATTGTTCTTCAGATTCAAGAACAAGAACTTTTCTTACGAACATCCAAATTCCGCCAGTTCTGCAAAATCAAATATCCACACGAAAAAGTGTTGTTCAGTATAGAGTTGCTTAGTATATAGTATAGAGTCTAGTTAAAGGGTCGCTGTTGACCGGTATCAGTAGCAACTGATTCGTGTCAGCGATGCTCCAGAAGAAAATGTCTTTGCAAGGCAAAAAGAGAAGTCATTTTGTTTCAGAACAAAGCACGTCCACACACAGCCAAAATTACTGTGTAAACGATCACAGAATTGGTCTGAAAGATTTTATCACACCAGGCGTATTCTCCAGACTTGGCCTTTTCGGATTTTGATCTCTTTCGATACAACCTGCAACATTACTTGGTTTATAGTCGCTTCAAGTCTCTTATGAAAGTTGAAAAAAGCCTCTTTTTCATATCAAAATCATCAAACTTTTTACGATTCGGCCTTGGGCGGATGACCAAAGGTTGGAAAACGTGTATAGAAAGTGTAGAGTATTTCTCGGATTATGTTTATATTACTTTTTCATAAATAAATGTCAGATAATTATGTAACGGATTTAATAGAAATATACTTTTAACTAGTTCTGTGAAATAATTGTCTATTCTTCTATTTTCGAGTGATATTCTCAGTAAATTTTGTTTCTGGGTAGGGGTTTGAAAATTTTCTATATCTAAAAAGTTTAATCACACCTGGCTACTGTCCCTATTTTTAATTTTCGCAATGCCTCTTTAATCTCCTATTGATCAATCTTACTTGCATCATATGACGTTATATATGAGACAATATATATATTCAATCCTCTATCAAAGTCTCCTCATATTTTGCGTTTCCCTGTTTTGATTAGTTCTGCAACTATACTGGCTCATATCTTTCTTTTTAACAGTCTTTAAGTATTCACTCCATTATTTCATATTTTCTGGTACAGCTACTTTGATTACTCCATTCCACAAAAGTGTTTTTCTTTTTTGAATATATGCTCATTCCATGCACTTTTTAGAGGAGTTGTTTTTCATTTTTTTTTAATTTTTCAGTTTAGCGCCGTGTCAGCAACTGAGGTCATTTGGCAACCCATAAAGAGTACATGTCAGACAAGAACTAATAAAAATAAATTGAATATAGTAAATATTGAATAGATCATAAAGTTATTGATTGATTTGTCTGTTATTTTGTGATAGTTCATTCTTTAAAAAGGAATAAAACAATTTTTTACTTTGTTATCTATCACTTTTATTTTTAAACAAAATTTGTGTGATTATAGTTTCGTAAACGATTTTACATTCTCAAATACTACTTTAAAACTAAGGTTTTACAGCTGTGTATCTATTCTATGTACCTAATTTTATACTTTTATTGGCCGTTATTTTGTGCGATTAGTTTTATCTTTTACAGTTTTAATTTTCTATTATTTTCAGATAGTGTAATTGTGAAAGCTCGGTAGATCATAGACTTATATGCAGTATATTTATGGGTTTGATTGTTTTGTAATTGTTATCTCTGAGCATGTGGGTTTTCTATAGATATTAAATTCTAGATTATTATTGTGTTTGGATATTGAAAGGTCCAGAAAATGTATGGTTTAATTTTGTTCTTTTTCTAGTGTAAATTTTATTTTTGGATGGATACAATTTAAATGCTTTAATGTTCCTTCTATTTGTCTTTAATTTCTAGTATAATAAAACAAAATGTCGTCTACATATCTAAACCAAAACAATATATTTTTTCCTTTATCCGTTTTTAAAAAATTATGTTCCAAGTTTGACATAAACAGTTCTGATAATAAAGAGCTTAGTGGGGAACCCATTGCTAGACCATCCTTATGTTTGTAAAAAACGTTATTAAATTGAAAATAATTTTCATTGATGCATAAGTTAAAGAGTTCTAAAATATCTTGCTTAATAATTGGATTGATATTATTTTTTATGAGTAAATTATCTATTAATAGTAGACAATCTTTGTTCGGAATATTCGGGAACATGTTGCTAAGCTAGAAACCCGTTTTTTTGGTATATATAGTTTGCTAAGCTTTTTTGTAAGGTCCACCGAGTTTTTTTATTGATTGTTTTGGCGAGAAATTCGTTATGTTTTTGAAGATTTTATTTAAGTAAAAAGCTAGGTTTCTTAAAGGGCTATTTGTGTATGAGACTAACGGTCTTATTGGAAAGTTTTCTTTATGAATTTTAATTAAACCGTACAGTTTTGGAGGAGTAGGATTCATATCGACTATTTTATATTTATCTTCGTTTGACAAAATGGTGCTTTATTGTTGATTTTAACTTATTTTGAATTGTTGTGGTAGGGTCATTTTTTATTTTGACGAGGTCTTCATTATCTAGAAAGTTTTTAATTTTTGTTCCGTAAGTTTCTTTTTCTAGAATAACAATTGAGTGTAGTAGCTGCTATGTTGGACAAACTGGCAAACATTTTCAGACCAGATACAAAGAACATAAATCTGCATACATATTAAACAAACAACACTCTAATTTTGGGAACCATTTCATAGATACCGGACATATATTTCCCGAGACTACAAATTTGAAAATTTTACATACAGTGCCCAAAAGCAAAAATTAAACATTTTAGAAGCTAGTGACGATCATTTTAGAAGCTAGTGATAGCTATTAAACGATCAGACGAATCTCCGAAATTCCACACTATTTAAAATACTGTAAAAAATTAACCCCAATAAAAGTATAAAATTAGGTACATAAAATAGATACACAGCTGTAAAACCTTAGTTTTAAACTAGTGTTTGAGAAAGTAAAATCGTTTACGAAACTATAATCACACAAATTTTGTTTAAAAATAAAAGTGATAGATAACAAAGTAAAAAATTGTTTTATTCCTTTTTAGATCATAAAGTGTATAATGAAAGTAATGTGGATTAAAGAGTATATGGTTATATTCCAAATGGAACTCAAGCCATAATAGGCAGTAATTAGTAGACAGCAAATAAAAGATATATTATATATCATATATATTAAGAGTAGTGGAATAGATAAAAATTTTAAGGGAAAAATGACTTTAAAGATAATAAAGATGGGCTATATCAAAGAAAAGTAGGAAGAGGGACGGAGGAATTCGAAAAGGAGAACTGGAATAATGAGGGGACAAAATAGAAGGAAGGTCCAGGGAAGTCCATATCTTTGCGTAAGAGCAGATAGCAAAGGGCACTCTAGCAAGATATCACGAACAGAAAGATGAGCACCACATAAGGTACATACTGATGGAGGGTCACCACTTATTAGATGATCATGTGAAAACTGATAGTGCCCGATTCTAAGCCTATTTCACTTCACTAAAAGATGACGCTCGAGAGCTGGATGAGGACCATATTCGAAGAATTTAGGTTTCGCGCTATGTATATTGGAGGAGTAACCCAAAGTATCCCCGTCGAATTGAACAATACCTTGGAAAAGGGATTAGATTGAGCATTTAAGCATTTTTTAAATTCGATTCCTGTATTTTCTAGTAGTAGAAAAATTTAGAAAATATACAAAATATCAAATATTTCAAAAACTGACGATAATTGGATGATAAAAAAATTAACAATTTTATTGCAAATTAAATTTAAGATCATCCTCTCAAGATTTGCATATTTAAACTTGTAAAACCACTATTTTTTATGACTTTCTTCAACCTCCTTTGATTTATTTTACTTTATTTTCGCAGTTTTACTATAATATCTACCCTACAGATTCATTTAAACTAACTTTTTTCTGAACAGATCCTTTGAAAACCATTTCTTGTTCATAACGAATTCCTTTTGATAAAGTACACACGTTATTCCATATATCGTTAATCGGATCGACAGCGAACATTTTTTTTTGAACGGCCCTAAGAAAAATCGAGGTTGAATTATAACGATTTATCTTTTTTGCCTGTTTCGTGCCATCTTTAATCATTCGCCTTTCACGCCTGTCCGCTCTTAGATAGTCCGCCTCCTAAACCCTGGCTTCTTAAATAGAGAATTGCCAGAAAAAATCAGATACTTTTCGTAAAGATTGTTTCAATTGAATTGAGAATTTATTTACGAAAATTATTTTATTTCTTAGGGTTTTGCTCGCACACGTGAATTCAAAACAATTATATCTGGGAGTTTTGTGGCATATTAAAGAGAGGTTGATAAACCTACAGGGAAATGCAGACGTAGGTATACTGTTATTCCATACTATATACCATACCATACTATATCATACCATACTATACTATACCATACTATGCAGTACTCTAATGTTACATTATTGTATTAATATTTTTTCTCATTGGTTTTGAATTTTAAAATTATAATTTTTTCATATAGTTATGGCTGATACTTTAACCAATGACCAACGGAAGTGGATAATTAAACAATACTGGAACACAAAGAATGCTAAAATGAATCGACCGAAATGGGCTGGAGAATTTACACCTATACCAACTAGATCAGGGGTCGTCAACCCGTTGATCGCGAGCTACCGGTAGGTCGAATGGACAATTTCGGTGGCTCACGCCTATAAGCAATCCTCAGACGTGAAACTCATAAACTTTACAAACGAAAATATCGAATATATATCTACGCTATGCAAATATGTGCTGATCAGCGCATCGTAGGCGCCTAAGATCAGTCGCTGACGTCACCACGCTAGAATCCACGAAATCGACGAGAAAATAGTAGCGAGTAGCGACCAATCGATCATTTAGGAAATATCTCAGCTGCTTTAAATGGAATATATAGATAGACCTGTACGATGATGCTGCGGTCAGTGTTCAGTTACGTTACAATTACAATTACAAGTACGGCAAGCAGTAATAAAAAAGTTAAGACATGCCATTTCCATTCTGAGTAGAAAGAACAACAGAAATTAAAAGCAAAAGTGTGTGATTGTTGTGTAAGGCTTCTATATCCTTTGCTAAAAAGGGAAATATTGAGGCACCATAAAAATGTTCATTCGACTTTTGAAAAATCATATCCATTACATAGCGCTAGAAAGAAAAAGTTGAGGCGATTGAACAATCAATTCATTAGAAAACAATCAAAATTTTTAAAAGTATTTAACAAAAATAAGGCTGCAACTGAAGCTTCATATCGCATGTCGCAGATAATTGTACAAAATAAGAAGCCTTTTTCGAGGATAAAACAGGGATACAAGTCAGATACTTTTAAGACAGATGGGTGCGATCGCAAAGATAATTAAAAAGATAATTCGAAAGGGCATAAATTCGATATTTTTTTCTATCATGGAAAAAGGCGAATTTCGTTTGTTGATTAATCACTACATTTTATATGGAAAAATCATCGCGCAAGGAAAGTTGACGCGGTTTACAGAGTTTTGATGTGTGATCGTAGAGTAAAAGTTAAAAAGATTATTGAGAAGTTAAACATCTTAGATGAACTGGAATGGAATATTTTACATGAATGGTTGGGCATCAGAAAGCGATCCGAGAGATGGATATCACGTTTGCTTTTTGCAAAGCAAGTACGGAATCGAATGATCACTTCTAAGCGTAGTTTAGACATGTATAAGCGCAATCTGAATAAGTTTTTCAGGCAATTGGCGACTGCTGATGTGGATTCATCGTTATACACCTGAAGTGAAGGAACAGTTAAACAAGTAGGTTTTACCTGTCGAATGTGCCCTGAAGAGTAAGAAGACGCCTCCATAGCCTAGAAAATTGATTCGCACACTTTCTCGGATTAGCAAGGTATAATCTTCATCGACTATGTGGAAAATAAAAAGACGATCACAACAAAGTACTACGCTGAATTATTGGAGTTGATAAAAGATCGCCATCATTTGATGATGGCCTAAAGTGCTGCTTCACCAGGACAATGCATCTGCTGATTAGTCAACCATCACATCAGCAAAACTGACCAACTTGTACTACGAATTGATGCTTCATCCACTCTATTCTCCAAACTTGGTCCCCTCCGACTTCTTTGCCCTTCCAAATATGAATAAGAAGATAGCTCGAAAGAAATTCCCATTAAATAAAAAACTTATGAACTGAGGATGGTTGCGGCATTTTCTTGATGGAAGTTCTTCGGATGGGTGACAAAGAATGGAATTGTATTGTGAAAAATAGTAGGTACTATAGTAATGTGTAAGATTTTAAACTCATTATTAAATGTATATTTTTCTTTAACAAGATGTTTCGCGTATGTTGAGTCCATTATATTATTCAAATAGCTGCGCTTGTGTTCTGCGATTGTGTATTTAAATAATCTACCAGTTTGTCCTATATAAAATGTATTCCAATTTTATTTAGAAGACTGCCGAAATTGATACCAAAAGTTCCGTAAACTGTTTGGACCTAACAATTTCTAAAAGTTCGAATAAACACTCGTTTTTGATTTTCTATAAACTTTCTCACACTGATATCACGATTCACAATACATCCAACCACCCACAACAACATAATCGGGCAGCCTACAATAGCATGATTCATCGTTTAATCAATGTTCCTCTAAATCCAGACAAATACAATGCAGAATTAAATTTAATTAAGCAAATTGCGGTTAACAACGGCTATTCAGTTTCAATAGTTAATGAAATAGTCTCAAAAACAGAAAAAATAAAGTGCCTTCGGAAGCCTACCCTAAGATTAAAATAAATAATATAATTTGGATTTAAAATTCTTTCTTATTATTGACATATATATGAAACACTTAAAACATATCTTAACAGTATTAATATAAATGTAGCCTTTAAAACCAACAATTCTTTATGACAAAATTTAAAAAACCATAAACAAAAAACGGAGAAAGGCAATAAATCAGGCGTCTACCAAATGAACGGTGGTTTGTGTAATAAATTTCATATAGAACAAACAGGTAGATCATTTAAAAACAGAATCGTAAACCACAAGCGCAGCTATCTAAATTTAAAATCTTACACATAAAAAATAAGGGTTAAAAACTGAATTTATTAGAATGTTTGGAAATAAACCGTCATAAATACACAGATATCCTTCTTAACGACTAAATATACTTCAACTATTCTCTGCTAATTGCTTAATTACTATAGTCTATTTGTCTCAGTACAACTTCATTCTTTGTTAACAATGCGAAGAAGCTACAGTGTAGCGAAACGCATTACGTTTTAGAGAAAAATATAAGTGGAGATTAGATAACTTTGTTTCATTTATACAAAAAAGGCCGAACTTATGGCCGAAACAGACGCCTATATAGCAGAATTTGATAAACCGTATTGGTATGGATAAAAGTTAGGCGAAGAGGAGACTACATAGGAAAAACAATACTTCATTAAAAAATGTATCTGACTTTTCACTTTACCCTTGTATATCTCATGGTATCAACTTGTATTTAACAATAAAAATCATATTTAAATTTCGTTCAAACCTTAAAAAAAAGGCCGCATATAAAGTGTAAGGTTATGTTGACATTGTCACACGTTTTATTTTTATATTTATCGACTCAAAGACGACATTTTTTCATACGTTATGTTATCAGATATTTATATTAAAAAGTTACGTAATCTTAGCAAAATACTTCGTTGATTTTTCTTTTAAAAAAGTTATATTTCTAATTTCAAGTTCAATCTCGATCATTTCTATTTTCATCCCGATTTTCGCTTAGGGATTACTTCTCACCGGTTGTACTTGCTCGATTGTCATTTTGTGTTGTTCTAAACTGATCGACAACCAAAACGACAAAAGTATCATCACGAACGACAACCCGACCGGTCGGACACACACGCGCCACGCGGTCTTTACCGCAGCCGGTGACGTGGCTTCATTTCCCGGACTGGGGGGCATCCTGAACGCAACGCTAGAGGGAGCAGGCGTTAGACGCGTCATGACGCCATCCGTTCGCGGGTAAATTCAGCTGGTTGTTGTCGGTGGATGAGAGAAACAGCGGTTAGCTTTGTCTTGGTTGGCTTCAAAAATTTGATCATAATGCCATAGAATACTATTCTCATTTCTTTCTCCATTGGGAGAAATACCAATATTTATTATATTGATCGATATTAATGAAACAGAATTGTTCTTTGTTTAATAACACTGGTCAACAAGGTTTTTGCCCAAAAATAATGCGTTATTTAATCAAGAAGTATGCCGTAACTAATCATCAACAACATAAGTTGCACAGCTGGCTTAGCTCGACTTTATCGAGCTATGCAGGTTGAAACATGTATCTGGTACATTCTTGAATTTTACATGTTATTGCTATCTCTAGCGAGTGTGACATATAAGAACAAATTAATAGTGCAATCTTGAATCCGTAGATTGTTATATCCTTTGCCAATAAATAGTTTAAATAGAGTATTAAATGCATTTTGAACAAATTTATAATTTTACATTTTTGTCTTCATTTTATTGCTTTATTTCTAAATATATCTATATTTAAGTTGTAATATTGTTATCACCATAATGCTTCGCATTTGCAAAGTAATACACGTGTGGTCATTTTACTACAAAAGAAAAGAGTGAATAGTAACTCTACGAATCGAACTCCACGAAAATCAAGATAAACCGTGGGTTCCGGATCCGCTCAAGTCCGGATCCGCTCAAGTTGTGGTAAGAATTTATGGAATTAGCTGTCTGGTCGTTGATCAAGTTTTCGTTACGCAACACTAATGTTATGGAAAGAACAGAAGGACCATGTTGATGATTGCTATTTTTGCATGAAACGACTGCAGGACTCAATACCCATAAAAAAAGAAAATGTCACTACATTGGTACAATATCAGCTCAAAAACCTCAACCAAACAATGAACATCATCCATTCTCTACACCGCCTTTTGACGATTCTGACAGTGGTACTGAAAACAATGACCCCACAGATCAGGACCCACTCGTCTGAAACTCATTTATTCACTTAGCCTGAATTAAATGACTTGGTTAGAGCCCTAGACCGATCAAAAACACAAGAAGAACTTTTTGGTTCGCGTCTCAAACCAGGTAATATTTTGGCAAAAACCGTTTTTTTTTACAGTTTTACAAATTTACAGTTTTTTGTACTGATAGCTATCTCTTTTGTTGTAACAAATCAATACACTATTTGTGTTATTATATATATATATATATATATATATATATATATATATATATATATATATATATATATTATTCATAGACTCGTCCAAAATTAGTTTAAAAATAGTATTGTTACGCAACGATAATAAAAATCATTCCATTACTGTGGGTCATGCCGTTTCCATGAAAGAAACCTATGACAATCTGAAACTTTTACTTGAAAAGTTAAAATATGAGATATATTTTTGGGTTACACTAAATACTATTGTTTTATGTGTCTTTGGAGTAGTCGTGTTAGAGAAAATCATTACGTCAGACAAATTTGACCACCTAGAAAAAGTTTCCCTTCAGAATCAGAAAAGATACTTCATCTACCATTAGTGCAACAACAAAACATTATTGTACGGCCTTTGCACATAAAATTAGGAATAATAAAAAAACTGAATTGACCAGAGCATGAAATTAGTATCTCTGCGAATTGATTTTTAATGCTTTCTCAATATTAGTTCAAGTTATTTCATGGGCTTACAAAAGTTGGTAATTTGTTTGACCAATGTAATAGTTTAGGAGTCTACCAATAAGCCACTTTATTGTAAAGTGATGATATAATCTTTTTTTTTATCTGGTCATTTCATTCCGATCACTGTTTTATGTGAAATGACAAGAAGTAATCTCTTCTCTTGATGTGTTAGGATCTACTTTCTTTTGATGTGTTAGGATCATACCATGTGGTGTTGACGATAATGCGTAGCACTTTGTTTTGAAATCATTGTATTATTTTTAGGTTAGAATAGCTGGCAGTAGGCCATAGCTGGATGCCGTACATCCAGACAGGGATTAGAATTGTATTATACACCAATAGTTTTACTTTTATTGTTTAAAATGTTGACTTGTTCGCAAAAATGTAGTTTTACCGCCAAGTGAAGCTTCTGTCTAGGTGTTTTCCATGGAAAATCCAGCAAGAAATTCATTGGATCCCCTATAAATTCACATCTGAGGATTAAGAGAAGATGCTGACTATTACTACTAGCAACTGATTCACCTTGTGACTCTCTGGAAGAAAAAATGTTTTAAAATGGCAAGGCGAAGAAGAGAATTTTAACTTTACGACAATTCACAGCCAAATATACCAAAAAGGACTGGAAACCATTACCGAGTGGGACTAGGAGATTTTATAGTACCCGGTGATCTCCAGATTTATCCCCTTTGAGGTTGAGAAAGTCGGAAACAACCTCAATGACCGTTTCGCATAAAAGCCATTAATTTTTTTAGAGCTGGGATTAAGTTTGTATTACTTATGTCTTAAATAAATGCAAAACGTAGTCAAAAAAGTCTGAGAGATACAATAATACAACAAACGCCTACTTTTGCTTTATAGAATACCTTTATAGAGAAATATAGAAGAATATATTAGTCATAGATATAAATTAATCTTATCATAATATAAATCAAATACCATTTTCATAAAACAAATTTAACTGGAGAGGCGGTCTCCTCGTAAAACTTGGCCTAAATACTTTTCAATAAATCAAAGACAAAAGCACAACGTCATCATTTAAAACGATGGAGGAAGTGCGCAGGTTAAGCGGCCGATTTTTAGAAGCACCTCCTAGTTGGAGAGTGTTTTACCCAGATATTAAGCTGACTGGCGAAAAGTTGCCGTAGAATGTAGGCAGATACTCGAACTGAAATTTGTAAGTGTCAGCCAATCCTTCTTTAATATTCTCACAATATTAATTTTAGTTTCAAGTTGCCTTTTGTAATAAAATTAAATAATTTCTTATATTTCACCAAAAATTAAATACAATAAAAACACTAACCGATTTTAAACTACGCACTTACACTCTGTAATCTATCCTAATATTCAAAAATCTGTATCAATTCTTTTATTGGAACCTTCGGTGTGAAACATAAAACTCCAAGAGACTTACTAGAAAACACTAAATCACTTTATTTAACTTCTCGACGCGCATTTCGTTAACTATATTAGCATCATTATGGAATGATTTAAACCAGATTTTTCCAAGTTTAAAGATCTAGATATTATAGACTATGACAGTTCAGCGATATAGATGGGCAGGATAGGTGGCGAGAATGCCAGAAGGGCGAATACCAAGGAGAATCATCCAACTAGATCACCAATAACAAGAAGTTTTACCGGAGTCCCCAGTGAGAGATAAGGTGGACATATTCAAAGTGTAGTGGTAAAAATCCTATCAAAATTGTTATATTACATATTAGAAAAGATAGGGGAAGAACAACTTACCAATGAAGAATTGAATAGGTCTATAGATATTCCAGAAAGAGAGCTATACCCGGTTCCCAGAATAACCGTGGTATATTACTATTAGTGTATACTAAAGCAAAGACCGAACGATTATTTAGAGAATATTATAGATGAATAACACGGGCGCTTTAGAAAAGAAAGATCAACCGTAGACCACATCAATACCGCCAAACAAATTCTACATATTATTTGGGAATATGATTCTGCACTTCAAACCGTTCGTTTGAGAAGTTTTTCTTAATTTTTGACGAGGTTTCGCCAAAATTTCATTTGTCATTTTCAGGTCTTTGCTCTCTTGGTAGACAAATTGAAACTTATTACAGAGACGTCGTAAGAGACGCGCACAGCATAACTTGTCAGATTCTGATTGATCTGTGTTCTGTTTGTTTCCCCATAATTTGGTTCGCATTCATAGTTTGGTTTTTGACTTGCATTGTTACTTTTCGGGCGTTTTGAGAGCTCTTTTCCAGATTGCTCGTATATGAATACCATCATCCCGTCTATTTGTTTTGGTGTTCTCGAAATCGATCTTCGAGAATCGTAAAGAAGCATAAGAAATCGAGTCGAGAGAAAAAGCTCAAGACAGAGCGGAATGGAAAAAAACATAGTCAGACAGACCAAAACCCACTCAGGGTCTCTCTCCAAACATGAAGAAATGAAATCCATGAAATCGAGGATTATTTTGCAGATTTTGACAAGTCGCACTTTTTGAAAGGCATGCAAAAGTTGGAAATTTTTTTAGCAAAGTCGAGTTAAAAGAAGACTACGTAGAGAATTCATCAAATAAATAATTTAGATTAAAAAAAAACAATATTTTATTTAAAAAAAAGAAAACTTTAGAATGTTCATAGAAGTTAGTTTTCATAGAAATTATGTAGCTGGAATAACCTTGGATCTTTCAAATTATGAATTAAGTGGGATGCGAAATCGCAAAACAAAACCAACTTTCTCATTCTATCTAAACTAACACATTTTAAATAATCATTGTTTAATCCACTAGTTAAATATTGGGTGAAATTTTGATCGTTTATCATTTTTTGAAACAGATAATCCTATATTTTTTCTTTTTTTGGGTTTTTCGCCACGATCTATAACTCAAAAAAGATCAAGAATATCTGTTCTTATGTAAATAAAAGAATCCTATTGTTATTCCTAAAATAGTTTAGTTTAAATTGACAGATTTAACACATTCATATCAAATGAATGGCAAGGCTAATAATAGGCGAAGCCTTGACTTGACCTCAGTAGACTTTTGGCGTATGAGAAGAGCTTATAATACCATTTTTTATATGTGTACGTGAGGTCATCATTTGCTTTATTATTTCAAAATGGGCAAATAAGCTTTTAAAGCTCATAAGAATTCACGCCTAATAATCCTTAATATCCTAAAAGAAGCTTATATGTTAAAACAGTTTGCAAAATTTATTGAGAGTTCCCATCACTTAAAATGTTCAATTCAAGTGTGGAAATATATTTGCTCATGCTCCAATGGGTTTCTCGAATCAACCCATATAAGAATGTAATAATTCAGTGAGGTCAACTGAACTACATCTGCAACTGTATCTGAAGACAAGGCATATTTTATTTAAAAAGAAGAAGAAACCTTAGAATGTTCCCAGTACTTAGTTTTTATAGAAATTATGTAGCTGGAATAACCTTGGATCTTTCAAATAATGAATTAATTGGGATGTGAAATCGCAAAACAAAACCAACTTTCTCATTATATCTAAACTATCACATTTTTAATAATTATTGTGTAATCCACTAGTTAAATATTGAGTGAAATTTTGAACGTTTATCATTTTTTGAAACAGATAATCCTATATTTTTTCTATTGTTTGCGTTTTTCGTCACGATCTATAACTCAAAAAAGATCAAGAATATCTGTTCTTATATAAATAAAAGAATCACTGGGTGAAAAACAAAACTGATACTAATTTCTCACTGATTCTTTTTCTGTAATAAATTTACCTAACGAACAAAAATTTTAAAAATTCAAAATGTTCAAAAATGAATACAAACTTTTGAACGTTAAGATTTCGGAAGGTCTTCTCTTCCCGTTTTCAAAACGAATCTAAAAATTATTTGTATTAATTTCTATAGAATATTGTAAAAAACAGTAAGTAAATATATTTTGTATATTTGAATGATACTTACATTGACAATATTTTTTACTGACAGTGACAAACTACCAAAAAAATTAGATAGGTGAGGTTTGCTGTGTGATTATTATGTATTAAAATAATTAAACTTTTTAAATTGTATTCTTTATGATCGGGAACCATATTGAATTTAAATCTACCGAAGGCATAGCAATACAGTTAATTTTATTTAAATTCATTATAGCAGTTTCTTTTAATCTTCTGCATTTAGTTACCAATTCTTTTAATACCGGTTTGGAATTATTCCAATTGATTTGATGTCCCGAATCCCATGCGTGTTGGTAAATTCTCGATTTATTAAAATCACCCTTTCTAAAAAGGTTTTTATGTTCTTTTATTCTAACACCTAACGGTCTAGATGTCTCGCCTATAAAATATGTCATATTCGCAGGAAATTTTATAAACCACATTTGACAAAAACCAAACTAAACAACACACAACAGAATACTAACAAAAGATCATTAGATGTTAGAATAAAAGAACATAAAAACCTTCTTAGAAAGGATGATTTTAATAAACATAGAATTTGCCAATACGTATGGGAATCGGGATATAAGATCAATTGGAATAATTCCAAAACGGTATTAAAAGAATCGGTAAGTAAATACAGAAGATTAAAAGAAACTGCATTAATTAATTTAAATAAAAATAACTGTATTGCTATGCCTTCGGTAGATTTAAATTCACTAAGGGTCCCGAATCTAAGGAATACAATTAAAAACATTTAGTTATTTCAATACACAATAATCACACAGCAAACCTCACCTATATAATTTTTTTGGTAGTATGTCACTGTCAGTAAAAAATATTATTGTCAATGTATCATTCACATATACAAAATATATTTACTTACTATCTTTTATAATATTATATAGAAATTAATATAATTATTTTTAGTTTCGTATTGAAAATGGGAAGAGAAGACCTCCCAAAACATTAATCTTCAAAAGTTTGTATTTATTTTAGAAAATGCCGTATTTTTTAATTTTTTGTTCGTTAGGCAAATTTATTACAGAAAAAGAGTCACTGATAAATTAGTCCCCATTTCATTTTTTACCCAGTGATTCTTTTATTTACATAAGAACAGATATTCTTGATATTTTTTGAGTTTTAGATCGTGGGAAAAACCTAAAAAATAGTATGAGAACACGCCACAACCATTTAGATAATATAATAATACATTCATGTTCACATTTCTTATTCCGCTTTAAGAATATGTCTTAAAGCTTCTGGAACACAACCTTGTATCAATTGTGCATTTGGAAAAAGAACGTGTAAAAAGAACACTTATTTCTCAAATAAGTGTAACTAACTGATTTTCAACATATTATATTAGGATGAAACAATATTAACAATATTTATTGTTAAAAAACATTACATTAAAAAACAATAATTATTGTATAAAAACCCAAAATTATAAACTTACCATTTTATGAACTATTGGGTCCTTTAGCACCTCATTCAATACACCTCTTTCTGAAGTACTTTTCCTCCTCCCAGATGACACCCGTTCCAAAGAACTTTGTCTGGACAGGTTATCAACAACAGTGGCATTGACAACCTTTGAAGGTATCGGAGGCGAAGGTGGAGGCGGCATGTTATCTTCAACATAACGGGACTTCTGAAACAAAGCAGAAAAAAATAGTAAATAAAGTTACACTATATCTTATTTCGTAGATGATTTCTGGTGGCAATACCAACCTGTTGTATTCTTTCACCAGCCCAGCAGCAGGTGCATTCCGATCTAGATGGCAAATCTGAAGAAGGTGATGCTTTGTGTTGATTACGAGAAGTGTTATGAGTATGGGCGTTCTTTTGTCTTCGTTTGCGCACTTTACGCGGTACCCCGTACATATAGTTTGAAAACCGACGTCTTGAATGACGAACAATCGAAACCCAATCAATCATTTTGATTATGACAACGTATAAGTCTTATATGGTAAGTTTTAAAGTGTCAAAACTACGATGCAGATGCAGTGATGCATTACTTTATTATTCCTAAAATGGTTTTGTCTAAATTGACAGATTTAACACATTAATATCAAATGAATGGCAAGGCTAATAAAAGGCGAAGCCTTGATTTGGCCTCAGTAGACTTATAGCTTATGAGAAGAGCTTATAGTACCATTTTTTAAATGTATACGTGAGGTCGTAATTTGCTTTATTATTTCAAAATGGAAAGCTTCGGAAAGCTCATGAGAATGCACGCCTAATAATCCTTAATACCCTAAAAGAAGCTGATATGTTAAAACAGTTTGCAAAATTGATTGAAATGTTCCATCACTTAAATGTTCAATTCAAGCGTGGAAATATATTTGCTCGTGCTCGAACTCGTCTCTCGAATCAACGCATATAAAAATATAATAATTCAGTGAAATCAACTCAAATGCATCTGCAATTGTATCTGAAGACAGGGCAACGGCCTATGTAAATTCGGCGGTGTAAAGTCTTGAATAAATAAACTTAAAAATATTTACTCGCGTTTCGTTAACCATGTTAGCATCATTAAAATATAATTTAATCTAAATTGATTAGTGAAAGGTGCATTGACATATTAAAAAAAATAAATTTGGTTTTTAAAAAATATAAACAATGATAAACTTAACATAGCTGCTCTACAAAATGAGGAAAAAAGAAAAATATATGCGGAAAAAAGTACAGAAGGCATTCAGAACAAGGAAACCAATACTACCAATACAGGCATAGAAACTGCTTTAAAAAAAAAATAACGTCCTGGAAACAGTAAAACATATTGGGACCAATAAGTGCACATAACATAAAGAAAGACCGAATAACGTAAATACGATCAAGGCTGTGAAGAAATTAGAAAACAAAAAAGTACAGTTAGAATGAAATTGATATACACAGAGGAAGAACAAGATAGAAACGAATATGAAGCAATAAGAAATAAAAAAAACTGTAACGATGATTAGAGAAAAGGAGTAATCCACTTCATTAATAGGATTAAAAAACGCTTTCAAGCGTTAACCATAATCCTGGGGGATTGAACCGTTATGATGATGATGATCATTTGGTTTTTAGTGACAAATCTCTTTGAGTTTAGTTTTTCACACGAAAGGTTTCAATAGAAGAATTGATCTTGAACGTGTGATTCTATTAGAACAATATCAAATTTTCGATGTGGTTGGTCTATATAAATATTTTTATGGTACTTCCAGCTCTAAAATTTCCATGTATAATAATTTGGATATAAACATTATATGAAAATTATAATATACTACAGTGAAAATTCGGAACGTTTAAAAAGCTTTAAAGAGTCTAACCTAATAAGTACTACCCACACCTGTTCACATGTTTTTATCTTATTTATTATTTTTGATTTTTAATATTTATATTTTTTTCACATAATATAAGACCTTTGTCCTCAATTGAACAGAGATACAGATAAATATTTAAAATATCGCAATTAATCTAAAACAGATATGCATTGATGCTTATACGCTTTGTATTATATACGAGGATATAGTTCACATACTTGTCCGACATGTGGCGGTGCGATGTCAAAGGTGATTCATTTTCTGAAAATCAACTTTCTTTCTAGCAAAGCTCCATAAATTTCAAGTCAATATTACATTTAGTTCTGTTTTGACAGACTTCGAAAGCAGTTTCGTCGTTCAATAAATCCTTACAAAAAGATAGATAAATAAATTATTTTAAGTAGATTTTTTTAATTTTTCAATATAACCTCCTTTTAGCTCTTTACACTTTTCCAAGCGTTTCTACAACATTTTAAGTCTAAAATGTAAGACGTCGGTATGTCCTGAAAATAGGCTAAGCCATTTTTTTTAAGTTCGGAATTAAAAAAATCATTGTTGGCCAAGTCCGGTGGATGCGGTGGATGTTGTAACAATTAAACTTTAATTCCATGATTTTTTCTACTGAAACTGTACAGGTGTGCACCCGTGCTTTGTCTTGATGGAAGAGGATCTTTTCCTTTTTCAAATGAGGACGATTTTCTTGATTTCTTAGCTCAACCGGTGCAATATCAACGCATAATACTATCCAGTTATTGTTTTTCCTTTTTCCAAGTAATGGGTGTAGATGATAGTCTCTAGAGCGTAATAGTGTATCCATATTTCGACCACAGTTATGTATCGACGCAGAAATACATCAGGATAGCGACGAAAAAGCGTCATAACAGTCTCAGAGTCACCACACGATTGCGTTTATTCTCCACTGAGAGTTTTACCTATTTAGATAAAAAGTTGTCTAATGTCCGTTTGCCTAAACCGATTTTCCTCAATTTGGATTCATTTAAAAGGCAATTGCTGGGACAATCAGATAATCTGGGAGATAAATTATTTAGTTTATAAATCAAACCGCGAGGTGGCGTTACATTCAACAATAGCTTTTTTGGAGTTTTGTTCAGTTTTTTCAAATGGAATGGTACAGCTTTTATTACATGGTTAGAAAGGTAATTTAAAGAGAAATCATCCAGTGAAAACTAGAAATCGATATCTCTGACATGTTAAGAGATATTTCGATTTTTCTGAAAAAATCAGTTTTAATTTTTACCGTAATATTAAGTTGAAAATTGGTCTTAATATGGCACAGCTTTTATTACATAGCTAGAAAGGTAATTTAAAGAGGAATCATCCAGTGAAAACCCGAAATCGATATCTCTGACATGTCAAAAGATATTTCGATTTTTCGTAAAGTGTGAAGGAAGGCAAACATTAGGTTAATATTTTTTTTAACTTAATGCAGGTAGTAGTGAAATAATAACTAATTTTTTTCAGAAAAATCGAAATATCTCTTGACATGTCAGAGATATCGATTTCGGGTTTTCACTGGATGATTCCTCTTTAAATTACCTTTCTAGCCATGTAATAAAAGCTGTACCATTCCATTTGAAAAAACTGAACAAAACTTCAAAAAACTAGTTGAATGTAACGCCACCTCGCGGTTTCATTTATAAACTAAATAATTTATCTCCCCAATTATCTGATTGTCGCAGCAATTGCCTTTTAAATGAATCCAAATTGAGGAAAATCGGTGTAGGCAAACAGAGATTAGACGACTTTTTATCTAAATAGGTAAAACTCCCCCCCACTTCTTTATTCGCGAAGTTACGACAAAATGTCATAAAACAAAGTTGTAGGAGACAGTTTGCTAATTATAACTGAGAATTTTTCTTACTCGGTTAACACTTGAAAATACACACAAAAAAAGATTTTTAAAAATGTTTAGCTCGTCACGCCCTCTTGCGGTCGTTTTAGAAGCTTAAATATATATATATTTAAAAGATAAGGAAGTTCACCCGTGCTCTACGTCATGCTTTGCCATTTCCTCATCCGCAATTCAAAGCGCCAACAAGCATCTCCCAAGACCGGTTTCTGGCCTTAAGTCGTCATCAGTTGTGCTCAAGCTGGACACCTGAAGAGCGGATGAATGAACAACTAAAGCCATGATCATATAAATTGGCCAGGTCGAATGGAGGCTGGAATCACATGCAGCCCCGCCATCCTGCGATAAACGGCCGTAGCAGTCAGACTGGGCAAAACCGTTCGTGACCCATCTAACCTCGGGTAAGTTTTCGATCATTTTCGATTTCGATTAAAAAAATGAAGGTGTCAATTCTAACCTCGGCGAAAGAAAGCGTATCATATAGTTATTAGAACTTGGAAAAAATTTAAAATGTTTTAAATATAAACAAGTTTTATGCTGAGAAAAAAAATTGGGCCTCAATTGTAAATTCTAAAGCTGTTCTCGATAAGTTTGTATTAATATAAATTTCTCTTTACTCTAATCTCTTAATAATCTTAATCTCTCTTTATTCTACACTACTCGAGACAGCTGTACGCACAGCGTTGCCAAATCAGATTACTGTTAACCATAAAAATAACCCGTTGAAATTGTAAAATTACTAATTTTTTAAATTGTTATATCTCGTAAACAAAACGGCTACTTTTTTTTTAATTTATTTCAAAAATATTTCTTTTTACTCTCCCATTTTTTAAAATTCTGTCGTGAGATTTGTTTAATATTTATTACAACAGAAAATAATTGGGTGTAAAGAGAGTTTGACATGCTGACAGACTGACCCTGAAAATTGCAAACTTTGTTATTAAATATCTCGCGTTCTAAACGGTCAAAAAAAATCTTAAACTTCAATATTTATTAGTAAACGTTATTCTTAATCTGACAAAAATGGGCTCTGTCGAAAAGGGGTTTCACACTGGAACTACCTTGATGGGTTAAGCTCTTCCTAATAGTTTATTTTAATCAATAACCAGCTGGCCATTATTTTTACCACAGCTTGTACATTATAATAAAAACGTTCGGGAAATGCATTTTCCAAGATTATTTTTGTCTTTTCCTCATTTAAGCAGTTCCCTAAGCTACAGAATTAATGACAGTTACTAGGTGCCAAGTCTAATAAACATAGTGGGTGATGTAAAATTTCTCAATTGTTATTTTTAAAAGTTTCTGACTGTGTCCGATGTCTTGTTTGACATGGTCATGTTTCATATTTATTTTTTGAATATGTATGACTCTTTAACTCTTTATATAGATTGTTTTATATGTGGGCATCTGCAAAAGCTTGTGCAGTAACCATGATGAGCCTACTTGTATCAAATGTTGAAGGATGCATTGACAATTACAAAATTGGTCAATCTGGAATACGAATTCATGCTGCATTTACAATATATTCCAGACTTGGCTCCCTCCGATTTCCTTCTCTTTCCAAGAGGAAATGACCAGTTAGAAAGATATTTACACAAGATGAATCATCGTGTACTGTTTGGAAGGCAGAAAACAGTAGACCTCACATTTCACAATTTTTGATCATTTTAACTCTTTGGTCCTTCAGAGCAGTAATTGTAAAATTTCCATTTGAAATTTTTAATTAAAAATTAAGCCCACTAATTTATGATTCACCATAACAAATTGACGATCATAATATTTTCTTAATTTTTTACTTAACAGACGTTTCGTTTCGGGCAGACGTTCCCTTTTAACATCAGACCGTCTAAAAATAAACTAAGCATCGCTTTCTTCGCATCGATCAAACATCTATCAAAGTCTCGTTCTGGTAAATAAAGATGTCAGTTTAATCGCCATAGAAACGGACGTCTATTTGATTTATTTTCGTTTATCGCACGGGTGCTGAGGTGTATTCAGAAAACGAATCTGTTTTATTAGCAACATAATCTTCGTTAACGTATACGGAATTTTATATATTCCATTTTCCGTGTTGCAAAGATATTTTAAAATTTCTCTACTATTTCGTTGTTGTATGCTTTACAAAACCATTAAAAAATCACTCTGGAGGAAAAATTAAAGATGAAATTAGATATCTACTTTTTACGAGGGTAGTACAAACACACTAGTAATTGAAATAAAAGTTCAAACAAACAAAAAGAAGATTTATCAAGTTTAATCTGCGGTGGTTAAAATAGATATATTTGAAATGAGAGAAATGAGAAAATAAACATGGAATTCATCAAAGTCTCGTTCTGTCAGTTTAATCGCCATGGAAACGGACGCCTATTTGATTTATTTTCGATTATCGCCTGGGTGCTGAGAACTGAACATAATCTTCGTTAACGTATACGGAATTTTATATATTCCATTTTTCATGTTGCAAAGATATTTTAAAATTTGTCTACTGAGTATTTCGTTTGTATGCTTTACAAAACCATTAAAAATCACGTTGGATGAAAAATTAAGGACGAAATTAGCTATCTGCTTTTTACGAAGGTAGTACAAACATAGTAGTAAATTAAATAAAATTTCAAACAAACCAAAAAGAAGATTTATCAAGTTTAATCTGTGGTGGTTAAAATGGATACATTTCAAATGAGACCTGAGATAAAAAAAACAACAAAAAAGTGTTTATCGACACAAGAACTCATTGGTGAATTTTTCCTTTCATATAAAGCTTTACAAAACCATTAAAAAATCATCCTAGATTGAAAAATTAACGACGAAATTAGGTATCTACTTTTATCGAAGGTAGGATAAACATAGTAGTAAATTAAATAAAAGTTCAAACAAACAAAAAGAAGATTTATCAAGTTTAATCTGTGGTGGTTAAAATTGATACATTTCAAATGAGACCTGAGATAAAAAACAACAAAAAAGTGTTTATCGACACAAGAACTCATAGGTGAATCTTCCCTTTCATATAAATTATTCAAAAAACACGGAAAATTTCACCCATGCTCCACGTAATAATCCCAAACGTCAGCAAGTATGTCCAGAGATCAGTTTCTGGCTCGAGCTCGAGCTGAAAGTTCAGAAAGCAGCTGCAAAGACCAAGGGTACTACCATATATACCAGCTTTGTCCGATGTAGGCTGCAATACAATGCAGCACCTTGTGGTGAACGTCCACAATCGTCCGACTGGACAGAATCGTTCGTAATCCGCCCAGGTCTAGTCTAGGTACCAGGTAGGCATGAAAAGTTTCCGACCATTCAGCTCAAGCCCGACTGATGACGACTTAAGGCCAGAAACCGGTCTCGGGAGACATTTGTTAACGTTTAGGGGTATGGACGAATTATCCTTTTTTTAATGTTTGTAAATTTATTTAAATGGCGAAGATAACATTCGTGGCGATTAAGTGTCGAATAAGAGCCAATGAAAGTAAGCCAGTGCATGTGACTTTCTTACTTAATGAAGAAAACTGCTTCAACATTCAATTGAATAACCGGCATTAGCCTAAAATGAAGAAATCAACTATTTAGGAATGTGAATATCTGAATCACAACTTTACTCCCGAAACCAAATTTTTTATAAATAGGAAACAATGAGGACTAAAATTTTATAATCTTTACTGGCTTATAGGTAAAAAATCGCCTAATGGTAGAAAAGAAAGTGTTAATCTACAAACATATTTTGAAATCAATCTGCATATATGGGATACAGCTATGGGGATCAGTCTTTAACTACAACATCTAGATTCTAGAACTTTACCAGTCCCAGTTTCCACCAGTCCAACGGAAGGTGATGAATGAGGGTGAAGAGATGAAGAATTCAGACGCTCCACATAATGTAAAGTATTAAGTATAAAAGTATTGTGCGAACAATTCACAAGGTGTCCATCCCAAGAGTTTGGGGGCTCAACTCCGTAGAACCGTAGAAGTAACTGTAGACATAAGCGTTATGACCCGAAACAACAACCAATTAAATTTTAAATTAATATTAAGTATAGACCCAGTAGATAGGTATTAATCATATGATTAAACTTTAAACAGGAGGAAGCCAATGGCCTGCCTCCCACATGTCATCATACTCAGTCGTAGTTATTGCTAAATGTCCTCATTAGAGTAGATTATAAAGTGGGATATTAAAAGAAATAGTGATGAAGAAGAATAGAGAGCTCAAAACACGACTTTGGAAGATGATGCTGTTTTGTACAGCACGAAACGAAAAGGGATATTGAGGTCGGGATTTTATTTCACCATAACAACCCTGCGAGTAACAATAGTGTTGTTATCCACAATTCGGCTTTTGACATCTTTGAACATCCTTTCAATCTTTTGGATTAAGCTTAAAAACATTTATAAAATCTAAGAAGATATTCTTCCACAGAGCTGGTCAATTGTAGAGTTCCACAAAGCTTGTCCTTTAATTAATTGTTTAATAATTAATTGTTTTTTTTATTTAAAAAGTTCCGCTATTTTTCCGACATTCTGAGTATAAACTTAATATAGTTTATGCTGGTTTGAAAAAACTCTTTCCCCCCTGGCATGTCCTAATTACCAGTTTGAAATGAATATTCTCGGAGGTGGCAGTGTGAAGTATTATAAAATATTGTGATGTGCTGTATGCACTGTTTTTAAGCACGGTTGATATTAAAATCATTGAGCGACTATTCTTTCATAGGATTAATTGTCTCGGAGACAATACTGTAAATAATAGATCTTCAATTAAAAAAAAATTGAAATTGAAAAGGTGTATTTAAGGCACTAAGGCACACTTACAATTTAGTTTTCCTTATTCTGAATAAGGAAATGGTTTTGGTCTTTGTTGGTTAAAAAAATGGTACTTTTTATTCTGCAATATCGCCTGTCCCATCAAGGTGAACTTCTTAACATCCTTTTAAATTTATGTCGAGAGTATGTGTGAAGTTATGTAAAAAAACTGCTGGATAGCAATTTAGGCGTTTCTTCAGTAAAGATCATTGCGCAAACGAAAATTAAAAGCGCAATGACAAAAGCGACAATGCAATTCTCTACGTGCTCAACTGCATCAGAAATCAGAAAATGAAATTGTTGCAATCTGTATAGGACCTGACATGAATTCTACAAAATAGAAATTCCTAGCCTATCAAAAAGACGCAAGAAGGTCATTGACCAGTTAATGAAAAAGAGATTGGTCCATCAGAACCTCCAGATTCGAACCCTTTTGATTTGTAATATTTCTGCAAATCAAATTATTATTTTTAGCTTATAAATAAAGAAAAGTTGAATTACACAAAAATGAAAAACCTTTATAACTTATTTTTATACCTAACGTCAACATTCCCTTTACAATTTCCTGAAAAACAAATACCTCCAACTCCAACTGAAACAAAACCTTAACCTTAACCGACTTTGTCCTTTTCCCTTTCTACCCCCTCTCTTCGGTTAACCACAAAAGAAACAAAAACAAAATTCACTGGTCGTGACACGCACTTCGAACCCGGAAGTTCCGGGCTTTAAATCGATAAGAGACAGAGGTCGCTGCCGAACCGGACGCAACGCACGGGGAAATGGCGGCAGTAGCGCGACGCCCGGCGTTGTTGGCGAGCACGGAAACGTCTCGACGCACTTTCAGCACTGAGACGCCGTATCCAGGTAGAAAACGGTCGACAACCGGTCTGGTATTGTTACGGGGGAATGATAAAAAGAGTGTGGATGACAGCAGAATGAAGATATGAACAAGGAAAGTTGAATAATGACCTTAAGATGAAGATAACAAGGCATGGACATAGAAAACGATATAATTTGGTTAACCAGTGTCGTTTCGGTTGGCTTCAAACTGAAGAATAAACTATTGGAAGCAAACACTTTGCCTTAACCTTTAATTTGTTATCTTCTTATATGTATATATATACATATATATATATATATATATATATATATATATATATATATATATATATATATATATATATATATATATATATATATATATATATATATATATATATATATATATATATATATATATATATATATATATATAAAGTTTTCCCTAAGATAATTTCTAAAAGAATATAAAAAAAAATTAATGACGCACAAGCAAGAAAACAAGCAGGATTCAGGAGTGGATTCGGTACAATGGATCACATCCAGGTTGTACAGCAGGCCATAGAAAGGCACAACGAATACACTGTGCTTGTCATGTCATGTCACTGTCACTGTGCTTGGCTTTTATCGGCTATGAAAAAGCATTTGACTCCATCTCAAAGCATGCCATAATGGATGCACTGCTTAGCCAAGGGGTTGATAAAGCATATGTAAACCTATTAGGATCGATATATGATGGAGCTAAGCCATAATTCACCTTGATGATCTTAAGTGGGAATTAATGTAGAACGAGGTGTACGGCAGGGTGACGCAATATCGCCTGTTCTTTTCTCGGCTGGTCTTGAGGAAGTATTCTGTAAACTGGATTGGAAACAGGATGGTGTAAAGATCAATGGTGCAAACTTAAACCATCTTAGATTTGCAGATGATATCGTTCTCCTGTCACAAGACCCAGAGGAGCTGCAAAGACGCATACAAGAACTGCAAAGGGCTGACGAACCATTTGGCTTGAAAATAAACTTGAAAAAAAAGTCAGGTTATGTTCAATAACTTCGCTCAAGACAGAAGAATTTCAGTTTTAAGAAGGGATTTGGAAATTGTGGGCAGCTTTATATATCTTGTACAGATGCTTTCAATGGAGGGGAATACCAGCCGGCAGGTGGAACGGCGTGTTAAATGTGGCTGGCAGGCATTCGACAGGCTCATTGTGTTTAAGAGCAGACTCCCGCTTTGCCTGAAAAGAAAAGTCTTCGATCAGTGCGTTCTACCCGTTATGACATACGGAAGTGAAACCCGGACACTCACATCTCAATCAACTCAAAAACTTCGGGTAGCACAGAAGGGAATGGAAAGATGTATGCTTGGCGTTACAAGACAAGACAGAAAGTCCTGCGCATGGATCAGGGAACAAACGAAAATCTGTGACATCATTGGAAGACTAAAGCAATTGAAATGGAGATGGGCAGGCCATATAGCGAGGCGATAGGATGACAGATGGACCAAGGCAATCCTGGAGTTAATACTGCTTGATCGCAAACGTCCGCAAAGAAGACCGAAATCACGATGGATTGATGACATCGTTAAGTATATTGGCCCAGAGTGGCAGGGGAAAGCCCAGGACCCTAAAAGTTGGAAACATGCTGAAGAGGCCTTCATCCTGTAGTGGATCGACGCGGGCTGATGATGATATATATTGTTTATTTTCGACCGTGTCAATAGTAAAGGAGTAGAATCTCGGGTATGCGGTCTGTTCTTATGAATTAATATTAAGATTTCATTCTTTGATAACCTTCAATATATTTCGTCAGAATTTTTTTATATATCGGATGAACGATTCCTAAAAGATAATCTGAACAGGTTGATTACAATATTTCCGAATAATGGATATCCCCATAAGTTATTAAAGTTATATAAAAGGATATTAATACATCAATAGCAGATGGACCAACGGATGATGTATCACCAACACGTGTAAAATATTAAAAACTGCTTCAGGAAAAATTGTGACGAAATTTATTGAGGGTTATCAAAAAATAAAATGTTAGTATTAATTCATAAGAACAGATCGCATACCCTTTATTATATATATATATATATATATATATATATATATATATATATATATATATATATATATATATATATATATATATCATGTGAAAAGGTTCCCGCAAAAAATACTTGCTCTACTAACTTATCCGCCATAGAGCAACTGATGATAGTAGAAAGGAATGGAAAGGATTTACGATTAGAGGCGCATCAGCATCTAAGGCTATTTAGCGACTGGACCAACAGCTTAACGTGGGTTCGGAACCACGGTCAACAGGTACCGACAAACCCAGCCCCCCCCCCCCCCCCCCCCGTTGTATTTTAAAAGCTGTTGGCCAAAACGCAGATTGGGAAATTTCCTCCATATTCATCAGATCTGGCTCAATGTATATAATATTAAAAATGAAATTACGGATAAGAATTATTTATTTTAGATGATGCATTATATTCATTTTAGATGATGCAAATAAAGAAGCTGTTTAACTATTCTTAAAAATCAAGATTTTGATCAAGCTGATTATCTGGATTAATATTTAAGTCGATATAATATACAATCGACAGAAAATGCACATTTATTGGCTTTATTTAAAAATTGTTTCTTTGTTTTTCTATCGATTTTTGAATTTATTTGTTATAGAAACTACAATATATATTCTTGGAAGTCTCAAATGTGATTATATGCTTGAATTTACATATATCTTTCATCAAGAATTTTTTGTAGCTACATTTTTTTAAACGAGAATAAAATAAACTTAATATTCAGTACGCCCCCCCCCAGACTATCAACTTTTGGTTATGTGCTTACCCATAAGTCTATCAGGAAGCCTACTGACTGGCGAGTGACCAACGTAGAATACTTCTCAGAAGGCATCCGGCCTTACCCAGCCTTTAACTGGCTTCACTGAGGGATAATTCGTTATCGGATTTTACACACTTGCCTAGAAACAATCACAGACATTTAGGTGTGGATATATGTGGGCGTGTGTGTATATGTGAGTATGTATAAGTGTGTGTGTAGGGTATGAAGTAAGACGGACAGAAGAATTAAAGAAAAACACCCCTCCGAGCGCTGGAATCGAACCAGCTACCTTTGGATTGCCAGGCAGGCGACTAACCCACCAGACCACCGCGGCCGGCGGTGATAGTAGAGATCAAAATAAGAGGATTTAGTCAATAAATGTGTTGGCAAATGTTAGTCATTAAAAAAAATGCAGGGTGTTGAAAGTGAAACTACATTTTCGAAAAATTGAGACAATTTAAAAACGGTTGAAGATTTCAGATTCAAATCGGGGTAGTTCAGTTTTCAAAGGTGACAAATCCGAATTTGGTACTAGTTTGCTTAAAGGGCGCTTGCTACGTACTTTGTGAAGAATTAACTCACTCATATTTTGTTACCCTATAAAGCTGGGAATATTTTTACTTAATAGAAAATAGAGGAAAATCATATTTTCCACGTTAAAAAGGTATCCTACTTTTTAATGTGATTGGCTATTTGTCATGTGTTTCTTCAACCGCACTAATCACATCCTTCTTCAACTTGCTCCAAACGGCATCAGTAGAATTTATTATTTAATATTGTTGTTGAATTTTGGATCGAACCAATTCGCCGAATTTGGGTAAAGCTGAATGATCAATTCCCAGTTCTCTTTTCCCCATTCTTACGACTTTAGGTTTCATTCGCAACTTCATGCAAACACGGACATGGCCTCAGCCGCATTCAGCGTCAGGTTTACTCCTTATGTTGATTACAAAGGTTTACCTCTAATCACAATGAAATTAATCTGATTTCACACCCTATCTCCGGTGATATACAAGTATATCGACATCTTGGGTGATATTTGAAGAAGGCTTTTGCACCGTTTGTTCCTGTTTTCCATCCCAAACTGGTCAGTTTGTGTGCTCTGGTGGCTAACCGCTTTATTTATTTTCTTAGGAATGACAAATGCTATTCCATTCCATATTCTTACTGTGGTGATCAGAACCAAAAAATATATCTCCAGTGGGTCTAGCAGTCCTAAGATATCCAGTTCGCGCTTATTCATTTCTCCCCCAATGATAGCCAGCTCTTCGGCCTGTAAATGTCCATATTCCAGGTTCCACATAGCATCAATCTGCGATGAGAACACTTGTTCCTCAGAGCCTGTCTCAATTATTAATTATCGCAGTACTGGGGTACTTCCTCATCACAGTACTGAGGTTATTTTCACTGTTACAGTTGCACCCTCAGAGGGTCTGATCTTGAACCTTTGTGTTGAGATCCAAGACTCCAAATGCCCCAAGGCTCAATGATGTTTTTCGTCTTAGACTAGATCCACCGTCTTCTGCGTTAACAGGGTCACCTCGTTCAGGATCCTTCTCACATTATATCGAAGGGCCATGAATTAAAATAAAGAAAAAATGGGTAAAATTTTGCTAAGGCGTTTTGTTTTATCAGATCATCATCATGTCCCCATAATCATGTCCCAGATCATAATCGTTGTATTTTAAAAGCTGTTGGCCAAAACGCAGATTGGGAAATTTCCTCCATATTCATCAGATCTGGCTCAATGTATATAATATTAAAAATGAAATTACGGATAAGAATTATTTATTTTAGATGATGCATTATATTCATTTTAGATGATGCAAATAAAGAAGCTGTTTAACTATTCTTAAAAATCAAGATTTTGATCAAGCTGATTATCTGGATTAATATTTAAGTCGATATAATATACAATCGACAGAAAATGCACATTTATTGGCTTTATTTAAAAATTGTTTCTTTGTTTTTCTATCCATTTTTTAATTTATTTGTTATAGAAACTACAATATATATTCTTGGAAGTCTCAAATGTGATTATATGCTTGAATTTACATATATCTTTCATCAAGAATTTTTTGTAGCTACATTTTTTTAAACGAGAATAAAATAAACTTAATATTCAGTACGAGGAAAATCCTGCACGATAAATAAACCGGTCCAGTAACCAATATATCTGTAAAATACCGCGGAGACAGAGACAGCTCTCAACTCTCAAAAGAAAGAACACACAAATGGAATCGGTTTTGGTTGCACATTGAAGAAAATCACATTATAGAAAAGTATTGAAGTCAGACACAAGTGAAATAAAGTTAATTGCATTAATATTTTGGGAAATATTGCTACAATGTGCGTTCATCGTATTTCGGTTGTTTTATCAAGAATTCAATTTTAAAAGTAATGATGTTCATCGAGGCTTCGCGGTACTCGGACGTGTTTTGCTCAATTATCGAGTAATGAACAATAATTTAGTATGGATAATAAATATCGAGAGATAAGTGAGAAATGAAATATAAATATGTTTCCTTCGGGGAATCTATTAGGGCTTAAAAAGGACGGTCAAGCAGTTACTGAAACTATATAGAACCTACCAACCAACAATGTTAGACAGGGTGTACCAACCAACAATAACATCCAGGGTGTACCAACACAATATGCAACTCCAGCAACTAGATCACAGAGCCAGTCAACAAATAATAATGAGTACTATTACAGAATGTCATTAACTAACGATGATAAACTAGATGATCAAGAAAATATTGAGCATGCATGGCAAAACGTGAAACATGCCAAAAGGAGGAAAATAAACCCAAGCAAACAACAAAGTGTCCCATTAAACAACAGGTACAACAGCTTACCTATACTAAATTTATAGAAATTTACCACTAAACACCAAATCACTTTTTTAAACTTCTCGACGCACGTTTCGCTAACCATGTTAGCATTATCAGGAGATAATTTAATCTAGATTAAAAATCTAATCTAAATCCTGATCTAAAAAAATTAATTTAATTTAAAAATTATTTAATCCTGATGATGCTAACATGGTTAGCTCGTGCGTCGTGAAACGTGCGTCGAGAAGTTCAAAAAAGTGATTTGGTGTTTAGTGGTAAATGTCTTCAAGTTTACTGTTTCACACCAAAGGTTACAATAGAAGACTTGAGCTTACCTGTAGATAACGAAGTAACTAACAATGAGAAGCAGCCAGAAAACATAATTCTAAAACCACCACCAATATTTATCTAAGAGGTAACTAACTACCAAGAAATCAGAAACAAATTGAGGGAAATAGTTAAAGATGAGCAATACCATACAAAAACTCTAGCAGATAATACAATAAAAATTAGTAGCAACATTCTAGACACCTATTGAAAAGTAATACATTTTCTGAGGGAAAACAAAATCATATACCACACATATCAACTCAAGGATGAGCGAGCATACAGAGTAGTAATTAAACACCTACATCATACAACTGATTTGAACGAAATCAAAGAAGAACTATCTCAGAAGGGACACAAAGTAAGGAACGTATTAAACGGAAGAAAAAGAAAAACTAAAGAACCATTAAACCTATTTTTTGATGACTTGGAGCCAGCAGACAATAACAAGGATATATTTATAAAATAACGACTTTTCAGAATAAAATAATTCAATTAGAACCAACAAGAAAAACTGGAGGTATAGCTTAATTATGCGATGCCAAAATTACGGACACACAAAAAAATACTGCAATCGACCGTATATATGTATAAAATGTGGTGGATCACAGAGTACATTAAGAATTGCCCAGTGGAATGCTAACGGTCTTCCACAACGAAAAAATGAAGTTCCTGTCAACAGGCACTCCTACGTATTGGCCATCTGATCATAACAAAATACCGGACCTACTAGACTTCTTTATCACCAATGAAATTTCCTCAGAAAACATGGACGTTATATCAAGTTATGACTTATTATCAGATCATTCACCAATTCAACTCACCACTATTTCAACAATTAGTAATTTCGTTATTAATAAATACACAATTTCTGGATTACAACAAAAACACAAATTGGTCTGAAAATCTAAATAAAATCGATGGGAATATAGACCATCGGCAGTAACAAGGCTAACCAGTATCCTAGCAGAGGCAATATATCAAGGATACAATATACCGTTACAGATAAAAAAAACTTGCTATAAAACGGAAAGCGAGACCCAAGTGGCATCGAACCCAGGCCATCAGATAAAACTATTTTAAATAGAGCGACTAATAATTTGAAATTAAAACTAAAAGAAGCTCGAGAAAGAACATTTCAAGAATATGTTACAAAGCTCAGCAGATTAGACAATACAATTTGGAAACCAATCAAACATAAGAAAAAAACTAAAATACAAGTAACACCCATTCGCAACAAAGAAATGCCAAATTGAACTGGGTCAGAAGCGACGAAGAAAAAGCGACCATGCTGGCTAAATATTTTGCTGAAGTATTTACTTCAAACGGCGAAGAAGTAGGTGTGGAAATAGAAAGAGAGTTGGCTGCCATCACGACGGACAGACCACCCATTCAGGCTGCTACTTCAAAAGAAGTCAAAAGAGAAATTACTTTACGGAATGCAAAAAAAGCTCCCGGTATCGATAAATTTACCTCTAAAATGTTAACGGAACCTTCAAGAAAGGGCATAGTATTAATAACCTACATAGTCAATGCTATGCCAAAATACAATTACTGGCCTAAATAACTGAAAATTGCTTTAATAATCCCAATACTCAAAGCCGGAAAAGATCTGACAAAAGTTTCATCATATCACCTATAAGTCTACTGACCGTTATGTCAAAACTTTTTGAAAGACTTATACTAAACAGAATAAATACTGACCCCAATACAAAAAACTGGATTCCGGCACACCAGTTTGGCTTTAGACAAAACCATTCAACTACACAACAGACTCACCGCATAACTCATGAAATAAACAGAGCAATAGAAAACAAATAATACTGTGCATTAGTGTTCTTAAATATCAGTTAGGCTTTCGACAAGGTTTGGCATGATGACCTATTATTCAAAATCAAACAATCTCTTTCTATAACATATTACCATCTCTTAAAATCCTAGCTGATCGAAAGGAAATTCAAAGTTAAAGTAAACGATAGCACATCGGAAAAATATCCCATTAGATCGGGAGTTCCACAAAGCAGTGTTATCGGCCCCTTGCTCTACGTACTCTATACGGCTGATCTCCCAACAACAAAATACACCACCATTGCTACATTTGCTGATGATACAGTCATACTTTCATCAAATATAAACCCAGTCGAAAACTCAAACAAACTACAAACCCACCTGAACCTAGGTCAAACCTGGACTTGAAAGTAGAAAATTAAAATAAATGAGACAAAATCAGCGCAAGTCAACTTTACTCTTAGGAAAGGACAGTGTCCTAGCTTACATTTTAATAATGTAGAAATCCCAACATTCGCGAATACAAATTATTTAGGTATTCACTTGGACAGTAAACTTACGTGGAAAAACCATAGAGTCAAAAAAAGAAAACAAATTGACCTAAAAGTAACAGAATTGAGCTGGCTTATCGAAAGAAACTCTAACTTATTTGTAGATAATACAATTCTATTATACAAGGCTATTATTAAGCCAATTTGGACTTATGGAGTAGAACTTTGGGAATGTACCAGTAAATCTAATTTAGCCATTATCCACAGATGCCAATCCAAAATAATACGAATGATTGCCGACGCACCTTGGTACATATCAAACCACACTCTTCACGAAGATCTCCAGATACTCTATGTTAAGGACGTGATCAAGAGCAGCAGCATAAAATATCACCACAAACAGTATCATCTGGTTATGCTCTCAAAGCATAGGATTATGACTTTGAAGAACCTAGTGCTGCGCTGAAAAAGAAGCGTCCAGATAGAGATAGAAGCGTACGGAATTCGTCACGTTCTGTTCATGATCATGCATATTTTATGAGGCAGAAGTTTACTTTTTAAAGATACCAAATAAATTGCATCTACATCAGCATCTGCATCATCTTACATCAGCGTGATTATTCACATGGCCGAGATGTTTTTGTCACAAGAGTAAACCAGAATTCCTCTTGTTAATGATGTCGCACATGATTTAAGCAAGATTGGGCGACTGTTTACAACGTTAGAATTTCTATAAAACCGATAGATAGTTGTTTCTTGATCATGTCAGTCAACTCTAGATATGCGGTTAAGGAAATCCCAAGATATGCAAAATCTAAACTAAATACGTATTGTACACGCGAATATCACGATATGCTTCTTATTTACGAAAACATTCTCCGAAATTCCGAAGGAGCTAGGCGCATTTACGGGCAGTGATGCCTAGGAAGACCACTTCTAGCACAGGCAAACATTTGTTAAGGTTTCTTATAGACTTTTGGATATGGGTAGTATGGTTTCAAAATTTCAAGAACTGGAACGGCAGTGAGGAATCGGTCCTGAAGTCAAAAAACACATTTTACATGTTGTTAAGGAGAATTCTGACATAAGCACTCGAACTGTTGCGCAACTGCTGCAAGTTGGAGTTTCCCGTTGGACTGTACAACACTAAAAGAACAATTACTCCGGCCCTATTATATACAAAAGGTACAATCACCCTTTCTCGTTGATTTTTCACCCAGGCAAAGCTATTGTGAAGTGGGTCGTTATTTAACGATCTGTTAACAGATTAACAACAAGATTAACAGAGTGACAACAATTGATTGTTGGCAATGTAATAAGTATCGTTGACATACACAAAAAAAAATATTTACTTTCACTCTTTACCTTATATATTACAAATTAATATAATTTATTTTTTAGATTAGTTTTAAAAACCGGGGGAGAGGACCCTCCGAAACGTTAACATTCAAAGTTGGTTATTTTTTTAGAACATTTTTATATTTTTAAAATTTTGTTCGTTAGGCAAAGTTATTACAGAAAAGAATCACTGAGAAATTTGTCTCCGATTGGTTTTTTGTTTTTACCCAGTGATTTTTTATTTAAATAAGAACAGATATTTCTGATATTTTTTGAGTTTTAGATCATGGCGAAAAACCTAAAAAAAGAAAAAAATAACTGTTATCGCTGTGAGGAAATGTTAATATTAATTGTTAATAATATATAGAGTTTCTAAGTTGTTGTTGCAGCGTCCTCATTTCTAAACGAAATAACAAATAAGTTCCCATTAGACATGTAGCGCATTTAATAACCTATAGAAAATAAGAGTTGTGGTCGTAGTTTTGGCGTTGTTCGTGTGGCCTGATCAGATCTTAGAAAATAGGAGGAGTGTGGTGTCAGCGGTCGACATTGGGCAGCGCTATTGATAAAGTGGAGTAAGTCGCTATTTCGATAAGACCAATAAGAATAAATGTTGTTTTATATTGTTAATAAACACTTTGTTTTAATAAAACGTTTGGACATTTGCATATTTTTTTATATATAATATCTAAAATAATATTTATTTATAATTAAATATTTAAACTTAAAAACAACCAATCATTATAATATTTCGACTCTGCCTGCAGAGTAATAATAATTATTTGTACTAGAACAATCTTCAAAATAAAATTTATATTATTATATCTTCTAGTTACTGTTAGTAATATGCACTTTATTATTATTCAAGTATGGGCCCTGGTGGACCACGCGAAGTACAATTAGAGGCGTTTGTTGTTGTTAGCCTTCTTTTGCGCCCATACTAATTTCATTCTTTCGCTATGAGCTTTTTTCGATTCGTCAGACCAAGTTATTCCAGTTTTCCTACATTTTTCTCTCTGGCCAACCTTCCAAACGTCAACCTTGTGTCTGACACAGTCTCTATCCTGAATTTCACTCCTCTTTAATTGCAGCCATCTATTTAATTATTTCTACTTTAGCTCTAGTCATATTTTCATAAAATTCGACTATTTGTCAAGTTAGACTAATCGGATTTATCCGTTTTATGTGTCCATAAAACTTAAGTCTTCTTTTTCTCATATCGCTATGTATATCTGTGTATTGTTTGATTTCTTGGTTTTCTCGAAGTCGGTATGTTGTGCTATTTATTTGTTTGCGGCCTAAGATTTTTCTTATGATTTTACTTTCCTTCTTTTCAATGTCCTCGATGTCTCACTTTCTATTCAAAATGAGCGCTTTCTGCCCCATACAGACATTCTGGCTTAATAACTGTGTTGTAATGTCTCAGTTTTGTGTTTTTAGATAGGCATTTTTTGTTGTAAATATTTTGTGTAAGTCTCAATGTCGTTTCCATTTTTTGACATCTACCCTTATTGACCGCTTTTTCCAACCCGTTTTCCATGATTATTTCACCCAAATATTTCAATTGAGTGAGAGACTCGTCTGATATTTTGTTTTAAGAAATGGTCTAATTCTAAGTCTGTTGCAGATCATGTATTGTGTCTTTTCAAAGGAAATTTGGAGTTCTACCTTTTCTGCTGTTTCTTTTAGGATTTCAATCTGTTTCTGTGTCGTTAATACATCTTGAGCCAAAATTGCTAGATCATCAGCAAACGCCAGACAATCAATTTTGATGTTGGTTCTCCCTATTTTAATGGGCTGGTCAATATTCAGGGCAGACTTTTTTTCACGCCACTCCTGTATTACTTTTTTTAGAACACAGTTAAATAAGAGTGGCGAGAGTCTATCTCCTTGTCTCACTCCAGTTTTAATTTCGAAGGGCTCTGAGATGTCACCTATGAATTTAACTTTTGACTTTGTATTAGTTAATGTTGCTTTAATAATTGCCAGCGTTTTCAGATCTAGTCCTTGTTCTTTCAAGATTCGGAATAAAGATTCGCGGTCAATAGAATCACATGCTTTTTTGAAATCCACTAATGTACAGACGAGATCTTTATTGTACAGTTTTTGATGTCTTAGGATCAACTTTAGATTCAGGATCTGTTCAGGACAGGATGTGCCCGGTCGAAAACCTGTTTGATATTCACCAATTTTAGGTTCTAACTGTCCCTGTGATCTGTCTAGTAGACATTGAAATAGGATCATGTAACAAACTGGGAGAAGAGATATCCCTCTATAGTTGTTTACATCCGTTCTATCTCCTTTCTTGTGTAGTGGATGGATTAGAGCATCTTTCCAATCTTCCGAAATCCGTTCAGTTCGCCAAACTTCTTGTAGAATTTTGGTTACTTCCTTGATTGTACCTGGACCAGCGGATTTCAAAAGTTCAGCAGTGATTCCATCTTTGCCAGAAGCTTTATTATTTTTAAGCCGCTTGATATGCCTAATTATTTCATCTTCATTCGGTGGTAATGAATCTGGGTTTGTTTGTTTAGGGTTTAGTGTTGGTAATTTGTTTAAGGGCTCAGGACAGTTTAGTACTTGTTCAAAATATTTCGCAAGTTCTTTGCAATTGTCTTGGTTATTTTGAGCTAATTGTCCGTTTTCGTTTTGGAAGCAAAGACTTTGGGGTTGATAGCCTGTTAATTTAGTTTTAAATGTTTTGTAAAACTTTCAGCAAACGCCAGACAATCAATTTTGATGTTGGTTCTCCCCATTTTATTGAACTGGTCAATATTCAAGGCCGACTTTTTTTCACGCCACTCCTGTATTACTTTTTTTAGAACACAGTTAAATAAGAGTGGCGAGAGTCCATCCCGTTGTCTCACTCCAGTTTTAATTTCGAAGGGCTCTGAGATGTCACCCATGAATTTAACTTTTAATGTTGCTTTAATAATTGCCCTCGTTTTCAGATCTAGTCCTTGTTCTTTCAAGATTCGCGGTCAATAGAATCATATGCTTTTTTGAAATCCACTAATGTACAGACAAGATCTTTATTGTACAGTTTTTGATATCTTAGGATCAACTTTAGAATGGTAATGAATCTGGGTTTGTTTAGTGTTGGTAATTTGTTTAAGGGCTCAGGACAGTTTAGTATTTGTTCAAAATATTTCGCAAGTTCTTTGCAATTGTCTTGGTTATTTAGAGCTAATTGTCTTGGTTATTTAGAGCTAATTGTCCGTTTGAGTTTTGAGCAAAGCAAAGACTTTGGGGTTGATAGTCTGTTAATTTAGTTTTAAATGTTTTGTAAAACTTTCGGGTGTTATTGTTTTGGAAATCTTTTTTTATTTCATTAACTTGATTGTTTTCATATTTTCTTTTAGTTTGTCTAATTAGCTTCGATGTTTCTTTTCTTACTTCCAAAAAACTATTATAGTTTATTGCTGTTTTTTGATTGTTCTAATCGTTGAATGCTTTACTTCGGCTTAATACTGCTTTCTCGCAAACTTCATCCCACCACGGATGTTTTCTACGTTTTTGTAAAGAGACCAACTTTAAGGCTGTTTTAATAATTTTTTGTTTCAATTCTTGCCAGTTCTGTGCTGGTTGTTTATCAAGCTCTTCTGTTAGGGCTGATTAGCAGTCTCTTTTGAATAAGTTTTCGAGGTTTTAAGCTAAGCTTGATTCTAGTCAAGTAGTGATCCGCGTCTATTTTAGCTCCTTTCCTGACTTCAACATTCAAAATCTCTTTATAATTGGGGTACGAAATGGCAACATGGTCAATTTGAAATTCATCCATGTACGTGTTTGGGCACCTCCAGGTATTTTGTTTGGTTATGTTCTTCTTAAAATGGATTGATTTTTAGGATTATTTTTAGATTAAACTGCAAACATAGTTCCACCAATCTTCTACCATTATAGTTAGTCCATTTATGAGTGGGAAACTGTTTTCCTGTACTTTTTTCTTTCCCTAGTTGGGCGTTGAAATCACCCAATATGATTTTTATATGGTTAGAGGGAATTTTAGAGATAATCTTTTCCAGAATTTCGCAGGACTTATTTACTTTTTCAGGATTAGATTTATTTTCTTCGTTAACTGGAAGGTGTGCATTGATTAATGTATAGTTTTGTTAGCACACTTGAAGGATAGTGTCATAAGTCCATAGAACTAAGAATGTTTCTTGAGTTAGCGAAAGCAACACCCAGATGTGGTGTATTTTTGAGCATTCTTTTGTCCGTTTTACTTTTAAAAAGTCTGTAGTTGCCGAATTCCAAGGTGTTATCATCTATCAATCTGGTTTCTTGCAAAGCTAAAATTTGGATTTTTTGCTGATTTAATGTTCGCCCCAATTCGTGTAGTTTTCCTGGACGCAGGAGAGAATTGATATTTACCGTTCCAAAGAAAGTTTTTGTTTTCAGTTTCAGACGTTGGCCAGAGGTCTCCGACTCCCTCTGAAAGATTTTGCGTTTAAGCCCGGACGCCCCAGAATCCGAAAGTCCGGTTGTACCAACAAAGCTGGCAGAGGATTGTCTACCTCCTTAGAACTATTCATCTTGTACTTTGAATTATAGGTTTGAACCATGACGGTTCAGAGGTTAAGACTGGAGAGATTAGTTCCAGAATTTAAATATCAGCCGCACCACTGGTGAACAGACGCTGACCACTCAACCGCTTGATACAAGTCAGACGCTAAGTGAATTTAGATTTTTTTTTGCTTTGGTTCAGGGCTGCTTATTTTGAGATCTTCGCAACTGTCCAGTAATATCCAATAGAACTTTCACTATCCCCTATCCAATATCTACTATCCAATATCTACTATCCAATATCTACTATCCAATATGCACTAGATTATTTACATATATTTAAATTAAGTCAAATTAAAAGTAAATATCTAGGAAATAAGAATATGAAAAAATCGCAATAAAATTACATTTTTATAATATGTATTCACCGGCAAGGTTATTATTATCTTGTATTTAAAACACAGTTATTACTAAAATCAAATGGTTATATTTATTATCTAACGATTTTTTTATTGTAGCTTTATACCTACTCCTTTTTCATATAATAAATCTGTTCTGTGCCCATATTCTACGATTGTATTTTGTATTAGGCATTTGATTTAACAATGTATAAAAACGATCTAAAGCTGCTATTTTAGTAATTATTGTTATATGGTATAAGCGCGTAAATATAGTTGTAAAATATCTGTTACAAGAGCAAATGTAAGCGAAATGTGAAAGATTTTTAAAATAAGAGTAATAGTTAGCTTTTAATAGTTATTTTAAAATAACAGTAACAGTTCCAACTGTTACTTAAAAATAACTGCTTTGCCCATCTCTATTCTGAATGGTTGAATGGCCAAAACCAAAGGAATCCACAAGTTTTGTTTAATATTATATCAGCCGACAAAGCTTCTTTTACGAGGAATTAGATTTGGAATTTTCATAATTTCCACAGCTCGGCGGATGAAAATCACCAAGTAGTTGGTGGGAAAAAAATCCCACCATAAATTTTCGATTAATGTATGGACAGAAATATTGGGATATCCGCCTATAAGGGCAATTGTTCTGCTCCAACGATTAAATGGGTTGCAATATATAATTTTTTTAAGAAAAGTTGTAAATTTTTTAGAAAATGTGCCAAAAACTTCCTTTGAATATGTGGTATTTGTATGATAGCGCCCCAGTAAAAATAAAGTCGTCCGATTGTCGAACAATAATTTTAAAGTAGGTGGATGGAAAGAAATGGATCTAATCATTGGCTTGCCAGATCTCCTGATTTTAATCTTTTGTACTTTTTCTTTAGGGGCCATATGAAAAATCTGAAATCTTTATGACTTTGAAATAAACGATGAAAATGATTTTTCGATAATGTATCTTTGACGCTACCAACTAGATTAGAAATCTACCAGAACTTTTCATTATTAGTGCTAGTAATTTCAACTTTGATATTGAACGACAATAATGTATAACTTTGCTTTTATTTTTTTGTAGGGAAAGAAACCAAATATATGCTCAAATGTATGAAATGAATGGCTATAAAAATACTAGATTTTATTTTCAAATACCACCTTATAAAGCCAATGAAACAAAAAACTGAATTACGTTCGATCGAAATAAACACAACAATGCGACTTTGCCAATTTTTAAGAAAATATAAAAAATTGGATGGATGTTTTAAGCAAACTTTTTGAGCAAAATGTAAACAATCGCTCGTAAACTTTACGAAAGTACTTTCTCTTTAGTGTATATCATCATTATCATTATCATCATCATCTCATCAGCCCGTGTCGATCCATTACCGAATGAAGGCCTCTTCAGCATGCTTTCAACTTTCGCGGTTCTGATCTTTCCTCTGCCATTCGGGTCGAATATATTTAATGATATCATCAGTCCATCGTATTTTCAGTCTTCTCCGTGGACGTTTGCGGTCAAGTGGTATCCAGTTCAGGATCGCCTTGGTCCTTCTTTAGTCCCATTGCCACATGGCCTGTCCAACTTCATTTCAATTCCTTTATTTTTCCAATGATATCAGTCATTTTTGGTCTCTGAGCCATGTGCAGGTCTTTCTATTCCGTCTAGTAATGCCAAGCACACATTTTTCCATTCCCCTTTGTGCTGCTCGAATTTTTGGAACTGACCGTGATGTGAGTGTTCAGGTTTAATTTCTGTATGTCATAACGGGCAGGACACACTGATCAAAGACTTTTCTTTTCAGGCAAAATGGTAGTTTGATTTTAAACACTATGTTGAGCCTGCCAAATGCCTGCCAGCCACATTTAATGCGTCGTTCCACCTCCAGGACACTATCCACTTCCATTAAAATCCTCTGCCCAATATATATATATATATATATATATATATATATATATATATATATATATATATATATATATATATATATATATATATATATATATGTATATATATATATATATATATATATATATATATATATATATATATATATATATATATATATGTATATATATATATATATATATATATATATATATATATATATATATATATATATATATATAATCCGTTCCTAAAATAGAAAAATTCTTTTGTCCTCAGCAAATTTATATTTGCAAAATTCAGCAAATTTATATATATATATATATATATATATATATATATATATATATATATATATATATATATATATATATGTATATATATATATATATATATATATATATATATATATATATATATATATATATATATATATATATATATATATATATATATATATATATATATATATATATATATATATATATATATATATATATATATATATATATATATATATATATATATATATCCGTTCCTAAAATAGAAAAATTCTTTTGTCCTCAGCAAATTTATTGAACATGACCTGACACTTCTTCTGGTTTATTTTCAAGCGAAATGGTTCTCCAGCCCTTTGCATTTCTTGTATGTGTATTTGCAGCTCCTGTTGTGAAAGAAGAACGATATCATCTGCGAATCTAAGATGGTTAAAGTATGCACCATTGATATTTATTCAATTTTGCTCCCAATCCAGATTACTAACACTTCTTCCAGGCAAGTTGAAAAAAGAAAAAGCGATATTGCGTCATCTTGCCGGACACCCCGATCTACATTAATTCTAACCTCAATATCATCAAGGTGGACTGTCGCTGTAGCTTTATCATATCTCGACCCTAATAGTTTTACATAAGCTTTCTCTACACTTTGGTTAAGCAATGTATATATATATATATATATATATATATATATATATATATATATATATATATATATATATATATATATATATATATATATATATATATATATATAAACAAAATTGACCGGGACTGCCAAAAAAATACATTTTTTGCAATTTTCAGACAAATCTTTATTATCGTCTTCAAAGTAGGTTCAACTTCATTTGATACATGCATGCCAACGTTTAATCCAATCGAGTTAAAACGCGTTCTACGGAGCGAAAATTTGAGTTTGGAGGAGAGAAAAAATTCGAACGGAACCATATTCGGTGAATACGGCGAATGCTTGAGTGATCATTTTCGTCATATATTTGGGCAAAAAATCACATACATTAAAGTCGTATGAGATGGCACATTTCATGCCCGGAATATCAATGAAGATGGGTCGAGATGATCGATAAGAGATGCCAAAATCTTCTGCTATCCCTTTAATGCTACGATTTTTTTAAATTTTGTTGATGTTATCGTCGTTAACAAAGGTTGATGGCCGGCTGGTGTGAGGCAAGTTTGCAACCATCTCATGGCCTTAATGCTTTATGCCACTCAAATACTCTGGTTCTTGAGATAGCAGAATCCTTATAGGCTATCTTCACATTTTGAATACATTCGTTGCAAAAATTCCATTTGAAACACAAAATGTCACAAAAATTCTTTGTTTAGTTTTTTTATACATAGTAAAAATCGCCAGAGTAACTTCGTAACACAAACAAACATCTACCAAACCCACATTAATTGTCATATTGCTCTCAAACTTCACATGTATGTAACTTACAGTTGTACCAACCTAAGAAAAAAGACCGATCATAATCCGCGGCGGTATAAATGACCCAGTCCCGGTTAATTTTGATAACATGGTATATCTATGTATATATATATATATATATATATATATATATATATATATATATATATATATATATATAATTTTTTTTTGTTATTTCAAGGGTTCAAATTGCGAGCTGGAGAAAGAGATAACCTAACCTAAGAAAAAAGATCGATCATAATCCGCGGCGGTATAAATGACCCAGTCCCGGTTAATTTTGATAACATGGTATATCTATGTATATAAATATATATATATATATATATATATATATATATATATATATATATATATATATATAATTTTTTTGTTATTTCAAGGGTTCAAATTGTGAGCTGGAGAAAGAGATAAGCGTCCCATCGTTTATGCGCTATCAGACATTGTAGCCGGGTTTTTTTCTGTTACTTGTGCTGGCTCCGATTCGGTGAGAGTTGTTTATATATTATTTCGATTTTTCTTTACGGAATCGAATTATTTTCGTTATATCAAATTACACCACAAACACCCAAGAATTGCTGTGTTACAAATACTATGTTTATCAGTACTTCTATTTTATTTGTAAAGTCATTGTTTGGTACAATACATAATTGGGAGGTATTGTCCATCAAGGATTACTATATCGGGAAATGAGAACTAGATTGTATGTCCTTAATAAGAGCATATAGGTCCGAATTATTTGTGGTTTCAATGGGATGAAGTTACACCACACCGCACAGAGCAGATGTAACAATTGATTTTTTGCCTTACACAAAGCAGTTCACCCTAATAAAGATTAGCCATCTAAATTTCACGATTTGATATCGTTGGGATACTTTGTTTAGGGGTATGTTAAATGACCTTTTCTAAAAAAATCCCCAAATGGTAATGTATTATTAGTGAGATGAAACCACAATTATATCTAAATCTGACTGAAAATGTAAACTAAAGTGTGAAAATTTATAGAGAGTAAGTAAAGTAATAAGAAAAAAATAAATACTTTAGTTCAAATTTAAGAGAATAACTATTATATATATTTTTTAAATAACAGTATATAAGGATAGGCCACTGTTTATACTTATCGGCGGTTTTCTGTCTGCGCCATCTGTACAATGGTAGTAGTACAATTCATAATGCGATCAACGCAGCTTTCTATAACTTATAACACAGGAGCGCACTCTAGTAGCAAGTAGCGTAGACCTAAATATTGATTTTCATGAGAGATGAAAGAACTCTTTTTTGATAGCGTTTTGTTTGAAATTATTGATTATTAATTTATATAAGATTAAAAATAAAAAGATACTTACTTGTATATAGGATACATTCTCCCTACTCGCAGAATGTCGTTCCAGGCCACCAATTGTTGTAATAATGGCGCTACCCGTCTAAAAATAAAAGAAATTAAATGAATAATAAAACATTTAATTATAGAATTTGGAATTATTGGATAAACTACGAATAAAATGCATATTCGGTTGGATTAAGGCCAGTAAAATATTTAAAATTTTAGCTTCTCTTAAATGAGTACTTTAAAAAATGAAGCGGGTAAATGATATAATAATGATCACTAGTTGTTATCTATGAGCTACAGCGAAAAGTTAAATACTTTTTAAATAAAACATTGTTTTTTAATCGAAAATAGATTTGTTCTATTATCTACAAATAAGTATATTTCTTGTCAAATTGAGTTTTGTTTCTCAACATACCCTCCTTGTAATTCTATACATTTTCCCCAGCGATGCTCCCATTTCTTTAATACTTCCAAATAGTAATAGACATTTTGTTCTGCAAAATAATCGTTTACGAATGTAATGGTGATGATGAAAATTTCTATGTTCCGAGCGAATTTTTGAAGCTAGAGAAGAGAAAAAGGTTACTGGGGGCCAGATCTGGTGGGTGGTCAATCAATTCGGATCCCAATTCGTGAATTTTTGCCATGAAGACCATTGACGGTGCGCTGTCTTAATGGAACAAAACTTTCTTTTTCTTCAAATACTGTCGTTTTTTTCGCAATTGCCTTCAGCTTGTCAAGTAATGATGCGTAGTATGCCCCTGTTATTATTTTTTGCTTTTCAAAATAATCAAAATAATCGATTAGCACAAGTCCATGACTATTTCAAAAAACAGTCCCCATCACTTTTGTCGGCCCTTGGAAAAGTCTTCGCCTTTCTCGGAGTCCCAGTTCACTGCTTGATTGACTGTGCCTAAGTTTCAGGATTGTAGTAATGCATATAAGTTTCATCTACAGTTATTAATCGACGCCAAAACTCCGACTTATTTTGCTTAAACTGCTTCAACATGATTTCGAAAATGTCTATTCGAATGCGTTTTTGGTCCCTAGTGAACAATCGCCGCACCCAATGCGCGATTATTTTTTCATGCCCAAATTTTGAGTCAATATATGACAAACACGTTTTTTCGACGTTAGTATTTTGACGATAGTATTTTGACATCTATTGGCGGTCATATTTAATATCCAATTCTTGATATTTAATGTCAATTATTTTCAGCAAGGTTTGCGATTTCTCCAAGAACAAGTTTTCGTTACCACCTTTGGAAATTGTCCAGACATTTTATCAAAATTCGAGAAGTTTTGTTGCTACTCAAAGAGCATTTCGTTCAAAACACGGTCGTCATTCTGCTCCTTCTTATCAAGTCATCCGCTTCATAGTGGCCGTAGTGAACTAAATAAAGCGGCTGTGTTACCGAGAACGATAATGTTTCTGTTTCACGCCGTTCTTAAAAGTTGAGCTTATCCAGGAAGACCACATGGCGTATTTTGCGTTTGGATCTCAGTTTACACCAATACAAGATTGTATTGGCACAAGAATTTGCCAACTGACAAGCCAACTGTCCATCGATTACGTTGAGAGTACGCAAATTGGGCGTTGAAAGCAATGGAAAACGATTTTCATCGCAAAATGATTTTCTCCGATGAGGCTCATTTTTGGTTAAACGACTACGTTAATAAGCACCATTGTCCTTATTAGTGTGCGTCAGTCCCACAAGTGATATATCGGGCCCCATTAGACCCCGAAAGCATCACTATTTGGTGTGGATTATGGTACGGTGGTATTAACGGGCCATGTTTTTTCAAGAACGCCGAAGGACGGATAGTCACTGTGAATGGCGAACGCTATTGTGCAATGTTATTCGATTTTGTCTTTTCGAAAATTGATGAAATTGATGCGGACGGACTATAGTTTCAATAAGTTGCAAGCGCAACTTGCTACACAGCACGCATTAGGTTGGAATTATTGAGCTATCAATTCAGAGAATCAGCAATTAGACGGAATGGTCCTTGTAAACTATCCACCAAGATCTTATGATTTAATACATTTAGACTATTTTCTTTGAGGCTATGTTAAATCACAGGTTTACACCAACAAACCCACGACTTTTGATGAATCATGGTCGCCATAACACCCGATATGCTCCACAGAGTCATCGAAAATTACGCCAATCGGATCAACCAGTGCAAGAAGAGTCAAGATCACTCGAACGATATTTTGTTTAAAACCTAAATGGCATAAAATATACTATCGAATAAAAACAATGCCGAATTTCGGCCGAATTTTCTGTTCTATTTCAAATTCAAATCATATCGCTCTTATTTTGAAACCCTTTATAAGCGTGAATTGTGGCAATTAACAAACAGTTCTAGACAAAAATTTAAAAAGCGTTTATTTTATATCAAACAATTCAAAACTACAAACAAATAAAGTTTTTTTAAAAAACAATAATTGAAACATAACAAAACTTACATTTTCCGATTTTTTTCTCGTGTAAAAATGGATACGGCCCCACTTTTTATTAATAATTTCAAATATTCGATTTTTCATTGAAAAAACTGAAATTTTGTCAGATCTAAAGATATGTTTGATACCATTTTTCTTGAAAGTGCTTGAAAATTGTTTGAAAACCCTTCTTGTGAGGTGATCCCATAGGTTTTCTGTTGGGTTTAAATCAGGACCTTGTGCTGGTTAATCGAAAATGTTAATATGATTACTCTCAAACCAGTGTTTCAATAAGGCGGCTGGTGGCCACTCCGTTGAAAGAAAAATGCCCCCCCCCCCCCCCCCCCGCCACTATTGAACAGCCCCCTAACTGGTGTATAGAGAATTTTTTTTACCTTTTTGTAGGTCATTTCCAGCCCATCCAAATTGATTTTTTTTTTAATCAAAAACAATATCTGTATCCACTAAACAACCCAGGTCATCGCTTATTTAGCAAAATTCAGTCACCGGATTTTATGCCTAGGTAGCAAATGAAGCTGAACCCATTTGGTTGTATACTCAAAATCTCCGCAATGATTATTTATGTTATAAATGGCTTTTTTGAACACATTTAGCCCCGTTTTTTTTTTTACTATTTCAGAGCTTGAGAAATTCCCAGTGGAAGCCAATCTTAAAACGATTCTTTCCTCTCTAGTGGGCATTTTTTGGCTTTCCACTACCCTTTTTTCCCATACTTTTATTATTCACAACCGTTTTTGATCTTCACATTTTCTCAGCAATAGCACAAGTCAGCCCTCATAAAAGCTAATTTTACCTTTTTCGAAATTGACCAGTTTATTTCCTCTCGACATTGTCACAACAAAATTGAAACGCGATAACACAGACACTGATTCTTGGGCTATACTGAGAATAATAAACCTGTCTCTGAAAGTAATTTAATACTGTTTGTTCGTAAATATTATTGTATCCTTATAATTTTTACACGGATTTATCACCTTTAGACGCATATTGGTATTAATTCGGAGCTTCTATGTCAACAATAACAAACACAAAGACTAATAATGGTGAACAGGAACAAAAATATGTTTGCAAAGCTGTTTTGAAAAATAGAATAATAAAATCTTATTAAATTAAAGCAGATGAGACCAAGTCCTTATAGTTTTTACACGCGTCTTATATACGATCGTATCTTCAAAACGAACTTGAAGCAGTACAGTTTCAAAATTAGTCCCATAAAACATCCATCCATTTTTGTAAATAAAGTAAAATAAATATTAAAAACTATGGAGTGTTTTTCCTATAATATTTTTAAAAATTAACAGTATCCATACGATTTATATTTCGTGAATCCTATAAGATTATTTTTAAATAAAAATAATTATTTTTATAGCGACTATATGTCGTTAATTGATGATGCAGCATTTTTTTTTTTCGGTAGTTATGTTTTATTTTATAACAAACGAATTGTTTTTGTGTAAATTGTTAGGCAATCGTTCAATCAATTAACGACACAAAATGATGATTGAAATGAACAAAAACGGATTTGGCCATATTGTAAAACACGTAGAAAATTGATTTCGAAGCATTTTGTATTTTGAAGCAAACTGTGAAATATAAATATACTACTAGGGTTGTTCGAAAAATTCTTAGCCAGACAAAGTAATCAATACTCTAGACCAAAGGTCTCCAAATTACGGCCCGCGAACCAAATACGGCCCGCCAGTATCTGGGCCATACAGGCAGGAAAATTAAAACGGTTTTGATCCTTGGAAGTTAATGGAGTAATCAGTATGACCCTAAGGCTGGAAAGTTTGGAGACCTCTGATGTAAACCAGGAGCGTTTCAAATTTTGAATATCCTTCATAAAGAGAAAGGGTTTTTCAAAGTGAGCGTTTTTATTTTAATTTTTGAATAAGATACAGAATTTGCGTTAATTTTAAACAACTTTTTATTAACAATTGAAGCATACTGCTTCATATCTTCCTTCAAGAATTTTTTTTGTGGATTCATTTGTAACTGCAATAACTCTACTAACAATGAATTAAGTGATTTGGTACGTGATCTGAAATCGTCAAAACAACAATCGGGACTTCAGGATTCCAGAGTTGACAATGGAACTTATTAAATAATAATGTAAGTGTTTCACTTTACCGAAAACGGAATGTAACATTTTCAAGTTTTTATAAAATAGAAGGATCGTATGTGGCTGTTGTGATATTGATGGTTTAATTACAGAGCTTAATATGAAACATGTACTTTCCGAGTGCGTATTTTCATAGATTTGTCGAAATACAGCCTTAAAGCAGTCTTGTTTCATAATGGAAACAAAAACCCATCTATTGTTTTCGCCCATTCAGTGACAATGAAATAAACTTTTTCTTCTTCTTGCCTTATAATGGAAACAAAAACCAATCTATTGCTTTAGTTCATACAGTGACAATGAAAGAAACCTATAACAACTTAGTAACCATACTAAATCGCGTTAAATATGAACGGTATCAGTGGGGCATTTGTGGGAATTTAAAAGTAGGACTTCAAGGGGATTTTACATAGTATTACTGTTTTTTGTGTTTATGGGACAGGAAGGTAACAAAAGAACATTACAGTATAAAAGATTGGCATCATAGAACTTCTTTTGAACCTGTACTTCAAACATAAAATATGACCCCTTGTTAACCCAAAAAAGAGCTTCTTTCGCCTTTCCATATTAAGCTTGGACTAATAAAACAATTTATCAAAACCACAGACATAAAAGGTAATGGTAAGTACCTAAAAACCCCTTAAGTACTTAAAAGTAATATTTCCTCAATTAAATAATGCAAATATTTTTTCTTTTTTTAGGTTTTTCACCACGATCTAAAATTCAAAAAATATCAATAAAGAATCACTGGGTAAAAACAAAAAACCAAACGGAGACAAATTTCTCAGTGATTCTTTTCTGTAATAAATTTGCCTAACGAACAAAATTGTAAAAATATAAAAATGTTCTAAAAACTCCCCCCGTTTTCTAAACTAATCTAAAAAATAAATTATATTAATCTGTAATATGTAAAGTAAAGAGTGGAAGTAAATATATTTTTTTTGTGTATGTCAATGATACATACATTGACAACAATATATTGTCATGACAGTGACATACTACTAAAAAATATATATAGGTAATGTTTACTGTGTGATTGTTTATTGTACTGATTGTGTATTAAAATATTTAAATGTTTTTAATTGTATTCTTTAGAATCGGGAACCATATTGAATTTAAATCTACCGAAGGCATAGCAATACAGTTATTTTTATTTAAATTAATTATAGCGGTTTCTTTTAATCTTCTGAATTTTGGAATTATTCCAATTGATTTATGTCGCGATTCCCATGCGTGCTGACAAATTCTAGATTTATTAAAATCGCCTTTTCTAAGAAGGTTTGTATGTTCTTTTATTCTAACATCTAACACTCTAGATGTCTCACCTATATATAATTTGCAACATTCGCAGGGAATTTTATAAATCACACTTTGAGTATTCTATTGTATGTTGTTTGGTTTCTTTTGGTTTTTGTTAATATAGTTCTAAGTCAATATAATAATTTTTGTTAATATCTTTAGATCGCGGAGAAAAACTTAAAAAAAAGAAAAAATGTGTGAACACGCCATAATCATCCAGACATTACTTAAGTGATGCAAAACTAAAAGAAGGCATATTTATTGTACTTCAAATAAGGAAGCTTCTAGGGGCTTTCCGTTTTTAAGAAAAATTAAATGAAAAGGAATTGGCAGCTTGGAAGTGTTTTATAAGTGTATTGAAAGGATTTTTGGATAACAAGAAATATGAAAACTATAAAAAGCTCATAGATGAATTCTTGAAAGCCTATGAAATATTAGGGCGTTGATTGTCTTTAAAAATGCATTTTTTACACTTCCATTTGGATTTTTTTTCCGGCAAATATGGGTATAGTAAGCGACGAACAAGGAGAGAGCTTTCATCAGGACATCAGGACGATGGAAGCAAGATAGCAAGGATGCTGGAATCCATTTATATTGGACGACTATTGCTGGTTTTTAAAAAGACATGATGCTACAGAATACAAGAGAAAAAAGTTTAAAATTTTGTCACTGTATAACATCTTATGTAATATATTTTTTATTTATATAATCCTTGGTAATTTCTTTGCATATATTTAATAAGTTTTATATTAAATATGTGTGTTTATATTAAATACATATTAAATTGTAAAGGTATGTCGTCTCCTTTTTTTCCCACCACCGGCCCTCTGTAACAAAAAAAATGTACGTGTTACAGTAATTAGCTTATGATTTTCGGATTTAGGACTACAAAATACTTCATGTACATCTACTTTGATCGATGGTTCATCAAAAAAGTTTAAATTTGTTGACATGTGTAATTAAATGTTCAAAAGATGCTTTTAAAATATGTTTGTTATTCAGGAAGCATATAAACTAATAAAAATATCAAATAACATATCTCGATAACATCTAGGGAAAATTTTAGTAATATTTTTGGTGAAAAATGATACCACCTTTAAATAACTCAATATAAAAAGAATGAAAGTACCTAACTTTAAATAAATTATCAGTTACGAGGGTTACAGGATTAAATAAAGACTCTTGTAACATATCATTTTATACCACTATTCACTCTACAATAATACATTTGAAATATTCAGGAGAGTTTTTTTCGGAAATTTTGTAGTAGGTTTGGTAAAATAATTAATTAAAAAAAAACATAATTCGTTAACCGTTTGAATGCATTTTTTATGTAGTTGTTAAACTATATTTTATTTTATATTTAATTGTTTTGGTGGAAATTGCTAGTCATACAGTCAGCCGTTCAATCAATTAACAATAGAAATCAATGAGTGTAATGGGCCAGCATGAATATGAGAATATTGGAAAACATATGCATTTATTTTTTTCCTTTTTTTAGGTTTTTCGCCACGATCTAAAACTCAAAAATATGAAAATTATCTTAATAAAAATAAAAAATGTTAAAAAATTAAAATATTAAATATATCTGTTCTTATTTAAACAAGAACAGATATTTTTGATATTTTTTGAATTTTAGATTGTGGCGAAAAACCTAAAAAAAAAATATATGAACACGTAACAATCATTCAGACATTACTTATAGAGATGCATATTGGCTTAGATATATTTTTGAGGTGTGACGGTTAGTAATTCTTAATTTTTTCTTAAAAAAAAACGTTTAATTTGGGAGAAAGAAAAAAATGGGTTTTTTTTTCAAAGTGTGCGCCATCGTTAGCTGCACATTTTTTCCATCCTTCTGGTAATTTGTGAATGCACCCCATCTTTTGAGGTGGTCTAGTCATTAAGCTATTTTTCGACATCTCCGTAATTATTTAAGTGTTTCAGTGAAACATTAGTGTAACATCAATGAAAACAAGTGATCCCTAAGCTAAGAAGAGTTCGCAGTTAAGCGATTCGGTCTTACGGTCGATGTTGATGGCGATCCTGGGTCAACCCACGGTTTTCAGCGTTTTGAGTTCTCGAAATATATCCATTTTTCACCTCCAGTCACGATTCGATGCAAAAAAGTATTTCTTTTATGCCGAGTAAGCAAAATTTCGAACATTTTTGTTTTTCGTTTTTCCATCTCTTTGTCGTTCAGCTAGTGTGGTAGCCATAACCTGCCTTCTGGATCTTTCCCATGACATGCAGATGTAATATGTATGTGTGACCATATTTGAAGAGCAAGGTCGATCTTGTCTATCACAAAATATTAGTGAGCTTAAGGAAGTACGAGCAAATCTATGGGAAAAACGAATTTCCAAATCTAAGACTTGAAATTCGGTAATTGTGACAAAGGATATGTAATTCAACTATGCTCACAATTTGAAAATTATTTACGGTCTAGTTTTTTAGAAAAATGATATGAAAAATTATATTTTCACTCAGTAGTTCAAAGTTCACCCAGTTATTTAAAAACAAACGATTTCCAGGGGCGTCTGTTATAAACCCGTGTCTCCGTTGGGGGGGTCGTAGGAAAAAAAGTGTATAGAAACTTGTCATATTATTTTTATGTGTTCTATCCCTGTATCTACACCCTGTATCTACAGGGACTATTTTGGGACACCCTGTATTTGATATATATATATATATATATATATATATATATATATATATATATATATATATATATATATATATATCATCATCATCATCATCATCATCAGCCCGTATCGATCCACTGCAGGATGAAGGCCTCTTCAGCATGCTTCCAACCTTCACGGTCCTGGGCTTTCCTCTGCCACTCGGGTCCAATATACTTAACGATGTCATCAATCCATCGTGCTTTCGGTCTTCTTCGCGGACGTTTGCGATCAAGCGGTATCCACTCCAGGATTGCCTTGGTCCATCTGTCGTCCCATCGCCTCGCTATATGGCCTGCCCATCTCCATTTCAACTGTTTTACTCTTCCAATGATGTCACAGACTTTTGTTTGTTCCCTGATCCATGCGCAGGACTTTCTGTCTCGTCTTGTAATGCCAAGCATACATCTTTCCATTCCCCTCTGTGCCACCCGAAGTTTTTGAATTGATTGCGATGTGAGTGTCCAGGTTTCACTTCCGTATGTCATAACGGGTAGAACGCACTGATCGAATACTTTTCTTTTCAGGCAAAGTGGGAGTCTGCTCTTAAACACTATGTTAAGCCTACCAAATGCCTGCCAGCCACATTTAACACGCCGTTCCACCTCCCGGGCGGTATTCCCCTCCATGGAAATCCTCTGCCCAAGATATACAAAGCTGTCCACAATCTCTAAATCCCTTCCTAAAACTGAAATTCTTCTGTCTTGAGCGAAGTTATTGAACATAACCTGACTCTTTTTCAGGTTTATTTTCAAGCCAAATGGTTCGCCAGCCCTTTGCAGTTCTTGTATGCATCTTTGCAGCTCCTCTGGGTCTTGTGAAATGAGAATAATATCATCTGCAAATCTAAGATGGTTTAAGTTTGCACCATTGATCTTTACCCCATCCTGTTCCCAATCCAGTTTACGGAATACTTCTTCAAGGCCAGCCGAGAAAAGAATAGGCGATATTGCGTCACCCTGCCGTACACCTCGTTCTATATTAATTCCCACTTCAAGATCATCAAGGTGAATTGTGGCTGTAGCTCCATCATATATCGATTCTAATAGGTTTACATAGGCTCTCTCTACACCTTGGCTAAGCAGTGCATCCATTATCGCATGCTTTGAGATGGAATCAAATGCTTTTTCGTAGTCGATAAAAGCCAAGCACAGTGGCATGGTGTATTCGTTGTGCCTTTCTATGACCTGCTGTACAACCTGGATGTGATCCATTGTACTGAATCCACTTCTGAATCCTGCTTGTTCTCTTGGTTGTGCGTCATTCAGTTTTTTTAATATTCTTTTAGAAATTATCTTAGTGAAAACTTTGTACATCACTGATAGGAGGCTTATTGGACGGTAGTTCTTTAAATCTTCCTGTGCTCCTTTTTTATGTAAAAGGATCACTTCTGCATTTTTCCATAAGTCAGGTACTTTTTGTTCTTTGAGGCATTTTGAGTATAATTTTGCCAGTGTTTTATGTAACGTCCGACCACCAGCTTTTAGCATTTCGACAGTTACACTATCCTTTCCTGGAGCCTTGCCGTTCTTCATCAATTTTATAGCATTTGTTACTTCCTCTACTAGGATATCTGGTATTATATATTGTTCTTCCGTGGGTATTGCTGTCCCTGACTGGCTCTGATCTTCATATAACTGGGAATAAAACTTTCTGACAATCTCTAACATTTGGGTACGCGTCCTGCACACTGTGCCATCCTCACACTTTAAAGCATATATTTGCGTTCTTTTGTTTCTCAGCTTCTGTTTAGCTTTGTTAATTCCTTTGTTTTCTTCCAGGGTTTTTTGCACTAGCTGCATATTGAATCGGCGCGTATCCTCTCTGATACGTTTTCTTATAGTTTTGCAGAGCTCAGTGTACTCGACCCTGCCAAAAGGACTACCTGCCTTTCTCATTGCTCGCCGTTTCTTCATTAAATCAATGGTCTCACTGGAGATTTTTGTTTGTTTGAGACATTTTTCCTCTGGTGCTATTGAAGCAGCCGTTTGAAGTACATTGTTGGCGATTTCTTCATATTGAACTGATATTTCCACCTCCTCTGGATCTTGTAACGCAGCAAACCGGTTTGACAAAGCAATCTCAAAATCGCTTCCTCTCTCCAGCAGTTTTCCAGAATCCACCTTGCCCTTCTTTGATCTTACCATTTTTTCGCGCTCTTTTCGACAGTCAATCCGAACCCTTGCTCGTACAATTCGGTGGTCACTTCCAACATTAAAATTGTTAAGGACAGTACAATTGGTAAATATTGTTTTATTGTTGGTCATGATGTAGTCAATTTCGCTTGTGAGCCCAGATGGACTTTTCCATGTCCATTTTCTGCTGACATTTTTCTTATAGAATGAATTCATAATATATAGTTCTTGTCCTTCAGCAAAATCAACTAATCTGTCACCTCTATTGTCTCGCTCACCAGTTCCATATGGGCCAGTTGCATTTTCGTCTGTTCTTGTTGTTCCAATTCTGGCATTAAAATCACCCATCAGGATTTTGTACCTACATTTCTCCTTGTATAAAAGCTGGGCCACATCATCATAAAATTCCTCAATTGCCTCATCTTTATGGCTTATAGTTGGTGCATAAGCTTGGACGATTTGAAGCCTAAACTTTTTATTCAGCTGAATGACGCATTGGGCTAATCGGTCGGATGTACTTTCAAATTTTACCACACTGTCCTTCAGCTTTCGATAGATGAGGAATCCTATTCCGCCACATCTTCCATTTTCCGTACCTCGAGTGTAGAGTACGTGTCCAGTTGGTTCCAGTTTGATTAACTCTTCACCCTTCCTTCGTGTTTCACAGAGCCCAATAATATCCCAATGTATGTTGTCAAGTTCGATTAACAGTTGTTGCAATCGGGCCTCTGTTTTCATAGTCCGTATATTTAACGTTGCAATGTCAAAAGTCCAATGGCAGCCTGATCTAACCCGGTGATTCTTAGCACCCTCTGCCTTGGGGCAGGTCTTCCCGCTGCCGTAGGTAGTTGCCCCTTGGCCTCCGGGGAATGAGGGCCGTGTTTGAGGTTGTACTGTCATATTTCAACATACTGAAATACCATGTTGAAGGTATGGACCGTAATCTGCCACGCTGGTCCAATGCGGGTTGGCAGATTTTGGATCATGTTAGTCTGAGGCCTCCGCCTTGACCTGTCCGCCAGGGGTGACCCTCCCAGGAGCATAGACTCCAGACGGCATAGCTCAAAGCTTCATTGCCCTACTCAAACCCCTTTACCACGTCAAGGTCTGATCCACAAAGGGGCACATATATATATATATATATATATATATATATATATATATATATATATATATATATATATATATATATATATATATATATATATATATATATATAACAAGGTCAATCCTGAATATTTTGCTTCCCGCTAGAGATGTCGAAAAAGGTTATTAGAAAAAGTTGTTCGGAATATTATTATAACCCCATATAGCGAGTTTCATGATAAAATTCGAAAAAAAAATCATTATTTTGGTCTATACACAAAATTATTACAAGTTTATTTGTTTAATTTGATAATTTGTGTGGCATGGTGAGTAAAAAGTTGACACATTGTCAATAGTGTCATGTATTCAAATATTTCAGTAAAATAAATAGCACTTACAAAGGAATAATTATTTTATTATTATTGGAAAACAATTTTTGGTAATTGATCAAATTTAGGAAAAAGTATATAGTATATAACAATAATTTTCATAATACAAATAATTAACTATCAAATGTGATCTCTCACAACTTGTCCTCCATCTATTCGAATACATTTGACCAAATTAATTTTGTAGTATTGACCAAAATAATGATAGAATTAAAAATGCGAAATTTGTCACGAAACTTGGTATATGGGGTTAGAATAACAATCTGAACAACTTTTTCTAATAACTTTTTTCGATATATCTAACGCAACGCAAAATATCAAGAATTGACCCTGTTTGTGTCGTCACCCATCAATCTGTCTGACTGTAAAAATTCAACACAACACAAATGCGATGTTGCCACATTTTTTGTCGAACCACGTGTTAATCAATAACGAAGTCAATTCGTTACTTTTTATATATAAATAATAATTTATTAATAATTATAAAGTTTGTTTTAGTGTAAATAAAAATTGTTAATATCTGTAACTATTTTAAGAGACAAAATATTTCATCATTATTTTGACCCAATTCCAGTAAAAATCTTGTCCAGTGTAATGATTAATCTTCAGACGGTATCTTTAAAACATAAATTATTATCTTTCTTCCGAAACGTGGCATATTTCAAATTTTTTACGGTATTTCATAAGGGTATTTTTCATAAGGTATTTCGATTATGTAGTTAATACTTTCTGAATCGCACGCTGTATTATGAATCCAGGAATCTATTGGGCAATAATCAAAGATAGACTAGAATTTCGAAAAAAGTTAAGTGGCAAAAACATTCACAGAGGTACAAAATTTGCTCTTGTTATTATTACTTAGACAAAAGTTGGTATTTTACTTCCGGGACAATCATTTCAACATTCTCACCTAAAATCGTTTGACACGAATTTCACATAAATTGTTAAGCACGAAGGAACCCCAAAACGGAATTAACGCGTAATTATATCAACCCTCTCTATAACTCCTGGAAAAAATTACCTTAAATGGTCCCCGGAGCAAATTCAGTGCGAATATGTGATGGAAAACAGCCCCATTTTCGCCCGAGAAGAAAATGTAGCCCTCACGGTTGAAATGTGGAACAGAAGGCGTGAAGTGCAGAAAGGAGAACTGAAAAAATTTTCGGGGCGGGACGTATTATCTTAGTTCACGGCCCATAAAATATTTTGCCTCGGATTTGGAGACATGAGGTTACTTTCCATTTCGCTGGAATAAATCTTTTATAAAGTGACACCCTTCCGGTTACTCGACATCGGCACGGAAAAAAGGCACCCGGTGCATAAATGAAATGCCCCGAGAGAATATCGCGAAGATTGGTTTGCAAAATTTGTTAGGGGGGACTTAGAAATTTGAATTATGCAGAAACTTTACTCGAATAGGTGGGAACAAATTACGTGTTGATTGTGTTTATGAGAGAACATTGATAAATAGTATCCAACAGACAAAAAGGAATCACGTTAATATTGAAACAAAGGTACTGATTTGGAAAAAATATCTGGTGAAGAAACGTATGACGACAAATTGTAATACGAGGGTTGTTAGTTATATATTCGGAATTGACAACAATGCGTCATATGACATATACATTGTAACATTTGACATTGTTGACTGTATACGTACTCAGGTCTCAGTTAAACGAATTTTCCTTCGATTATTAGACGTATTACTTTAGACGTAGATTATCCCAGCAACAGTGTATCGATCAATTCACTTCGACTTTTGGCAATAAATCGCGAATTTTGGCGAATTCTATAGTGGCTGTTGTTCTCTCACGGATGAATTTAAGGAAGGTGGTCTAAAATCGGTTGTTGTGCCAGAAAACATCGATACTGTGTGCGAGCTGATCAAGCAAGATCGTCATGTAACATAGCATGAGATTGAGATATCCCTGGCCATTAGAATGACAAGCATACAAAAGATTTTACATGAACATTTAACCGTAAAAAAATGTGCGTGTTGGATTCCACGTGGTCGTGTCTATTGATACAAAGAAATGCTTAAAACATAGAATCGTGATGCATCAAAAGCCATGTGTAAATCTACATAGGTGACGAATCTTAGATCTATGCGTATGAGCCCGAAAGTAAACAGCAGTTGACTGTATGGGTATTTCAAAATGAGCCAAACCCAACAAAAGTTGTTCGCGCAAGAAACACTCCCAAGCACATGGTCGCTTTTTTTTTTGAATTAGTGGGCATGTGGCTACAGTGCCACTAGACAATCGTAGAACGATCAATTCTAAATGGTACACAATCATTTGTTTACCAAAAGTCTTTGAAGAAATAATAAAAAACAACCAACGATGCAGGATCTTTCTTCACCGTGACAACGCGAGCTCTCACACATCGGACCAAACAACTCAATATCTGACCGATCAAAACATCGAATTGATTAATCATTCGACGATCATACGACTACGTGGTCAACGATTTTCGATACTAGAAAAAGCGGTTGATGGGTTCAAAATGCATGTTTTGGAGATACCTTAGTTAAAATGGGAAAAGTGTTTTGAAAATTCGTTCAAACGTATGCAAAAGTATATCGATCATCGCGGAGAATATTTTGAAAAACATTAAAATCGGATATATAAATGAAAACTTTCGTATTAATGTTCGATGCCTAATTAACACGAGGGTTAGAGAGATTATTGAAATAAGTGGACATTAAAACAGTTTACGAAACCATATAATAAAAGTTAAGGGAAGTCTTGGGTAATCCAAACGATAAAGTAGACCAAGGGTGACCAACCCGCGGTACGTGTACCACAGTGTGGGCCGTCGGAGTTTGGCAACAGTGGCACGGGAAGACTTATTGAAAAATTTAAAAAAATTAATGAACAATAACGTCGTTTTCAGGAACTTCAAATCAAAGTCAAAATCCGTAAAAACTCTTCTCATAAGCTACTGAATACAACAACGAAGGAAAGCGCACTGCTTTGGCGCTGCTTGTGTCTTGTTATTGTTGTCCGTTCTCGAGCTAGAACGAGTGCGACACTCTGGTTGACTGATTCGGTTGATTTTAAACTGTCGTGCAAGACGTTAAGATTTTTTAAGACTGTTTTTATATTTTGGCGTCGAGTGTCGTTGTTTTAAAAAAAATATTTTCACTATATCCATGCGTAAACCTTCGACATCGACAAGAAAATATGAAGAAAATATTGCAATTCGGCAAATATGAAGAGGATATTGCACAAGAGGATATTGCAATTCCTGATTTTAAAACTGTCCGGGAAGAACAACTTTTGTTTACGCATTAAAATACTTCCAAGACTGTTTATTTGATATGAGGAATTTGTGTAGCAGTGCCGAAAAATTTTAACCTGGATCGACATTTCCAATAATAGTCGCAAATAGCATGTCGGATCACACTTGCGAACGGAATTTATCAATAAAAAACAGAAATCTTTAGCCGGCCAACAATTCTTGTTACTGAAGAGAAATGACGAAATGGAAATTATCGCGAGGGCTTTTTATAAACGTTCTCTGTTGTTAGCCGGCAAGAAAAAACCCGTTTCTGACGGAGAGGAGATAATATAAAATAGACTTTCAATATTTGGCTAAAATGTCGGGGATATAAACGTCAAAAATATAGTTGATAAAATAGCTTTGCCTAGAAATATCGTCATGCGTGGTAAAGATGGGTCAGGATGTTGGCATACAAATAGCCCCTGTACTATAATATTGCAACTATTTTCATTAACTTTGGATGAAAGCAGTGATATCACAGACAATGCGCAGTTAAAGAATTTAAAAATGTAATTGAAGTTAACAAAGTAGAGTGGACAAAATTAGATAGTGTTTGGACAGATGGAGCGTCTTGCGTGGTTGGCAGGATAAAAGATTTTGTCTGTTACTTTCTGATAGGTTAGGTGTGATGCGATAGGTTTTATTACATTGCTTACAAATTATTTGGGAAGAAAAGATTTTAAGCATCATTGTCAAGAACTTAAGCCTGTCTTGGGTCGTTGACCCTGCAGCGTGCTGTATCAATAAAATACGTGCTCGAGCTCTGAATCGACGACGATTTCGTGAGCTTTTCCCGACAGAAACGGAAGAGATGGCGGGTTACTCCTTTATTGTAGTGTGGGCTGGTATTCCAAAAGAAGTGCACTCGCGAGATTTTGGAATTTGAGGGAGTGAGTTTTAAAATATCTGGAAGAAAACAATGAACTGCCCAGTGAGTGCTTGCTACTCAAGAATGAAGATTGGCTGTGGGTTTCAGCTTTTTTCACCGATATTATGAGACATTTAAATATTTTAAATTTAAGATAACAGGGAAAAGCTTATATTTTTCCTACCATAGTTGCCCATATATATCTTCTTTTGTGAACAATCTTTTGGTTTTTTGTCTCGATTTTGGAGAAAAAAAGATTAACACATTTCACATTAATGCAGGAACTAGCTACCAAAGTCAATAATGCTCCGAACTATGATAGATTTAAACATTTAATATCTATTTTGTAGAATTCATTCGATGATGAGTTTCGGATTCGGTTGATGATTTTCAAGAAGATAAAAAAAATACTGATCTTTTTACAAATCCTTTTTCAATTTCTCTGCAAGACGTTAATGCTCACCTGAAATCCAAATCGACATTATTGACCTACAGCACCATAATACTCAGTGTATTATGGTAAAAGCAAACATGAGGTACTTATTTCAACTGCATGCGATCCAGATTATATTGAATTACGGAAATTTGTACCAACAAGAAATTTTCCAAATTTATACGATTTGGCTGTCAGATATCGTTGTAGGTTTGGATCAACATATATTTGTGAACAAATGTTTTCTATTATGAACATAATAAAATCAAAATATCGTTCAACATTAACTGATATGTACCTAAAACACCTAATTTTGCTATCATCTTCAAGAACTGACCTTAATATAATTGACTTGGTAAAAAAACTACAAATTCGAAAGCCACATTACTTAAGTACGACTGTTTAATAATTATTTAGAATTAAATGTTTCAAGTTAAATAAAATCTAAGTTTGCACTTTTGTTTCATTTATACTATTCAGACTTACATCAATCTAAGTTTGAACTTTTGTTTCATTTTCACTACTCAGACTTACATGAAAAAAAAAATGTGCTATTTGCGTCAAAGTTCCATAATCAGCATATAAAAAACATTTTTTCATACTTTTTAATATGTTGGAAAAGTTGGAAGTGGCACGCATATTGTATGCATAAAATGTAAGACAATCATGTTACAATACAGTTCATGCTTTTTACACGCTTCATTAGGTACGTTTATCATACCAATGAACATAGTTTAGTTTTAGAAGTAGATTGAATCATGCTAACTTGAATAAATATCCAGAACAAATAAATACTTCTTCTTTCACATTTATTTTGACAAAAATAATTTGAAAATGACTAAAATAAACAGCCCCAAGGCAGAACTTCCACTCCAGCAACGTAGGAAGATTAATACGCGACAAATTGTTTAATAATGTAAATTTTATGTTAAAAAGTAACAGTCACATCCTTGGTCAATGGAAAGAGAATTTTTTCCCTTACTGAAACAGGATGTTTTACAATCCGGTCGCTCCCTGCTTCCTGATAGGAGCGGCAAATCAAATAGAGCCACTAAAGATTCTCAATTGCAACATAAACAAAAGTGACACTGATGCCAAACAACTATTTTTAATCATTGTGGAGTCCTTCAGATTTAGCCATACTTTTATTTACACTCATGTCGCCAAGAGCTCGGGAAGAGTCGATTTTGGAGTACACATTTCAAATAATTACACAATTTTTCCACAAAATTACCAAATGAACTTTTCATAATGAACGCGGAAATGACCGCCATTCATCATGCTATTACAGTTGCCATTAAAAAGAAAATCAAGCACTGCATATTCTTCTAGACTCTCTGAGTGCTCTAAAGCTACTTCAAAAGGCCCAAATTTCGACACGTAGAGATATCATCACCCTTCAATTATTAAGGAGACTATTAACGCAAATTAATAAATTATAAGATCATTCGTACGCCCTGTGCATACCAGCGAGAATATTTTTAAATGCCAAATGTATCTTCAATATTATAAAGGAAAACATTATTTCACAATTTAAAGATAAATGGAAGCAAAACTCAAACAATAAAATAAACGCCTATAGAATGGTTTAAGGCACCTTTACGGGACATTTGTGGTTTAGAAAATTATCGTTCATCAACCGTCGACACTTGACTAACATTATAAGAATGAGAACGGAACACTGTTTGACACGACATCACCTTTATAGAATAGGTCTAAGAAATGACCCACTATGTGACTGCGGCAACATTGACGACCTTAATCATATCTTTTTCGAGTGCCCTATTCATATCATTCAAAATGTTCAATTATACAATGGACTTATCACAATCGAAGTGCAAACCCAAATACATATCGTCAACATCTTGTGCCTTCTGAACGATCGGTCGATGGAAATCGTCAAGTCATTTTTGGCCCTCAACAAAATTGAGCTCTGTATCGTGACGTAGGTGACTAGATGCTTTTGATCTTGAATCATAGACAGTATCTGGTTGTTTGAATGACCAGTGAATTCCAGTGTATGTTGGTGAGAGCGGATTCTCAGAGCAGACTAGGAATATGGATCTACGATAACTTAGGGATTTTATAGTCGCTTGGCATTGTAGACATGGGGCTGGATTTGAAAGCTCCATTCTGAAATAGACTGGAAGTTCAATTATAATAAAAATTGAGGAAAGACAGTTGAGTTAGTTCAAGCATTTAATTCCAATGAAAGAGTAGACTCAAGTATAGGAAATATGGGATTCAAGGTGGGCTAGAAAGAAAATAAGAAGAAGATCAGGAAAAACCTGGAACTAGAAAATTGGACAAGTTCTCTCGGTAAGAGGCAAACCTTTGGAATGAAGCTGTGAAAATGGCTAAGGAGAGAAACAATTGAGAGAAGTTTCGTAAATCATAACACCTCGATAATTCAAATAAGTGAGAAAAGCATAATAATTCTTGAGCTCTCTCTGTACGTTTGCAATCACACGTTTTGTTTTATTTTCCAGAGAGCGACGGTTCATATTTCAAAGAAAATAATAAGCTGGAAATTTCAATTTAGGACAGACTTTTCTCGATTTTCAGTTGATTTCAGAGTTCGTTTAAGCCGGTCTGGGCGACATATTTTCTCGAGCGTTCGAAATTCGATCTCTTAAAAGAGTTTTCACATGCAGATATTGAATGTGTCGTAACTTGTGTGGCACTAGACATTATTTTCGACCGAGATTCCCTTAACAAGACAGCTACAATTTATTTTGATATCGGATTTGAATTACTGTCAATATTGATATTGTTGTCGGTTTAGAAATATACATTGTGATCTACGTTATATGTCGTTATGGTTTTACGTTTCTTTTACTGATGGTTAATAATTCTTAATTTTTCCTTTAAAAAATACGTTTAATTTAGGATAAAGGCAAAAAATGCTTTATTTAAAGTATGTGCTATCGCTAGCTGCACCATTTTCCCTCGCTCATGGTACACGAAACCCTTATGATCGCACCAAATGCACAGCATTACCTTCGTTCCAAAGCGATTCGGTCTTGCAGTTGATGTTGATGGTTGTCAACTCATGATTTTTTTGTTTTGGGTTCTCAAAATATATCCATTTTTGGTGTCCAGTCACGATGCGATGAAAAATAGTTTTTCTTTTATGCTGAAAAGCAAATGATGTTGATGGTTGTCAACTCATGATTTTTTTGTTTTGGGTTCTCAAAATATATCCATTTTTGGTGTCCAGTCACGATCCGATGAAAAATAGTTTTTCTTTTATGCTGAAATGCAAAACTTCGCACATGGTCTTTCGCTTTTCCATCTGTATGTCGTTCAGTTGATGCAATACCCATTTTTCTGCCTTTTGAATCTTCCTATGGCATGCAGATGATCACAAATGGTTCGCAGACTAACATTTAACCTCTCTGTCGTTTCTTGTTAAGTTTACATATCGTCCTCTGCCAACAAAGCTTGCAACTTGGCATATTCAAATTTTCTCGGTAGACCTGGGGGTTTTTTGTCTTTCAAGTCAAAATCACCACTTTTGAATCGTTTAAAACAACGCCCACAAACATCTTGCATTGAGACATTGTTACTGTAAGTTTTCACTATACGACGGCCTTCACTCGCGTTTTTCTTTTGATTGAACATGCTGCAAATGCTCTTTATTTGACTCGAAACTCGACATGTTTACCACACGAAAAAACTATGACGCTAACTCGAAATCGTTTAAATATCAATGACATTTTTCAAAATACTGGCGTAGCAACAAAATGACATATGAGGCTGTTAACATTTCTGACAGTTACACTGTCCTTTCTTGGAGCCTTTGCCGTGAACCGACCCTTCCGTTTTAAAGGATTGGATGGATTGGATGGCGCAAAACATCCCAATTGAATCTCAACAATTTTTGCCAGATCTTGATTGAAACGTGTAGTCGTGCCACTGTCATGATAAAATACGGAACCTTTCCTGTTTGCTAATTTTGGTCAGTTTTTTTTAATTGCTGTTTTCAGCTGATTTAATTATGAACAGTAGGGGTCAGTTTTAATGGTTTGATTGCGTAGAAGAAACTTAAAGTGTATAGATCTCTTCCAATCCCACCAAATGTAAAGCACACTTTTTTTCGGATGAGGGTCGACTATTGCCGTATTTAAAACCATTGACTCTGGCAACCTCTAGGATTTTCATTTAATTTCATTGTATGTTTTTGTGCACAATCATCACCAGTTACGATGCGTTTCAGAAATTGAATATACAAAATATTTTTTCAGCAAAATATCGCGCGAAGAGCTATCGATCGAGCTCCGTATTAGCCAGATATGGCCTCGGGTAATTTTATAATTTCCCAAACTTAAATTAACACTTTCTGGAGAAAGTTTTTGACCGATGTCCGGTATACTGTCCAGTCAAGTGCATCGAATGTAATGGAGTTACTTTTGAAGGCGACAAAATAAATTTGAGTTATGAAATAATTATTTTGTGTTTTATAGAATGTATATCAATGACTACTACCTAATTATAAGTTATCATGTACCAGGTGTCCAGAAATGACATACATATTTAATTGCTTGTTTGCTCCTACGTGGCGCAGAACGCGCTGATCATGTTAACTTTACATTGAAGCTTGATTCAGGGAAAATTAGTTGCCATGTAGAGTTTCACCAGACAACAACGTGCTGTCTGTATTCGCGCGAATTATTAAAATAACTATTCGCTTATTACGGTTCGTCGTCTTTATAGGGCCGAGCATAATTTACACGACATAAACGTGGCACCAAGTGTTATTTTATTAAAGAAATTGATAAAACAGTTTGAAACTACAGGATCAACTCTAAATTTACCGCCTACGGGTTGTCTAGGGTCAAGTAGGAGTGCAAACAACATTGATCGTGTGTGTGAGTCGGTTAGAGAAAATCCATCCCAATCCGTACGGAAGCGAAGTACCAAGATACACGTTAAGAAATATTCACTGCATGTCATTTTAAAGATCTTCATCTTCATAAAATTCAAATTGTGTAAGAAATGAAAGAAACTGATTTTATTATGCGCTTGACATTTGCCAACAAAATGTTGAAAATATTTAACATCTGTGACAATGTTTTCTTCAGTGACGAAAGAAAACCCCAACGAAACACAGGAAAAGCCATTACATAGTCCCAAAGATGTTATAGGGGCTGAAATGTTAGCTAGAGGCATAATTGGCCCATACTTCTTTGAAGATGCTAGAGGTAAAGCGGTCAATGTCAATTCAGCTAGGTATTGTGAGATGATACGAGGTTTTTTTCACCAATCACTGCAAGAATTTGAAGGATATAATGCGGAGAGTTGGTTTCAGCAAGACGGCGCTATGTGTCATACCTCACGTAATTATTTGGATGCTCTACAGGAATTGTTCCTAGGAAGAGTGATATCCCGTGAAGCTGACTGATCAACTGGTCTCCCAAGAAGTCTAGATTTAACTCCACTTAATTTTTTCTTGTGGGGTTATGTCAAGAACAAAGTTTATGAAAATAAACCACGTACCATGTTGCAATTAAAGGAGGATATTGTTCATGAGATTCACTCGATATCGAAACATATGTACGACAGGGTGAGAGCACAGTTTCGATCACGCCTTTAAGAATGCGAGCGCCGCGAAGGCCGCCAGCTCAACAGTATTATTTTTGCTAAATAAATTTCCAAACACTATACTATAATGTTATAATAATAAAGTTATTATAACTTAAATTGACTTCTATTAAGTATACCTACAAAAATGAACAACAGTATTGGACGGCAATATTGTGTATTAAAAATAAAATTCTTCTTTTTATCTATTTAAAATATAAATCATAAAAATCTGTCTTTTTGGATATTTTATTATATAGAACATAAATTTCGAAATGGCAAAATCTGATACGTTGACAGAAACAGATATGAAATCATCAACGTGTCAAGGGAAAAATAAACAAAAATAACAAACAGCTGACCATCAATTCACCACGCAGAGAAAAAAAGGAGAGATACAAGGGCTATATTTCAGACAAGTGAATAAATTTATTGGGATATATTTGTTTCAGGGACAGCTTTATTCCATTTCGGACATCCGAAAACTGACATACTATCTCTCTCATTTTTACGTTTTAAATTTTGCAGACAATTTTAAGAGAGATAATAACTTTTTTATAATGAGTGAATCAAAAAATCAGTACGCACAGCGTTCTCAAATTTGGTTAGGTTTATCGTTCATACTGAAATTATCACTTCTGAATTATTTATACCATTCTCTATATATTAATTTGAATAGGGCTTACATATATTGCGGGTGGTGGTTAATAATTCTTTTTTTTTTTAAAGATGGCGCTGGAAACAAAAGTCGGTGGACAATGGAAACTTACGGTAACAATGTCCCAACGCAAGATGTTTGTGGATGTTGTTTTAGATAATTAAAAAGTTGTGATTTTGACTTGAAAGACAAATAACGACCATATCAACCGAAAAAAATGAAAGATACTGAATTGCAAGCGTTGTTCGAAGAAGACGATATGCAAACTGAACCACAAATGACAGAGAGGTTAAATATTGGTCACCAAACGATTTGTGATATTCTACATGCCATGGGAAAGATCCAGATGGCAGATAAATGAGTACCATATCAAGTTAACGACAGAATGGAAAAACAAAAAAACGATGTGCAAAGTTTTGCTTTCTCGGCATGAAATGAATGACTTTTTTGCATGGGATCGTGACTGAAGACGATAAGTGGAAATATTTTGAATACCCAAAATGCAAAAAATCATGAGTTCACCCAGGGCAATCATCAACATCGACCGCAAGATCGAATCGCTTTGGAGAGAAGACAATGCTGTGCATTTGATGGGATCAGAAGGGTGTTGTGTATCATGAGCTTTTGAAACCAGGTGAAACAGTTAATACCGTTCACTACCGTTAACAAATGATCAGTTTGAACCATGCATTGATCGAAAAGTGACCAGAATGGACTACAAGACACGGAAAAGTGATTTTGCAGCACGACAAAACCCATCACATACAAAGCAAGCGGTCAGACACCATTTTTGCATTTGGCTGGGAACTCTTGTTCCACCCACCGTACTCATCAGACTTGGCTCCTTCGGACTACCACTTATTTTCATTGAATTCATGAAATACTTCAACAATTACGGAGATGTTAAAAAATGACCAGCTCTAAATATCTAATAAGTGTGTTTTTTTTTAAATTTAGTATTATTAACCGACAATTAAGTATTATTAACCGGTTTGTCATAAAACAAACTCTGTTCTGTTTTGGCGCCATTTTAATTTCATGATATTTGTGACTATTTCATGATATTTGTGACTGGGTTTAGCTGTGTTTTGAATCAATACGCACTAAAAAAAAACGCGTGAAATTGTTGTAACTTAAATTAAAATGTATTAATTATTCAAGCAATTTTAAGAATTCGGAACAGTTGTAGATAGGCCCCACATCAGAGATTGCAAAGAACAATACAAAGCACTGAAAATATTGCATATATGGAGCAAAACTGTGAACGAGTCTTTAAAAATGTCGATTTCACGTTGTGGTGCCGACGTCGAATTTTGAGAAGAGCCTCGTACCTAAGATTCAAATTGTTCAAGACCTGATGCCTAAAGACAATAATAATCAAATCAAAGCTGTTTTGACGGCTTTTGATTACACACATCAACAAATTTAAATTTTGTTGAAGTAATATTGATGAAAATAGGTGTATATAGAGTGTTTTGTTGTCGTAAATTCAAAAATAATAAACTAATTATTTTTTCTCCTTTATTTGGGGTTTTCGCCACTGTCTAAAACTCAAAAAATATCAAAAATACCTGTTCTTATTTAAAGACAGAATCACTGGGTAAAAACAAAAAACCAAACGGAGACAAATTTCTCAGTGATTCTTTTTTGTAATAAATTTGCCTAACGAACAAAATTTTAAAGATATAAAAATGTTATAAAAAAATTTACAAACTTTTAACGTTAACGTTTCGGAGGGTAATCTCCCCCATTTTCAAAACTGAACTAAAAAATAAATTATATTAATTTGTAATATATAAAGTAACGAGTGAAAGTAAATATATTTTTTTGTATATCAACGATACTTACATTGACAACAATGGATTTTCATGACAGTGACATACTGCCAAAAAATATATATAGGTAATGTTTACTGTGTGATTGTTTATTGTACTGATTGTGTATTCAAATATTTAAATGTTTTTAATTGTATTCTTTAGAATCGGGAACCATCTTGAATTTAAATCTACCGAAGACATAGCAATACACTTATTTTTTATTTTATTTTAATTTAAATTTATTTTTTAAATAATTTATTTTTTTATTTTTATTTAAATTAATTATAGCGGTTTCTTTTAATCTTCTGTATTTTGTTACCGATTCTTTTAATACCGTTTTGGAATTATTCCAATTGATTTTATGACCCGATTCGCATGCGTGTTGACAAATTCTAGATTTATTAAAATCGCAATTTCTAAGAAGGTTTTTATGCTCTTTTAATCTAACATCTAACGGTCTCACCTATATAGAATTTGCCACATTCGCAGGGAATTTTATAAACCACATTTTTGGTATTTTGTTGTATATTGTTTGGTTTAGTCTTTGTTAACAGAGATCTTAGTTAATAGAGATCTAGTCTTTGTTAATAGAGAAGTAAATTAATTTAAAATTTGCCACAATCATTCAGACATTACTTAGATTACAGGTATGGGCCTGAGATATGTTTTTTATTTAGATATTTAGAAAGTAAATATATTAAACTACAACATTCTGAAAACAGTTTAACATTTTTTTACAAATGTAAAGATTGTGACATAATACCAAAAGGTTTACGTTTACGTACACCTTATAACACAAACAGAAGCATATATATTTTACATAAGGCTAGTTTAGCATTTTTAAGAGATTGTATCCAACATCACATATACACTAAACAACAATTAAAGACTGACATTAATAATACATTACAAGAAATATACGAAAAAGTAACTGAAGTAGATTTTAATCACATTTATAAGAGCGTCTATTCCAGTTACACATATCACTTCAATATCCAAAAAAATACTCACATTAAGAAATTTAAAAATTTAATTATTGAAAAACATGGAACACATACAAAACACATTAATACACATACAGACAAAAAATTCATAAAACTGTAGTTAACCTTTCAAATAAAATATTATCTGATTCTGAAAAGTATGTACTTCTAAAGGACTAAATTTTAGTGTTACATCGAAAGATGTTCCTAAATTAGACCTTATTTCGGCAGTAGAGTCTGTTGCTCAAAAATTACCTTTGGAAAATGCAAATGAATATAGAATTAGGTTAAAACTTATCTTAGAAAAACAATTTAAAATCAAATCAAATTTATACCATGAGGAAAGGTTAGCTATAGATAAATTAAAAAAAGACACATCTATTAAAATATTGCCATCAGACAAAGGTAACGTCATAGTTATTCTGGACACTACAGAATATAATATCAAAATTAAAACTTTAATTGATGAGGGAAATTACACTAAAATACCTACAGATCCAACATTAAAATTAGAAAGACAAATTTACAATACATTATATAAACACAAACGTGAATTTACAGATCTAGAAAGATCACAACTTACACCACATTATAGTAAACCACCTCATTTCTATGGTCTACCAAAAATACACAAAACTAATATACCACTTCGCCCTATAGTTAGTAGTATAGATTCCCCATGTTATAAACTAGCAAAATTTTTATTAAACATTTTAAATCCACTTTCGGGTAGAACAAATTCATATATTAAAAATACTTCAGATTTTTTAGATAAAATTTCGATCATTAAAATTGCAAACCAGAATTTAATGGTTAGTTTTGACGTGGTGAGTTTATTTACTAATGTACCAGTTGATAAATCACTATTAATAGTTAGACAGAGATTAGAACATGATACAACATTAAAAGACCGCACTAAACTAAACATAAATACAATTTTGGAATTATTAACTCTGTGCTTAAAAACCACATATTTTCAATTAGAAAATGATTATTATCAACAAAATTTCGGAATGGCAATGGGTTCTTCTCTTTCTCCTTTGATGAGTAATATCTTTATGGAGGAACTCGAGAATGACATATTAAATAAATCTCTTAAAAAGCCATTAGTATGGTTTAGGTACGTTGATTTTTGCTATATGGCAACATAGCATTGACGATCTAAATATTTTTTTACAAGATATAAATTCTCGAGAGCCTACAATTAAGTTTACTTTAGAGATGGAGAGGGAGAATAAATTGCCATTCCTCGACACTAATAATAAAACAAAACAACAAATTAAAAACTACAGTTTGCAGAAAACCGACAAACACAGATAGGTATTTCAATTTCTTTTCAAATCACTCAAAATCGGTCAATATAGGAGTAATTAAAAGTTTAAATGACAGAGCAAAACTTGTTTGTACCGACAGTGATACACTACAAAAAGAAACAAATCACATAAAAGACATTTTAATAAAAAACAATTACCCAAAAAATTTTATAGATAAATCGCTTAAAAATTTTGATACAACATAAGAACGACATTTAAAACAAAAAATACTCTTAGATCTCTATTAACAAAGACTAAACCAAACAATATACAACAAAATACCAAAAATGTGGTTTATAAAATTCCCTGCGAATGTGGCAAATTCTATATAGGTGAGACCGTTAGATGTTAGATTAAAAGAGCATAAAAACCTTCTTAGAAATTGCGATTTTAATAAATCTAGAATTTGTCAACACGCATGGGAATCGGGTCATAAAATCAATTGGAATAATTCCAAAACGGCATTAAAAGAATCGGTAACAAAATACAGAAGATTAAAAGAAACTTGCTATAATTAATTTAAATACAAATAACTGTATTGCTATACCTTCGGTAGATTTAAATTCAATATGGTTCCCGATTCTAAAGAATACAATTAAAAACATTTAAATATTTGAATACACAATCAGTACAATAAACAATCACACAGTAAACATTACCTATATATATATTTTGGTAGTATGTCACTGTCATGAAAATCCATTGTTGTCAATGTAAGTATCGTTGACATACAAAAAAATATATTTACTTTCACTCGTTACTTTATATATTACAAATTAATATAATTTATTTTTTAGTTCAGTTTTGAAAACGGGGGGAGATTACCCTCCGAAACGTTAACGTTAAAAGTTTGTAATTTTTTTATAACATTTTTATATCTTTAACATTTTGTTCGTTAGGCAAATTTATTACAAAAAAGAATCACTGAGAAATTTGTCTCCGTTTGGTTTTTTGTTTTTACCCAGTGATTCTTTCTTGAAATAAGAACAGGTATTTTTGATATTTTTTGAGTTTTAGATAGTGGCTAAAAACCCAAATAAAGGAGAAAAAATATATGAACACGCCACAATCATTCAGACATTACTTGAGCTAATTATTGTAACACGTATAGTTTTTTTGTAATACGAGGTCGGTGGTGGGAAAAATAAGGAGACGACATATTTTTACAATCTAATATTTAGTTAATATAAACATGACGCGTTCAATCTATGCAAATACATTACTAAGGATTATGTTAATAAACATATGTTACATGGCATGTCATATAGCGATAAAAATTTTCACTGTCTCCTCTTATATTCTGTAACATCATCTTTTTTCAAAACCAGCAGTAATCGCCTAACGTAGAGGGGTTCCAGCGTCCCTGGTACTTTGCTTCTATCGTCCTGATGTCCTGGGGAAAACTCTCCCCTTGCCCGTTGCTTATCGTACCCAAATTTTCCAGAAAAAAATCTAAATGGGAGTGTAAACAATGCATTTTTAAGGCCATACGACACTCTAGTATTTCATAGGCTTTCAAAAGTTTATGTATGAAATTTGTATAGTGTTCATCTTTCTTGTTGTCCAGAAATCCTTTCACTACAGTTACAAAACACTTCCAAAATGCCAATCCCTCTTGATTTAATTTTTCTTGAAAACGGAAATCACCTAGAAGCTGCCTTATTTGAGGTCGAATAAATATTTATTGGACATATGGCATATGTGTTCTTTTAGTTTTGCATCACTTAATTGAGAAAATATTTTTGTAGCTATTTGAAACTATTACCTTCTTTCAAATTATTGAATCATTTGTCCGTTATTTTATTCATTTTAGTTCATTTTTAAACCGAATAAAATACATTTTTTATTTCGTTATCTATCACTTTTATTTTTTAGCTTTGTGTAAAACAATATTACATTATCAAACACTACTTTAAAACTAAGGTATTACAGCTGTTTATCCTACGTACCTAATTTTACACTTTTATTGTAAACTTGAAGAGATTTACCACTAATCACCAAATCACTCTTTTTTTGAACTGCTCGACGCACGTTTCAGCACGTTCAGATTAAATTATCTCCGGATGATGCTAACATGGCTAGCGAAACGTGCGTCGAGCAGTTAAAAAAGTGATTTGGTGTTTAGTGGTAAATCTCTTCAAGTTTAGTATTTCACACCAAAGGTTCCAATAAAAGAATTGAACTTTTATTGTAGTTAATTTTTTTACAATATTTTAAATAGTGTGGAATTGCGGAGATCTGTCTGATCATTTAATAATTGTCTAAACGTGTCTTTATATATTTCCGGTATATATGAAATGGTTCGAAAAATAAGAATTTTGTTTCTTTAATAGGTGCGCAAATTTGTGTTGTTTGGATCTGGTCTGAAAATGTCGCCCCGTTTGTCTTATATAGCAGCTACTCCACCCATTGCAACTTAACATACAAACTCCAGATGTTTTATTTTGTGATATTTTATTTTTGGTATTATAAAGTAATTTACTAATTGACTGGGGGCTTTTAAACACTATTTGCAAATTATGTTTCATCAAAGAGCGATCTATTTGTTCTGGAATTAGACCGAAATTTGTAATCTTACAGTACTTTTTATCATTTGTTTGTTATATATTTTTAAATATTAAATAAAAGTAATAGCACAAATAAATAAAACTAATAGTACAACATAACGGTTTCATTAAGTAAACCTAAGTAAAACAAAAAATCTGGAGTTTTTATGTTAAGTTGCAACGAGTGCAGTATAACGAGAAATTTATAAATATAAGATAATATAAATCTAATATAATAATCAAAACCCGCCTAGACGGTTATTCAACGATCAGACAGATATCCGAAATTTTCCACCATTTAAAAAATTGTAAAAAAAGTAACCCCAATAAAAATTTAAAATTAGGTACATAGAATAAATCATCTATAATACCTTAGTTTTAAAACAATGTTTGCTAATATGACATTGTTTTACGAAACTTAAATAACATAAAATTAAAAAATAATGATAATTAAAGTGATAGATAAAAAAGTAAAAAAATTGTTTTATTACCTTCTGTGTCCATGGATTTGACAAAGATTTTCATTAGACCTGATACTGTTCATATTTAACGCGATTTAGCATGGTTGCAAAGTTGTCATAGGGTTCTTTCATTGTCACTGAATTAGCTAAACGAATAGATGGGTGGTTTTTGTTTCCATTATGAAGCAAACTGTTTTTAGGCTGTATTTCAACAAATCTATGAAAATATGCCACTCGGAAGGAATGTTCTATATTACACTCTTTCATTAAACTATTAATTTTGTGAAAATATGTTTTAATAACTACCTAAATGAAAATCAAAAAGAGCATTCTCACCAATGTTACAAAAATCATATCAAACTGTGTTATTTTTATGGGAATTTTTGAACGACAATGTTTACATAAATAAGCTCCAAACCATACAGTAACTTAAACACAACATCCGTGGTAAACTCGTTGCATCAAGATCAGATATGTTGACAAAAGTTAAGGAAAATGTGTTAAAAGGGTTGCGAAGGGCACACATTGAATTAAAGTTATAAAAGTTATAAATAACAAAAATGGTAACTTGATAATTGCCCTACCCGTTACAAAATATGATGCAATTATTTCAATTACTGAATCATATACTGCACTGTATTTTTTATTATTTAATATTATTCTAAAAATTTTAAACATTTTACAATTGTTTATTCATCACCCAATCTATAATGCTCCAACATCAATTAAAGCCCGAGCGTTGCTATATAAATAAATAAATAGACTCGCACTATTTTCCCGATGAAAACTCTTTAAATGCGCTCCACCCTTTTTCCCTTCATATATATTTCTCGATGAATAAAATTGAATAAATTAAATTTACATAACACTATATTATGAAAACGATTTCAACAGACGAATGGAGAGATGTGAATACCAAACATGAGATGTTTTTATTTATTAGGTGATAAATTTAATTTTCGCCGTTTTGTTAGATGAAAAAATTATTTATTTCATCAAGAAAATCGATGATCAAGAAATTGATTATGATTTCTATAACAATTTATATAACAATGGATAACAATGTTTATATGGTAAAAGTTGTGATTCATGAAGTACTGTATTGACTGGAAAAGATGATAATCCACTGGACCCAAGTGTAGAGGTTAGACTGGTGTAGAAGGACTTCCCACTGCACTTAGAAATTTTTAAAAAATTAAAAGTAATTAACTGTTAGTGTTTTTTTAATGCTTTTTGTTTGTTTGCAATGCATGATAAATTATTGGAAAAGGGAATGAGTTTAATTACCTTGCTTGGAATATATAACAAATATTAGTTAATAACAGGATCATTCAAGCAAGTTTTCCATTGGAACCTTTGGTGTGAAACACTAACCTTGAAGAGATTTACCACTAAACACAAAAACGCTTTTTTGAACTGCTCGACGCATGTTTCGCTAACCATGTTAGCATAATCAGGAGATGATTTAATTTAGATTAGTTATTTTTCAATTTTCGATTTAACCGTTTAAAAATGCTTGGAAACATCATATCTTATCTTAACAGATCAAGAGTAATTGTTTTATTACAACAGGGCTTTAATCAAAGTAATATCGCGGAAATTGGAGGTGATTCGTAAAGTGCTGTATCGAAAATTCATAAAAAATTCTAATAGGCAAATAACTTAAAATATCGCTGCAGAAGTGGTAGAAAACGATGTAAAACAGCTGCACAAGACCGACAGATATTGATGACAGTTTGAAGAAATCGTCTGGAATCTATAAGTGACATATCAAGAGAGCTTATTAGGCTTAAAGGGGTAAATGTTTTACGACAAACGATAACACGCAGACTGAAAGCGGTAAATTTCTTCTGCGGTGCAGAAGATTATTACGTGTTCCCAAACTAACCCTTCAATAAAAAATGTAAGATTGCAATGGGCTCGAAAAATGGTGGATCATAGTCCTAACTGAAATAACGTGATGTTCTCAGATGAGACGAGAATTGGCTTGGTTTCTGATTCACGAATAACATTAGCTTGGAGAGGCCCAGGTCGACAAGCTCGACTAGAAACAGCGCAACCACGTATCCCATTTAAAAGGTGGGAGCGAGATGTTTTGGGGTATGAGGGATTCACGGACTTTTCTACTGGTTCTGTAGAGAAAAGTCACTGGTGCTGTGTACAGTGAGGAAATTTTAAATCTTGTTGTGCGTCTGTTCCGAGGCGCAGTGGGTGACGGATTATTTTCCTCACCCCAAATGTGGCAATTTTATTTATTCACATAGCCACCAATTCAAAATATTTCATTTGAAGCGATGATTTTTGAGAAAAATCATCTGTTTGTTGGATAGCGTTTTGAATGATCCAGTGGCTTTAGTTTCTGTGTTATTTAAACCATATTAGAGCTAATTCCTTTCGAAAAAATACGCCATGTTGTAGATTCATTAATTCCAAATTGTTGTGAACGACGATTAATGGAAATTTCTGGTTCTTCAGTAACACTTTCACGTACCAAATCAATAGGCTTTTGTGAACGACAACTACGACTACATATTAGTAGTAGTAGTGGTGGTAGTAGTAGTAGTAGTAGTAGTAGTAGTAGTAGTAGTAGTAGTAGTATATGTGTATATATGTATGTGCAAAAGTTTAGATCTGCCTTAAAGAAGAAACCAACAGGACGACCAAGAAGAGCTCGTACTTAACAGAACATTGATGTTGTACGCGAGTCTGTCTTACCGAGCCTACGGCGTTCAATTCGTAAGTAAGCAGCTGGGGTTGAAATATCCCGAGAGAGAGTCGCAGAATTCTTTATTTAGTTTATAAATTTCATGCGTACAAGCTGCTGCAGATAGTGTAACAATTGAAGGAAAACGATTACCAGTTGCAATTAGAATTCTGTCAACAAATGATAACAAACAAACAATGACGATGCATCTATAAGCAGGTTGTGGATGTCAGATGAGGCCCAGTTTCATCTCGCAAGTTACGTGAATAAGCAGAACTACCGTTACTGGACAGACACAAATCCTAATGAAGTTCATAAGCGCCCTGTACACGTTAGTAAGGTGACAGTGTGGTGTGCTGTTTCATTACATAGATCATCGGACCTTACTTTTTCTGAAAATGAACAGAGGAGCACAATAACTGTTAATGCGGATCGTTACGTAGAGATGTTACAATCTTTCGTTAGACCGAATTAAAAAAATCCACACGTTCAAGAAACCTGGTTTCAACAGGATGGAGCAATATCACGTACTGCACGGCAATAAATGGAAGCCCTGCGAGAATTGTTAGATAACCGTGTGATCTCGAGATTCGGTGCGTTCCCTGGCCCTCAACATCGCCAGATTTGTCCGCATGTGATTTTTTCTTGTGGGGCTATCTCAAAAGTAAAGTTTACACTACTCGACCAAGAACTCTAGATGAGTTAAAATAGATAATTCAGGATGAAATTCACAGTATACCAGCTGAGATGTTGCAGCGGTCAATGAGAAATTGCAACAGCAGATTTCAAAAATTCGTGCGTATATGAGGACGGCACCTAAAGGACCTAACTTTTAAAAAATAATAAATTCCTTTAATGTTTCTTAAATGGAAAAATTTAAGGTTTCAATTACAACGAATAAAATGTTTTTCTTCCATCACTCTTGGTTTTATTGGATTGCTAAAAAGTTTTTTTGTGTCACCTTGTGACCTATATAGGGCTATACTACGAAATTTTTGAACAATTCGATTAATAGTGCTTTCAGATGGACGATTGTGCAAATCGTAAATATCACGTAATTTTCTAAAACCATTTTTCCCTAAACGCCCATTTTCATAAAATAATTCAACAATTGTATAGCGTTGTTGTACTGTGTACGACTCTATTTTTATAAATGACGTACATTAGACTTCTGAAATGAGGCTAGACCTAGTCAAATTTATTGATTTTATTAAAGAATTTAAAAAACCGCTCAATTTGAAAGACCCGTTATTAACTTTTTGGGCGTCAAAATGTTAGGCACATTTGTTTATATTTAAGATTTCATATCCTCCAGAGGTTTTATCACAATTTATCAGTTTAGTTTAGTTACTCATCAGTTAAAGCTTGTGGATTGAATAAAAAAAAATCAAAAAATTGTGATTGATTATTCAATATCTTTAATAAGAAGTAAAATGATTAATATTTTCGTTACACGCAGACGGGATGACGGTTCGGAGAAACATACGAAACTCATCGGTCAAGTGGGATACTAGTTGCTCTGACAAGAAGAGAAAAAAGATTCTGAAAATTGCATAGAGTTTCTGTAAGACTGCAACAATAATTGAAGCGGAAGCTAAAGTGCAAACAAGGGTTAGGACTATCCAGCGATTATACAGGTCGACATGATTTTGGTAACATTGATGATAATGCTCTTGTTGCATTTCATTTAGGTAGTTATTAAAACACCCTTTCAGAGAAATAACCTAGCATGTCCCATTATCAAGTCCTTTTTCTTTATATCATGGAGTAATTGAAGTTATTTGTGGTACTTTGGAGTACAAAGGTAAGGAATACTTTGGACAAAGTATTGTTGTTTTTTGTGTCTACAACAAAAGAACATTACAGTAAGAACGATTGGTCTCATAAAACTTTTTTTGAACCTGGTACTTCAATAAAAATATGCCCGCCTTGTTAACCCAAAAAAGGTGCTTCTTTCGCTTCTCTATATTAAGCTTGTACTTTAAAAAAAAATTGTCAAAGCCATGGATAAAGAAGATAATGGTTTCAAGTACCTAAAAGAAATATTTTCTCATTTAAGTGATGCAAAACTAAAAGAAAGAATATTTATTGGAGCTCAAATAAGGACGCTTCTAGGTTATTCCCGTTTTCAAGAGAAATTAAATGAAATGGAGTTAGCAGCTTGGGTGTTTTGTAAGTGTAGTGAAAGGATTTCTGGGCTAGAAGAAAGATGAACACTATAAAAATCTCATAGATGAAAGTATAGTATGTACTTAAAAATGCATTTTTTACACTCTCATTTAGATTTTATTCCGGAAAATTTGGGTGAAGTAAGCGATGAACAAGGAGAAAGGTTTCACCAGGACATTAGGACGAAGCTAGATACCAGGGACTCTGGATTTTTGTAGGGCGACTACTGCTGGTTTTTAAAAAGAGCTTATGCTACAAAACACAAGAGGAAAAAGAGAAAGTTTTTGTCGCTGTATGACATATCATGTACTATATTTTTGATTCACATAATCCTCAGTAATGTCTTTGTATACACAAACACGTTTTACATGTTTTTACTGTCGTCTCCATTTTTTTCCCACCATCGACCCCCTATAACAAAAAAAATGTACGTGTTACAGTAATAAGCTTATGATTTTCGGATTTAGGACTACAAAATAGTTGAAAAGGGCATGCCATGAACTGAGTATTGGAAGGAAATACTTTTTTTCTGATGAAAAAAAAATAGATGGGTCTGATGGTTTTTTTTTATTTTCATGGTCTCAAGAAGGAAGAGATATTTTTATCGTGACGGCAAATAGGAGGTGTCATGGTTTGGGCGAATACTGGCGCTATTGGCTTAAGCTATTCCAGATGCGCTGGGTGCTTCAGATCATAGGAATATCCCTTAAAGGCAAACAACAATATGTGAAAGTCAGATCTTAATGTGACCAACAGTCTGAGCAGATTCAGATATGCAGTCTCCATGGTATAATCACATCTACAGAACTACAAACTCCCAATATAATTTCACCGAAACTACTCTGTCGTAAAACATGATTAAGTAAAGAGTTCAGAAAGTAGCATCGAGCAAAACATGTCTAAAACATACTGAACACGATATAGAAAATCAACGTTTGATCATTAATGATTCCAAGAATATTGCGATGAACCGACAGAAATGGAAGAAATGTCAAGTACGGCTTTCGGTAGCACCTACAACAGTGTACTGAATACGTGTGGGATACACGAAGAAAAAGAAAAAGAAAAGAAAACAATAGAAAACAAATCTCTTTCTATTTTGCATACTAGATAAAATAATCGAAGGCAGAGATAAAGCAAATTAAGACCAATAGGAAAATACAAAGTGTCATATTTGGGGGAATATAGTTTGCATTCCAACTGCACTAAAAAGCAGTAACTCGAAAGTCTGCTTTTGTGATTTTAAAGTGGTCTCTCAAAGGAGGACATATCCATAAAAATGGTTGGTGGACGAATGTTTATCATTCAATTTTAGCAGAGCATCGCCAACAAAAGCAAGACGACATTTATAAAAATACAGTAAAAAACAAAATTAAACTATTACACCGAATTAGGCCTTAAATATCTTCTTCAGCTCTTAGAAATCTTCTTTTAGAACCATAAATATATTTAAGACTTAATTCGACCGAGAATTCCTTAATTCCCTCGATGAAATTAAAAAGGATTTTTTGTTTTTATATAAGATTTTTCAAAAAGGATTCTTTTGATGCTAATTTAGTAAAGCTGTATATTTGTTTTCGTTGAAAATCGAGTGTCTCAATTTCAACATTTTTACATAAAAAATAGCATGGTTCTGTATGGACTAGCGTTGTAATTTTTTCAATTTTATAATGAAGATGGTTGTTTTGTACAACTGATATCTTAAATTATGAAAATTGATTGTCTTTCAGATTTAAAAGGAGGTATAATATATGAGACTTTTGTGAATATAACCTCAAAAATCAGTTGTAGACGCGATGTTGTTCGAAAAGCAACATTTGAGTCGCTACTTTCTTTTCTCCTTTAAACAAAAAATGCTGCAGAAACAAAGGACATAATTTGTGCGACTTTAGGGAATAATGCTGTTTCGAACAGCATTGTTGTACTTGTAAGAAGTGGTTCCAGACATACTGAGCTAGAAATTTTGATTAAAATGATGAAAAACGTCCGGGGTATAGCCAAAATAAGTGGAAGATGAAGAATTGGAAGTACTACTGGAGCCAAATCCTAGCCCTACACTGTTAGAGCTCGGACAGGAACTCGGTGTAATACTCCCAGGGATTTCTAAATGTTTACACAAACTAGAAAAAATTCAAAAGGGGAGTCGTTCGGTTTCTATAAACTCACAGCTGAGGATAAAATTAGAGTATTTGATATTACTCTCCACATTCAAGAAAAGTTACTTACTGCATTAAATTCTGACTTTCTGAAAAACTGACTAAATGACTGTCAGTTTGACTAAATGACTGAACCGACTGAAATTCTGACTAAATAAATAAATAAAATATTTAAATGTACATAATTATTATTATTATATTAGTATATATAAACTATTTGAATGTTATGTATAAACATATACATTTAAATGTATATGTTAGATGCGTAAAAATCACAAGGAAACACACACACACAATCAAGGAAACATAGAATATTTAAATAATATGAGATGTTTAATAAATATAAATAACCATCGACAATTTAATCAATACTGGGCGTATATAATCAAAATATGTAAGGGTAAGCTGCATTTATAAATTGCGGGTAGATCATATTCTCGGAAGGAGGAATGCGCCCCTTAAAAAGGTAAATAAGGAAGTTATATGCTTACGAGACAATATACAGGATAATTCTTGTGGCAAGTCATGTCTTGGTTGGAGAAAGGAAAGAGCACATTTAATGGGGATATGTTTTATAATAAGAGGTGGCCACGCGAGAATCGACAATGACCAATTCTGAGAAGAGCCACGTCTCTTTATAGGAGGAAGGAGAGATTTATCAAACAAACAGGATTTTAGAGAAAAAAGTTTCGAAGTAGGATATGGAAGTTCCCAATTAAATTGGACCCTTTCACGGATGAGCGCGGTCATTACCATCAATTTTAGAATAGTCTGGGACCTACAAGAAACGAACAGTTGAGCCTATAGATTGGGCATCTTTCAAACAGAAAAAAAATGCCTATACCATCATGGAAGGTAGGATTCTTTTCATAGATCTGAAGGTATTAAGATAATCTGTGCAGAAGGGAGGGCGGGGGAATTGTTAGGATATACAAGGTGCGTCTCATTGAAAACAGGACTTTTTAAAAATAGCTATTTCAAGTGGCGCCATCTTTTAATGGGAGTAAGCGATGGAAGGTGCATCTGACGTTATGACAATATCATGACATTCGGATCATTAGGAGCCAAGTTATCATGCTTAAAGTGTCAGTGTGTTTATACCATCGGTCGAAAAATGAACATCGAACAAAAAGCGATTATTAAGTTTTGTTTTAAACTTGGTAAAATATTAACCGAAACGTTTCAATTAATGAAACAAATGTTTGGTGAGGATTGTTTGTCACGTGGCAGAGTCCACGAGAGGGTTAAACGATTTAAAGAAGGTGGCGAGGACATCAAGGACGACGAACATTTTGGTGCGAAAAATTCCAGGGTTACTCAAAGTAACATTGAAATTGAACATTTTCGAAACTTTAATTCATCGCATTTTGACCGATCATTTTGGACTTGGGAAGATTTGTACATGTTTTGTTCCACATAAATTGACTGACGATTAAAAAGTGCTGTGAATCCAACATTGCAAGGACTTGATTAAAGAGTCGAAAAAGGACAGAAACTTTAAGTTCAGTATTGTTACTGATGATGATACAGAAACCAAGCCTCAAAGTGCAGCATGGAAGCAACCGAGCGAGCCATATCCGAAGAAAAGCCCTCTCGAGAAGTCAAAAATCAAAACAAAATCGATTTGTTTCTACGATTCGGAGGGAATTGTGCATAAGGAGTTCGTTCTACCTGATCAAACTTAATACTGTATTTTATCTTGGTGTTATGAAGCATCTGATGTAGCATATTCGCCATATATGGTCACAATACCGTCAACAAGGCAGCTGGCGCTTGTTGCACAATAATGCGCCGTCCCATCGCTTCGCACTAATCACTGATTTTCTGTCTAAAAATGACATTTTAACCACCAATCATTCACCACACTCACCTGATTTGGCTCCTGTGACTTTTACCTCTTTGAAAAATTTTTGGTCGAGCTCAAAAACTCATTCGTCAACCGAATTAACAGCGCAAAACGTTGTTAACACGCAAGGAGACTATTTTGAATAAAAATAATGACTTTGGCCGAAAAAATGTTTGTGTTTGTTTTCAACTCCAGGACATGGAGTTTCTTGTTGAGCAAGTTTATCCAGGAGAATTCTATTCTAAGGGTTCATATAAGTAGTCATTATATATATATACAATATAATTTTAAAAATGTTTATTATCGCTCATATTTGACTGATATGGAACAATAAACAACACAGTTGTGTAAATCAAATTCGATTTTCTCACGGTTCTCATCAGTTCGGAAAAAATATAAGGGAAAAGAGAAAAATACCTTCTTTTTATATCCATTTGCTTTCAGGTTTGTCGCAATCCGCTTCAGTATATTCAAAAACATGTTGTTTAGAGGAAAACATCATATCAACTTTTTTTCGTTAGAAAAAGTAAAAGTAAAAAAATCTTAATAGAACTTCTATAAAGTTTCTTTCTTTTTGAAATCATAACTTTAACAGTAAACATTACGAAAAGAAGAACAGGGAAAAGGAAATAAATGAGGTATTTTTAAGACAAGAGGGGGAGGTGTAGGGAAATTGTGATTTATACATATAGGGGAGGGTGAGGGGGCATTATTTTTTGCACTTTTCAAGTTTTGATTTAAATAAAACTATTGGCTAAATGTTTGTAAAAAGTAACGAAAAAATGGGAATTACCTTTTTTAAGCACCGTGTCATCGAGATGCATCTTTGCACTCTTGATGGTTTTCTGTTAACTCTACAGTTTAATCCGCGACCCCTACGTTTCATCTACTGCAGAACCTATTCGAATCAGCATTTTTTCCGTATAGTTGTTTTAAAGAGTCATTTTTAGCTTTAAAACGAGGTTTAATGTTCGAGCCTACTGCAACATTTGAGATACCGCCTTCTTCTCGCTTTTCAACTGATAAAAAATTGCTGAGGAAATTCAGGACATAATTTGAACGGCCTTGAAAGACAATACTGTTTAGTGCAGTACTTATAAGAAATGGTTCCAACAATTCCGAATTGGCTATTTAGATTTAAATAATGTATAAAGGTAGCGCAAATTATAATTCCGCCACCACCCATCTGGCGCCGACATAAATTGATTTCATCTTTCTTCAAGTCATGAATATAACAATAAAAAATCGTCAGGTCCGTCCAAATTAAACAGTTTTTCATTACTGAAGAACATTTTTCTTCATATTTTCTTCCAGGCTACAAGATCTGCTGAAAAAAGTTTTCTGTCAGCTTTGTGCTGACAGTGGGTGGTCAATCAATTCGAATCCTAATTTTGGTTAAAATTTGGAGTTTCTTGACGAATACATTGAAGACTATTTACGTTAGTGTTTACTCCCACTTTTTTGCGATTATCCTTGCAGTGTCATTATCATTGGAAGCCTAAGGAAGAATAGCCCTCCGATCTTGACTGTGTAACCGTTGGTTGACCCTTACTTTTTTTTCTCAGGACTGATCGCCTAGTCTTAAATAATTTCTTCCGAGGGTAGTCTTTTTACCAAATTCAACTTTATTTTTCAAAATAGTCTCCTTGTAATCCTTACACTTTTTCCAGTTGTACTTCCATCTTTTTAACCCGTCCAAATAGTAGTTGACATCTGGCTCTGCAAACTCGTTTACGAATGTGATGGCCGCCTAATTCGATAAGATTCTCTGATCTCCGAGCCTAAGAAAGAGAAAAAAGTGGCTGGAGGATAGATCTGGTGAATACGGTGGGTGGTTAATCAATTTGAATCCCAATTCCTAAAGTTTTGCCACGGTGACCACTGAAGTGTAAGAGGGCTTAAATTGTAAGTTGCTTTGATAGAACAAAACTTTTTTTCTTGAAATGTACTATTTTTCCACAATTTCTGCCTTCAAATTATCAATTAATGGTAAGTAGTATGCCCCTGTTATTGTTTTTCCCTTTTCAAGATAGTCGATTAACACAACTCCATAACCATTTCCCAAAAAACAGTCGCCATCACTTTCCCGGCCGATGGAACAATCTTCGCCTTTTTCGGAGTGAATTCACCCTTTGTGATCCGCTGTATCAAGTGTGAGTTGGTTTCAGGAGAATAGTGGTGTGTCCAAGTTTCATCTACAGTTATTAATCGACGCCAAAACTCAAATTTATTTTGCTTGAACTGCTTCAACAAGGCTTCGGAAATGTTACTTGGGATGAGTTTTTGGTGCTATATAAGCAATCGCGGATCCCAACGCGCGGTTAGCTTTTTCGTGCCCAAATCTTCAATCAGCATGTGACAAACACGTTCTTTCGACATACCCACAGCCTCTGCTATCTCTCTAACCATAATTCGATAGTCGTATAGCATCATTTGGTGAACTTTTCCAATATTATCGGTAGTGGTTGTAGTTTTTGGCCGTTCTGAATATTCATCGTCAACCAAGCTGGTACGATCACATTTAAATTTAGCTGCCAAAAATTTCACGGTGACAAATAATGGTGCAGAGCCTTTCAAATGCAATAATTTAATGATGGCTTGATTATTCAATATTTTTGAATAATCGACATTTTCTATCTTTACAGAAGCACTAACATCGATTGACATAAATGACAGTTAAACAATAACCCAGCATCTAATATGGCTGAAATTTTCAAGATTATCTTTCAAATATATATATATATATATATATATATATATATATATATATATATATATATATATATATATATATATATATATATATATATATATATATATATATATATATTTAAGTATAAGTATAACACTTTTGTCGGTTGCTTGACAAGGAAGGAGCCTCACCCATCCCTTCAACTGGATGAAATATGTCTCGTCTCTCGAGGTTCAGACTCTTCAGGGCGCCGACATATACCATACCATCAAGAATAGGGAGACCCCATCCACAGCCAACAACCCATGTTTTCGCCGACCTCCCATCGGATGGCTCTTCAGGGCGCCGATGAGGGATGGGTGGGGCTCCTTCCTGGTCAAGCAACCAACAAAACTGTTCATTTAGGCGGAGACGTAGGTTGTTGTGTGTTCCACATGAGATTGTGGAACCCAACGGTTGGGTGTGTGATGACACTCAGCTACTGCTGTCTCATTGGAGGCAGTCCAAGAAAATCTAACACTACATATACCAGGTGTCCCATTAAGGATGGATCGAGGCCGTATCTTGAAAACTATTTATCCCACAGCTTTGGGGAAAAAAAATTATACTAAAAATGATCATGAGAAACTCCAAAAAAAACCAAACCTTGTGGGCGTACCTGGTACTATACCCGAGGTTCCAGGCAGAATGTTACGAACGGTCCTGACTGCTACGACCATTCGCCGTATGATGGCGTGAGTTGTGTGCGATCACGACCCGTCATTAAAATGGCCAGTTGATCTGGTCTGGCCCCGATTGCCTCTCTGAACTGCTTTCCTTGCGTTCGTCTAGAGCTCGGCTGATGGCGGCTGAAAGGCTAGAAACCGGTCCCGAGAGACAAGTGACGTCGCATGGTTGACAGTTCGGCGAAGGCGATCGGTGGCACCACGTGGAGAAAGGGTCAAAGATTTCTGTAATATTTTACCTTGTGGGCTACCTTGTGGGCATATATATATATATATATATATATATATATATATATATATATATATATATATATATATATATATATATTGGACTGTTTCAAAAAATCGCGCAAAAAAATATCGAAAGGTATATATATATATATATATATATATATATATATATATATATATATATATATATATATATATACCAGAATATTTTTGTCGAGTAACATCATCTTCATGCTGAGGCTGGAAACTTTTCAGACTACTCTCGTATAACGTGTGTCCTTCAGCCTAAAATTCTGGCTATTTTTGAAACTCTCCAATTTTTTTCGCGCCTGGTCTTAACGCCGAAATTTCCACTAAACACCAAAACCCGAAGAGATTTACCACTAAACACCAAAACACTTTTTTGACCTGCTCGACGCAGGTTTCGCTATGTGAAAACATGATGCTAACATGATTAGCGAAACGTGCGTCGAGCAGTTCAAAAAAGTGTTTTGGTGTTTAGTGATAAATCTCTTCAAGTTTAATAGTTCATAGTTAAACAAATAAAACCGACTCTAGCAATGACGCCAGACGTGGCCCGTACATTTGTAAATTGTAAATATTTACCTTTATGCAAAAACTGTAAACAAATAATGAAATTAAAAAGAATGAATTAATAACGCATATCAACATCTGAAATAGGATTAAAAGTGTTTTGATAAATAGGACATGTTTGTCAAATAATAATTTTGCTAAAATGGGGGTGGCCTATAATTTTGTCGGGAAGTGAAACTTTGAAAAATAAAAGGAACCTTGCGTTTTCTGTCAGGCCGATAACATTTTGATCGACTCTCGAATAACCATTGTAACTCTCGACAAAGACGAAATAAATTAAAGATATTCTCAAATAATTTCTCCAAATTTCAATAACGCCCAATATCTTCGGGCGAAAAGGTAATTTTAAAACCTTGAGACGATCTACAAAGATTTAAATAAGCCCCACGACCCAAATCATTACGGCCCGTTCTCTGCTATTCCTCTTTCGTCTCTTTATTTTTCGCCTTTGTCACTTCTGCCCCGGTGAGCGAACTGATTGAGGAAAAAAAGCGATAATTTCTTGTTAAAAATCACTCACCAGGTCTTCCGACGGATTTGTCATGGATATTTATACGCGTAGCACATCAACATGAACGTTTACCTGAGAACTGGTGTGGAATTCGCTGGGAAAATTTTCTTATCTTATCTCGCGGGGTAATCTCTTTAATCTCGGCTTAGTCATTTTATTGTGATGTTTCTTTTTTATCTACTAAGTTTGACATAATAACCGTAATAAAATATCAAGCCCAACAAACTACAAAGCCGGAGGTAAGTTTTTAAAGAACAATGCCGCAGTGCTTTTGGATTCTGTAGATCTTGTATACTTATCTATATATAAATATAAATATTTAAAATAAAAAGTTGAGTGTTGACTATATTTATAACTTTGGTTCACATTTTATTAGAAATTGGTTTTTATTGTTTGATTGGCGTTGTTAGAGTATTTTGTCTGTGTATACAAACATTTTAAAAACAATGGGTCGTACGAAACATTGTACCCATGAAGAAAATTGATTTTTTTTTCCGACGAAACTAAAGTAAACTTATTTTATAATGATGGAAGAGTACGTTTTCTGTTCCGAGGGAATAAACTATTTCTCTATAATTCAAATGAGGCATTACGAAAGCTGCAGAAGTATTTTTGTTGGCAAAATAATTCTGACACTTGTTAGCATGTTTATTTCGGATTCGTATACTTTTGTATTTAATAATAGAGATCTCTTTGGGGAGGCTATCGCAAAGTATGGTTATATAACTAGGCATAAGTCAATTCTCGTGAATGAAAGATATAATTTTAGTTTTATACAGAAGAATGTGCGGTATATTATTATGATATATTATATAAGATATATAATAATTTTCCGGAGTTTGTTCGAGATCTGCCACGTGATCAGTCTTTGAGAGCGACCAGATGATATTTGTTAATCAAGGCTGATTATTCATTAAATGATTTTCTTGGGGAAACAAAGGACAATTTAAATTCAATTAAATTATTAGAATAACCTGTTTTGGCGAAATTAACTGTTTATGTTGGTACTAATTATGTTATCGGCTAATTCATGTAAATTATGTTAACAATACTACGTTGACTGTGTTATTTCTCTCTTCTTCTTTTCTTTCCAATTGTTTTTTTTTCTTCTCTTTCCTTCTTTTTTGTGCCTCGTGTTATAGATATTATATTTGAGTTGTAATTCATTTTTTTTTGTTTATTATATATATATATATATATATATATATATATATATATATATATATATATATATATATATATATATATATATAGTATTAAGTGTTTATTATGTACTTTCTTAACGATGTTCAATGCCTTATAGTTTTGGAAAGAGATATATATTACAGAAATCTTTCACCGTTTCTCCACGTGGTGCCGCCGATCGCCTTCGTCCAACCATGCGCCGTCACGTATCTCTCGAGTCTGGTTTCTAGCCTTTCAGCCGTCATCAGCCGAGCTCCAGACGAACGCAAGGAAAACAGCTGGGAGAGACGATCGGGGCCAGGCCATGCATATATATATATATATATATATATATATATATATATATATATATATATATATATATATATATATATATATATATATATATGGAATGGAAAGATGTATGCTTGGCATTACAAGGCGAGACAGAAAGTCCTGCGCATGGATCAGGGAACAAACAAAAGTCTGTGACATCATTGGAAGAGTAAAACTGTTGAAATGGAGATGGGCAGGCCATATAGCGAGGCGATGGGACGATAGATGGACCAAGGCAATCCTGGAGTGGATACCGCTTGATCGCAAACGTCCACGAAGAAGACCGAAAGCACGGTGGATTGATGACATCGTTAAGTATATTGGACCCGAGTGGCAGAGGAAAGCCCAGGACCGTGAAGGTTGGAAGCATGCTGAAGAGGCCTTCATCCTGCAGTGGATCGATACGGGCTGATGATGATGATGATGATGATGATGATATATATATATATATATATATATATATATATATATATATATATATATATATATATATATATATATATATATATATATATATATATATATATATATACATATACATTACATATATATGTTTATATACATGTATATGTATATGTATATGTATATGTATATGTATATGTATATATATATATATATATATATATTTATATATATATATATATATATATATATATATATATATATATATATATATATATATATATATATATATATATATATATATATATATATATATATATATATATATATATATATATATATATATATATATAATTGAGCAAACATAATGTGTTTAATTAAAAGAAAATCAGTCGAAGAAAAGAAAAGAAAATTCACAATTTCTCCTTTGCGAGAAATTATGAATTTAATTCACTGAAGTACTATTACTATGATATGAAGTATTTATTTATTTATCCAAATTCACTGCAATATACTTATTCCAACGTTTTTTCCAGGCTTCGGAGTAATTTTTATTCTGGACCTCTCGTATCTTCGTCAAAGTGGCCAGCGAACTCTTTCGAATGTCTTCTACGGACTCAAAACAATATTTCCAAAGTGGTTTCTCGGATCGAGGTATATTCGAAACATTTTGACTCGCATACGGTTTGCAGTGAACGGAACGTAGGGTCAACAATTAAATTGAGGACCCAATATATATGTACTATCGAAAAATGATCAGACTGCGTAAATTTTCAATTGGAACCGTGTCAATGTCGAACGAAATCGGGCGTGGATGGCTTTTTTAAATGACTTACGTGGACCGTCGATGATCGGAATAGCAAATCAATTATTGACTAATCAAGACGTGGCGATGCATAAGGTATTTTTTGATTTTGTTAGTGTAATTGTCAATTTTTTAAATGCACATCAAAAACATTAGAATAAACATGATCGGGAAGGTTAGAAAAGTCATGATATAAATTGACAGATAATCTGCTACTAATGATATAGTTACCCAACCAGTATTCAAATTGTTTAATATAAAAGAGTAACTCTAGATTTGTATAGCAACAAGAAGTAGACACAGGTGGACAAAAAAAACACTCTTTGTTCAAGGACACTGTATTAAATTAATAAAATAATTGTTTTTGTTTTTTGAATATATTCATATACTATGTATTGTCTGAATGATTGTGGCGTGTTCATATATTTTTTTCTATTTTTTGGGTTTTTCGCCACGATCTAAAACTCAAAAAATATCTGTACTTATGTAAATACAATATGTAATATACTCTTTATTTACATAAGAACAGATATTTTTGATATTTTTTAAAAATAATATGACTGAATAAGCTCCTATACACTTTTTTTCCGACGGCCCCCCTACGGAGATACGGGTTTATAACGGACGCCCCTGGAAATCGTTTCTTTTTAAATATCTTTTGAAGTACTAGGTATAATTTATTTTCTTTAATATGATGGTTACTAGGTAAGTCTCCTTAAAATGAACTATTTTGATCACATTGGGCTTATTTAGTTCGCGAGGGACGGACTAGCCCTAATACAGTAATGCTACTGTTTACACCCTGAACGATAAAGACACAATAATATTCTTAACAGCTTAAACTTTAAACGAAAAAAAAAAGTTCTCTTGATCGACATCGATAAAATGAACTGTATACAAAAAAAATTTTTCAATAAATATGGGGGTTTTCCATTGGTTATCTTCATAAATTCCTTGTTTGTTACTACTACTATAATTACGGATATTTATTGCAGTGTCAGTTAAAATATAGTGTTTTGAAATTTTCGTTCTTTTTCTTCTTGGTTAGCAATTATTAATGGAATTTACGTTTGCTAAATATGCCGACATGCATTTAATGTATGGGCTTGCATTATGTAATGCGCATAAGCCAGAAGACTTTATGAAGAACGATTTTCCAATAGAAGAATTCGTGATAGGAAAACCTTTGAAAGAGTGGATCGTCGTTTGAGAGAGTGGTTTACGCAAGGTTTGACAAAGCCAGCCACAACTGTGGAACTCAAATCCATCGCGGTGAGGGTGTTGTAAAAACATCCTAAATGCCGTAGAAGCAGATCCAAGTATCCGAAAATTGGCTGTCGAGTTTGATTGCGCAAAATCGACGGTCTCTAGAATTCTTAGAGTGCAACAGTTGCATCCGTACCATCTTTAAAAAGTCCATGCCTCTCCTCCTGAAGGCTTTCCGCTTAGGATGGAATTTTCTAACTAGGTTTTAGATTGGCACAAAAACGATGCAAATTTCATTGGTTCAGTTCTATTTACGGACGAAGCTGGATTTTCTAAAAACGGCATCATAAACTCCCATAATTTGCATTTGTGGGTAGAGTAAAATCCCCATACTTCTATTGTAACGCATCATCAGCATCCATTTGAAACCCATCAAAGTGTGGGCCGGAATCACCGGGCAACCTTTAATTGGACCATTTGAATTGCCAGTAAGGTCATCTGGAGAACTTTATTTGTAATTTCTTCAAAATAATTTGCCAGAATTGTTAGAAGATCTATGTCTGTCAATACTTCGTGATATGTGGTTCATGCAAGATGGGAGATCACCACATATTAGTCTAGAAGTTCAAGAACACCTAAACAGGAACTTCAAAAATCGATGAATAGGTAGAAAGGGGTTCCTAAACAGGAACTTCGAAAATCGATAGATAGGCAGAAAGGGACTAGAGGCTTGGGCTCCTCGATCACCTGCCCTAAATCCATTAGATTTTTTTGTGGGGCTGTTTGAAAACTTTAGTCTATGTCAATCCAATAGACAATCGAGAAATCTTATTGGAAATGATTAATTTTCATCGTTGCGAAATAAGGACTAATTTTGAGGCATTGTGGAGGGTTCAACAATCTTCAATTCTTGGAGCTAGAATGCATAAGAGTAGAACTAGCTCATGTTGAACCGACATACAAAATTATTCAATAAAAACCATACAGAACATTTTTTTTTCGTAAACAGTTCATTTCGTCGATGTCGATCGAGAGAACTATCGTTTGGTTTAAGGTTTAAGCTCTTCGAAAATATTATTGTTGTACTTTTATTGTACAGGGTGTAAAAAAATAGCATTACTGTGTTAGGCTAGTCCGTCCCTGGCCAACTAAATAAGTTCAATGTGATTAAAAAGGTTCATTTTAAGGAGAGTTATCTAATAACCATCATATTAAAAAAATATTAAATTACACCTAGTACTTCAAAAGTTATTTAAAAACAAACGATTTCCAGGGGCGTTCGTTATGAACCCGTATCTCCTTTGGGCGTAGGAAAAAAGTGTACAGGAACTTGTCATATTATTTTTATGTGTTTTATCTGAATCCGGGAGATTGCCTACATATTTTGAGATCTGCCACCGACAAATTCTCTCTCGTCAAGAATAGGGCGACCCTATCCACAGTCAACAACCGATACTTTCGCCAAATTCCCGTTGGATGGCGGATACATGCAGTATTAGATTTTTTTGGACTGCGTCCAGCATATGTTGAAAGAGTATATGCTAGGCGCAGATCAAAGAAATCTAATCATCTGAACATCAAGAGACGAAATATATGCCCTCAATTTAAGGGATGGGTGGGGCTCGTCCCTAGTCAAGCAACACACAAAATGTTCATTTGGGCGGAGACGCAGGTTGTTATGTGTTCTACGTGAGATTGTGAAACCCAGCAGTTGGATGAATGATACCCAGCTACTGTTGTCTTATTGGACACAGTCCAAAGAAATCTAACTTATATATTATTTTGCTTGAATCAATATTTTGCTTCAATCAATTCGAATCAATTCGTTATAATGCTAATTTTGTTGAAATACTTGGGAAGCTTCACTCATATCATTACAATATAACTTTTGTTGTTTTAATACATCTTCATATTCTCGAGAGTTAACTCAATAAGATAGAGGCATTTTACTTTTTTGTGGCTATTCGCTTAAACCCTGACACTTCCTTCTCTCTTCTGCGGTCTCGATAAGATCTTTTTTCCTTTCCTCATTTTCTTTCTTCCTTCCTTCCTGAGATCAAAATGCTGATTTCCTTTTTAATTTTTTCGTATAATATGTCGAGACTTTTTTTGTCTCCACTCTTGTCTCCACTGTAAGCACTTCCTCAGCAATTGCTGTTGCAGGAATTATCGTATAGGAATTCAATACAACTCTTAGAATGAGACTTGTTTTTCTTCTTGACAGAGCAGGTGACGTCCCAGTTGAATGACAAGTTCAACTGCATAGGCATTGGGAGGGATAAGAAGAATGTCGTGTACCATGAGCTTTTGAAGCCAGGTGAAACAGTTAATACCATTCGTTATCGTCAACAGATGACCAATTTGAACCATGCATTGATCGAAAAGCGACCATAACGGTTTACAAGACATATAAAAATGATTTTAAAGCAATATAACGCCCCATTGCACAGAGCGAGAGAGATCAGAGACACCAGTTCTGCACTTGGCTGGAAACTGTCGCCCCACCCGCCGTACTCACCAGACTTGGTCTCTTCCAACTACTACTTGTTTTCATCGATGTCCCACGTACTTTCCATGAAACACTTCAACAATTACAGAGATGTCGGAAAATGACTTGATAATTGGACAATCTCAAAAGATGTACGGTTTTTCTGGGAGGGTAACCACAAATTACCAGAGAGATAGAAAAATGTGCAGCTAGCAATGGCGTATACTTCGAATAAACCATTTTTTTCAGTTTCTCGAATTAATTTTTTTTTGAGAAAAAAATAGAGTAATGTTAAAAATTAGCCATCTTTCTTTTTCTGAAGAATATTTATTTTTTTCCCATAATAAACAACAATTTTTTCTATTCTGATCCACAAGATTAAATGATGAATAACTCAAGTAAACTGACAAATTGTAATAAGGCCTCTAGGGCATGAAGAAATCTTAAATATAAACAAGCGTGTTAAACATTTTGATGCCCAAAAAAAGAATATAATTACTAATAATTGTTTTGTGCTCTGATCAAGGTCCAATATTTTAACATGTATTTGAAACAAATAATAAAACACTAAAAAAAGAGTAATAAACCTTAATTATAGTAAAACTCGATTACAATGTACTGGAGAGGACCTTAATAATTGGCACGTTATATAAGAAGCTCGTTAAGAAAATTAAAAATACGTATGTACCTACATACACATATCTAATTACATGTTTATGACTTTTATTCATTCTTGCCAAAAATGCACCCGCATTATAATGGAACCAAAAACAAAATAATAGAAAATTACATTTTTAAAACTTAAAATATACTCTAAAATTCACAAAAAAACTTAAAACTACTATGCAAAAAAGTCTGTAATATGAGTTTGTTTTTGAAGATTTACAAGAATATTTTGTTATAAATACATTTCCATTTCAAGTGCTGCGCTCAAAATGTCATCTTCTGTAGTGCTTCTACTTTCTAAAAATCGTTTTACGCTTTTTATCCCTGTTATAGCATCATGAACAGTTGGGAGCATTTTTTCTAATGGAAGTTCTTCACCTTCTTCATCACTCTCAAATTGTTCAGCTCCACCGTTTTCACCGTAATCTCCTGGTCGGTAGGCATACTTGTTGTCGAAAGGTCGTCATCCACATCAACGGAAGCGCCTATAATAGTAAAATTTAATTTTTCCAAGTTAAACCTATTATTACTAAGCCAGACACGTAACATCGTCCTCATCTAACATGCAAAGAGAGGGCCATGCATTTTTGAAACAATTCTTAATTGTTTTTTTTTTTGGAAAACCTGTTGCTAAGCTTTAAAAACCATTTCAATAGCATCGAGAATATATATTGCGATTGGTGTGCTATTTTCAATGCACTTAAGATTATTGATGTCGCTCAATAATAAACGCGAGCTGTCGTCAATAATAAACTTTCACGTAAAATTTGGTGTGAAAAAATCCAATTTAATGTTTTTTAGATTCGTATAATGCGGATGAATAGGACAGTGCCTCTTTCCCTTATTAGTTGTTTGTCCCATGATGTTAATTCACTTTCGAAAATATCAGCGGTCATCCACGCTCGCTTGTTTGCTGTATAATTAACTGGCAGTGGCAGCTCGTGAGGAAGGGCGTTGGGGCGCCACCCCTCTAGCATTTATCACACTAAACAATTTTTCAATTTTTCAGAGCAAAACACCATATTTTATTTTCATTCTCATTTTCCTGGTTCACTTCCTGTATATGGTTTCAAGAGAACGAAAAGTAAAAAGGAGGGGTGGGAAAGCAAACACATTTTTTCAACTGCAGTATTTTCGTCTACACCCTCCAACTTTCAAAACCCACGAGCCGCCACTGTTAAGTGATAATTTTTTGTGTTTTTAAAACCCCTGGGTTTGTTAAATTTTCCAATAACTAAAAGTGTTCGTTTTTCAGTTGCGGTCATGTTTGCGCCCACAAGAACGGTTATTCTTTTCTTCAATAGTTTTCCCCCGATACATTTTTCACCCTTAAGCTCATTGTACGATCTGGAGCAAGTTTGTAAAAAAAACCAAGTTCATCGGCGTTAAAAACCTCGCCAGTGTCATATTTTATAAGATGTGGAACTAATCTTGATTTAATCCATTCCATCGTATTTTCCAGGTTTGCAATCGCAGCTTCTCCATGAATTTTGCTAGAACTTATTGTACCGCTTGTTGAATCTATGAAATCAACCCGAATCGTAATTAATTCCAGCAACATTAAACATTGCAAGCTCTTCCGCCTTTGCCTAAAGAATGGGCCCAGTAATTGTAGTATTTATGCTTCTTTGATACGTAAACCATTGAAGTAATGCTTCGTCGGTGTTTTTTTATTAACAGGTTTCCGATTTTTTTTACTTTGTTTCAAAGTTCTGTCGAATTGCAATATTTTATGTTTGTTTTTCAGTATCGTGGACACTGTTGTCTTTTTCAAAGCCCTGGATTTGCAGATGTCGACTTGTTTAGCACCATTTTCTATCTCCTGAATTATTAAATTTTCTTCATCCATTGTTAAAGCCTTCCGTACCATTTTAGTGGAACTAACTTTGGTTGATTCATCTATTCTTAAAACACAATTCGTTTATAAATCCGCTTAGACACGATCACAAACAGCACTTTACTATAAAACACCAACAAGAAAACTAAAGTTGCTAAATACTATTATCGGGGTTAGGCCATTTAATACAAATACATAACTCTAAGTAAATAATGCTGAACCTAATCCCCAAAAAAATGCGGTAGCGTTTGTCGGTCGGTTCAAAGGCGGCTGCCTGTCTTTTGCTTTAATTTCTTGTCGTTCTAACCCCCCCCCCCCCCCCCCAATACATGTAATCCAAATAAAAATAAAATTGATTTAAAATAAAAAGTACCTTATATTTTAATTCGCCGACCAAGAAATTTGGTACTTTCAATTAGAAGTACTTAATAACGGAGTACGTCATAAAAATTAATTATCAATTGAATGCTTCATAAAAACTGCCGAGACTTGGTTATTCGGTACGTTATATTCGTAGATACGTAAAAAGCGCGAGCTTTACTGTGTAAGTGAACTTTACTTTATGTTTAAATTTTTTGAGACATCTATGGTTCCTAATATTTTGACACTGAGTGTATGGCGTGAAATGGTTAATGATTGTGTAGTTCAATCTGTTTTTCATATTTTTTCCAAGAAATATAATAAAGAGAAAATATTACTCAGTACTTCATAAAATTATTATTATTTCTCTGAATATTATTATCATCAATTATAGCAACCAAAAAACAACAAACATAAACAAATGATTAGAAACAAGGTCTAACAAGGATCCTTTTGTTTAACTCGGAATTTTTCGTAAGTAGCACTGTTAATTTAGAACAAAAATTCAAACGCAAAGAATGGTAATTTTATGCAACACCATATCGACCCTGGATGGTTTCCAAATTGTCATTAGTATTCTCCTGCGACGACAACGGCTTACGAAAGCCAAAACTCTTGGCGCACTTATATAAACCAAATTACAGCTCTCTCACAGCATTACCGTCTTAATTTCAACTCCTTAGACGATCTTCATTCTATTAGCGACGCGATGGCCCTCAAGGTAAGTCCCTTAACTCGTCCTATAATAACTTATTAGGTACGTCGGAAGGTAAAAAAAGAACGAACTTTTAGATAAACACGAGAAAGGGGTTAGATGATTTAATTTAAGGCAATCTGATAAAGTTTTTGTTTAATTATTATAATCAGTTTAGAGGCTTAGGGTTAAATCTTTTTTTCCTTTCAATTATATCAAAGCTTAATTTGAATTAGTTTGCTCAGATTACTTGGTTAAAAAAAATATAAAAGACATTGGGAAGAGGAGGATTTTCGTTATATTTTTTATTACTTTTTTTTACACAGTCTGGGGAGAGAAGATTTAAGCTATCGTTGTCAGAAATTTGAAGGCATTAGCACAGTTCTTAGCCATCCTAAAAATATCTGCTACAAATCTGGTATATCGGATGTCTACTGTGTTACCTTTCTGATAACCTTCCATGGATTCGAAGTCGATTCGACATTTACTTTTGATGTGACAGATTTTAAAGCAGATAAGATCAATATTTTGGCTATCATAGCAAAAAATGGAAAAAGGAAATACTACTACTTCAAAAAATCATCGCGCAATCCGAAAAAAAGTTGAAAAAGCATTATAGGGACTCTGCTCTTCCACATTTTATGGTTCATAACACATCGGTCAACTAAGTTTTCGGTCTGACAAATAAAACAAACTTTTATGCAAATTTCGACTTTATTCATCAATATATTCTCCTTAAAGAGCAATACAATCATTGCAATGTTTGTTTAACATTTTTACTCCTTTTTATAGATCGATTTCTCTTTACCTTCAAAATATCCTTCAGTTTCGGCAATTACATCTTCATTGGAGCGAGTATTTTTTGTGATTTGAGAACAGGTAATAGTCGCTGGGGGCCATATCTGGCTGGATCCTCATCTAGCCAGTAGCCATCTGCCATCAATTCGAAGTATAATTCATGCAATTTAGCCATCGCTACCAACGTTTTTATTGGCAACAACAAATTTGTAAAACAGCAGTTTTTTTTGTTTATGCACCAATAGGGCTGTGTAATATTCATTATTGATGGTTTTACCTTTCTCGAGATAATCGATGAACAATATCCCATGCGCATCCGAAAATGCTGAAGCCATCACCTTATCTGCCGATGGTTGTGTTTTTAGTTTCTGTCCACTCAACTGACTGCCGATTTGACTCCGATTCCGATTTGACTGACTTGAGTGTATTTTGGGTGTTTCGTCGATTGTCATATACCGCATAAAAATCCTTTTTATTTCGCTTAAACAGCTTCAAACATTGCTCGGTTGTTGTTTTTGGTCAGCTGTGAGCAAAAGCGATACCCATCTCTATAGCAATTTATGCATTCCCAAATGTTGTCTGGTATAGCCTCCTCTTAGGACGTCCAGAGTCTTCATCATCATCGGTACTTGTACGGCAATGTTTGAAATTAGCATAACAATCAATTATGGTTGATTTTCCTGGGGCAAAGTCCGAATAATGTTTATCAAATTATTGTTTTGCTTCAACGTTATTTTTCTTCATCAAAAAACGGTGATTAATCATAACACGATTTTTTTCCATTGTTTTGAAAATAACAGAAGTAGCGTCACTTAAAATACAACTCAGAAACTAGTGGCCAGATTGTAATGAAATTTTGACATATGACGTTTGAAGGTTGGCACAATCGACCACTGGTAAGAATTTTTCATAAGTGACGCCATCTCTATGTCAGAAAGCGGACTTATTGACGGATGTGTTAAGTAATTTACTGAGCTTCGATGTTGTCGAACTAGCACGAGTGACGCTTCGCGTTCAGGAAATATTGGATGTGTGTGAGGAAATAGTAAAAATTCATGATATTGTCTTGGCCGACCGCAGAGTGACCGTTAGAGAGATTGCTGAAATAATTAGCGGTGTTGAGAGATTTATAAGTGATATCCGAAGGAATTTTTTTGATGATTTGTGACTATTAATGAAAGTTGAATTCATTTCCACGTATCAGAAACGAAAATTGAATCAAAACAGTGGTTCTTACCTGCGAATGTGATTCGAAAAAGGCAACGATGCTTTCATCGACCGGAAAGGTTATGGCCACGGTTTTCTACAATTATTTCTAGGCATTATCATCAACGACTATTTGGAAAAAGGAAATGCGATCCCAGGAGAATAATATGTTGTATTATTGATCAGATTTCACGAGGAGTTGATAAAGAAATGCTGTCAATTAGGGAAGAAGGAAGTGTAATTCCATGACAACAATACATGCACCCTTCCATTTGCTCCCCGTTGCAGCTGTGAAATAAGTTAATTTGTGTTATTCTCTGTACTATTTTCCAGATTTATTTCCTATGACTTTTTTTCTCTTTCCAATTGAAGAAATGACTGACTGGACAGCCAATTTAGCAGAGAGATTTTTTCAGAGATTTAGTCAGAGACTGAGATTTAGCAGAGAGTTCGAAAAGTTGTAATTCTTGGAAAGCATAAGTGTGGAAAATCGTTGGTTGAAGTGTATTGAGCTAAAAGAAGACTACTTTGAAAAATAAATCCATGTTTGATAAAAAATCTGATTTTTGACTTTGCCGTCGTATATCCGTTGTATTTTTGAGAATATTTGTTATGGTCTCGAAATTTCCTTTGGTGAAAGTGCCTTTACAGAATCCTGACTTCTCCACATATATATCAATCGGTTTTCTTTTCTATGAGCTTAGTTATCATCCTTGTCAACAATTTATTTATTTTAGACAGCAAGCTTATGAGTTTAGAGTTGGCCAATCTTCTAATATCACTTTTCTAATGTATTATAATTATTCTAGTATTATGAAAATTTTCAGGTACTGTTCCTTATTCTATGCATTTATTCATGAATTGTACTGGCTCTTCTTAAACTTTGCCTCCATAATAAAAAAATAACATGCAATTTGTTGTATCATATGTAGCGCTTTTGCCTTTGAGATTAATTTATTTTTAAATCCACTATTATTTTCTACCTATAGCTGGGCCCACATCAATACAAATTTGCGTTGCGCGGGCTGTATGTGTTATATGTAGTGTGCCTGCGCGACAATGTAGATGCTCTGACACACAAAGTCACACACAAATATTGTCGTCGCACAGGACGCACACGAACCATCTGTTGTCCACCATAATTCAAGCAAATTGTTCCAGTACACAAACGCAACATTTTATTGGTGTGGACCCAGCTTTAGATGATGAAACATACAACTTTATGTTTTAATATTAGTACCTATTTATGTTGCAAGATTTTTCACATTCATCAACATTGATCTAAACTTCTTGAACTATTTCTTGATGTTTGTTAAAGGGTTGTCCAATAGGAGTGTCAGAACTTCGAAATATTGCACAGTGGGAACTACAAGTGATAATCCTGTAATTTTTATATTATCTTGAGGAAAAAATAATGGCATTATGTTTCGAAAATATTATTGTTCAAATTTCCTTCTCTGCTTCGTTCGGTGGAAAGCATTCTGCTGACCCAATTTTCGATTACTTTTCCACTCATATCGCTTGGTATATTCTCAATGGAGGCGGAAATGTTTCATATAAGGTTAAGATTTGTTCGACGTTTATTTCTGCAAGCCAGAGATTTAACATAACCTCTCAAAAATAATGCAAATGCGTGAGAACGCATGATCTTGGTGACCAGTTGACATTACAATTTCGCAAAATAATACTACCAGGAAACTTTCATAATAAATCGATGGTCTGGCGAGAAGTGTGACAAGTTCTACCGTCTTATTAAAAGAAAACATTTTTTGTATCCACATTTATCATTTCAAGCCAGTATATTATGTTAGTCTATATCCATTGTCCTTTAAAAACAAAGGTCTTATCACTCGTTCGGCTTAAAAACGCAATCTTGATAATTTTCTTCTACATAACAATTTTTATCGGTCCAAATTCAGTTCACAAGTCTAAGTTATCCTTATTCACAAACTCATTAAGCCAGAAGTGCGCCTCATCGGAAAATAGTTTATTTTTTAACTGGGGGTAGCCAGCCAACTTTTACAATTTTTACACCCAGTTGAATAGTGCATCTTTTCAGGATGAATTGATGCAATGTACTGAACACAGGAGTTTATGACAGACATTTACATTTCAGATCATGTTACTGTTAATACGTTTCAAAGTACCGCAACTTTGACTGCAAAACATTTAAGTATCGATGGTGATCCTGAGACGGTCTGAAGGATCGGTCTCAGACAAGATCAGAATGTAAATTTTGGCAGACAAAGCATTTATAATAGGGTTGGTATAAACGTAGGCTAGTGCTACTTAATCAAGGTTCTTAAGTTGTCTCTTTAACGAAGGCGAAACTTCCAAAGATACTTCAAAGGATTAGGAAACTGGAGAGACCTCTGTCGATGAATATATCTCACAAATATCTTTATTTTCAGGTTGCTTGTTTTGCTGCTCTTTTAGCTGTTGGCAGATGTGCGGTAGTTCCAGCAGCCATTGCTCCTGTGGCTGTTTCTGCCCCTTTGGCCGCCGCCCCCGTTTTAGCCGCTCGCCTTTCCGACGAAACTTTCGACGTCAATCCTCAGTACACTTTTGGATACGATGTCCAAGATGCCATTACCGGAGACAGTAAGGCTCAAGTCGAAAGCAGAAATGGCGATTTCGTTCAAGGACAATACAGTTTGAATGATCCAGATGGTAAGCAATAAACTACTTTACCATGTCAATTTTTTTTGTTGGAACGTTTGATGTGAAACACTAAACTCAAAAAGATTTACACGAAACACAAAATTACTTGTTTTAACATCTCAATGTGCGTTTTGCTAATGCTTAAAGTTGCATTCACACTAAATATATTGATAAGGGGTATGGAAAATGTATTAAAAAGGGCATAAATTTACCTTAAAAATTAATTAACACAATATTTAAAGATAAAATTAACATATAGAAAAATAATTGTTAATAATAATTAAAACGGTAGCGTTACACTTGCATCATACGTTGTTGTTAAAGTTTGGTTGAAATATGGTATAACACCATCAAACTCCCATATCTTTCATTCAATTGTTGCATGTTGATTTGAATTAATGAATATCATCATTGCCGTTCTCAAATAAATTAGTGCTCTTAATTGAAAACCAAAGAATACTATTGATAAACTTTAATTCAATTAAAGAATCAGTGACAAATTGGATAACATCATTCTTCTTATGATATTATTAATTATTTACCTTATTTTGAAGTTTGTTCCTCAAGTTGATGATAAATTACTCATAACGCCAAGGAAAAAAAAACTAATAAATAAATAAGCAGAAGATAAATAGGGTAGGGATTTCTTTTTCTTCACGCTTGTACCTACAAACTGAACACGGTAAATTTAATTAATTGTTTCTGCTCTCTTTGCGGTAGGTCGCTTAGAAATTAAGACAAATAGCTACCATAAAACACATCGAATGAAATTCTCTCTGTCGAGAAGGAACATCGCGAAAAAAACCTTTTTTTTGAAATGGGAGGATGTAACATGTTATGTAGTACTTCTTATTTAGTTCTATCATATTTCTTACTTTTAAAAAATAAAGTTAATTTAATCATGACACAAAACATTTTAGAACTAGTTGCAATTACTTTCGATAGGAATATTTTGAAATTGATAATACGTTGTTTTTTTTTGAAAGGGGGTTTGACCCTTTAAATCCGTTACTGGCTGAATTTTTATGGATAACCTAGAAAATAAGATAAATCAATATTACTTCACTGGTATAGATATGTTTATGACCTTTTAATTTTCTTTACAGATGTTACTAAATAACTAAATCAATTCTTAATTTACATAAATTCTTTACATTGAATTCACAGTTGAAGAAGACAAAATAATCGTATTAACTTCTTAGATGTAACAATTACTATAAAAGAGAATTAACATGTGTTAGCAATTTTTGATAAACCAACTCATATAGATTTAGTTATATATAACAAATCTTGTTATCCCTGTTCGCAAAAGATTGCAGCATTTAATTCATTTATACACATATTATTAAATATCCCAATGTCAATGGGTAATTATAACAAAGAATTGAATGTCATCATATAGATCTCAGTAAATAACGGACACGACCCAAATATTATAAATAAAGCAACTAATAAAGAATGCTATAATAAAACTATTAATTTAATATATCCTGTCAATAGCATAAAAAAGACGCGTACATAACAATTACATATATAGAAAATGTAACCAAATTAGTTTCTAAACATTTATCAAAAACAGATAATATAAATATAGTTTTCAAAATAAGGATTCGGAAGTTTAGGACATTAAAAACATTAAAAGACAAACGAATACACTTTATAAATCAGGTGTTGAATTAATTCAGTGTGGTTCGTGTTCAAAATACTATGTTGGATAAACAGGAAGATTTTTTTCATTAGATTCAATGAACATAAAAGAAGCCTTATTAAGGAACAACATAATTCTCATTATGCCAACCACTTAATGATAGCAAATCACACTTTCAAAGAAAATTTTAAAACTGTTACATATTGAAAATAAATCTAAAAAATCTCTTAGAGAGCCTAGAAGTTAATAAAGGAAACATATTGGGTATTGTATTAAATGACCAGATAGACTTGAATGATTCACCCTTGCTAAATTTATATTGTAGACCCAGACATTGAAAAAATGGATCTCCTCACTATTATTATTTATCGATGACTATTTACTGTTAGTTTAATATAGTTCATATTTGTAAAAGATACTGTGTTTCGAAACAATTGTCATACATTCAAGTTTGAAATATAGTGGAAATTTGGATATAAATCCAAGATCGTTTATTTTTAATAAATTTCTATTAGTATTGGCTACTTCAGTTAAATATGTTATATAGCGCCTTTTAGAAAGATAATTTGACATATAATCTAGTAGATATTTGACAGCTATATTTTCTTCGCCTTGATAGTGAAGAAATTGAATGCTTGGCCTTCGGTGTGAAACACTAAACTCAAAGAGACTTACCACTAAACACTGGAACATTTTTTTAATGTCCTTGACGCACGTTTTGCTGGCTATGTTAGCATCATCAGGAGATCACCATTTAATCTGAATTAAATAGTTAAAATAAAAATTAACGTTTAAAGTGGCATTGTAGAATAAGGAACAGGGTGTATAATTTGTCCAATTTTATTGTCGTTTCTGATCAGATGGAGTCACTGGTCGGTCATTTTCCAAAAATGAATCTCAGGAAAGGCTAATGGCTATAAGAAACTCACAATCTTGTAAAAATATTCACTCACTTCACAAATCTCACAAGCTGAAAAAAAATTAAATTCGCACTTAAAAAAGCATAAATTAATATTTTTGACCCACACCTTTGTGTGTTTGACGCCCTTTGGCGAGCATTGACCATTCTGACATTTATTTCAGAAAAATATAACACAAGCTTAATCTTCGAAGTAATTGCTCTTCCTTTCTCGACACTTTCGCCACCTTTGAAGCAAATTGACGGTTTTAATGCGATAATGTCGTTGGGTGTTTTTCCGATTTCCTCAAGACATATCGTTTTTGATTACAGATTACAATCTTAGGTAGTTCGTTTCCCTGAATCTGGAGAGCAAATTTATAACAAAATCAAAGCGTCTATTTTTATTCTCAGCTGAGTTTATAAGGGACCAAAGATTCACCTTGTGAATTTTCCCATGCTTTGGTAAATAATTTTGTGGTGGCACTCCGAGTTCATGTTCGAGCTCCAGCAGTATACGACAAGGATTTTCTACGAGCAATGTTTCCAATTCTTCATCTGCCACTTTTACTGGCTATTCCCGGTGTTCTGCATCATTGAAGTCAAAAGTATGAAGTTTTTCTGTAATTCGAACTATTACTGACGGAATTGCTAGTAAATTGATGCTTTAGTAATTCCTTTACCATAATGATATGGTGAAAAAATCCAATCGTCTCACTTGTTTCCTTTTTTTCTTTCATTTTAGCCTTTATGCTGTCCAATACTGAGCATAGACCTCCCACAAAAGCTTCCATCTATCACATCTATCATCCTCTTTAGATCATCATGCAATCTCATTCCTGGTCTACCTTTATTCCTTTTCCCCATCCATGGCCTCCATTGTATGATCTTAACATTACATTTATCATCTGTTCTTCTTGCCACATGGCCTGCATAATTCCAACTCCACTCTTTTCATTGTTTCTGATGAATCCACTAATTTTTTTTCTATCTTTCCATGTAATCTCTATCATTGATCGCTCATTGCCTTTTGAGTAATCTATAGCTTCGTAACTATTCGCCATGTTAAGATCTATGTCTGGGTGCCATATATTTATTAGAAAGGGAGTATGCACTGGTCGAATAATCGATCGAATAGATTTTAAATGCTTCGATTCTTTTGTTCTTAAGAACATATGAAAGGTTACCAAGTGGTTCATGATAGATGTCTTCATCTAAAATGATGTCAATTTCAATGTCTCTATTTTTACCCAGTTTGTCTGTTACCATCATTTCACAATCTCATGAAAATACTGTTACTTTTTTACCTATAACTCGTTCCGTTTAAAATTTGGATAATTACCTAAAACAAAGTGTAGATTTTATAATCTAAATTAGTAGCATACGAAAAATACCTCATCGTGATGACAATGACTAGTTTAAAACCTTTTATTTTATCACATTTTAGCAATCCTATAGGTATAAATATACAAGCAAAAAACGTATCAGGCATATCGTTATTTATTTGTTGCTAAATTTGTTGTATTTTTTTCAGGTACTCGTCGTATTGTAGATTATACCGCCGATCCAGTTAACGGATTTAACGCTGTAGTACGTAAAGCTCCTCTGGCCGTAGCTACTCCCGTTCTCGGTAGAGCCGTAGCTGCCCCTCTAGTTGCTCCTGCTGCACCTGTGGTAGGTCCAGCCTCTCCTTTGTTGGCTAGGACCATAGCGGCACCTCTTATTGCTCGTTCAGCTTACACCATCTTGTAAATAAAACCATAATGCAATATTGTAATACAATTAATATATAATATTAAAAATATAATAATACAAAGGTTTTTTATTTGGTTCCTTTCCTGCTGCTTTTACCAGGCAAATTTCTTGTTTGCTTCAAGTTTATGACATTCCAGCCTAAGTCTTAGTTAAGAGCCTGTTCCAAATATTTGATTGCTTTTATTGAAGATTCATTTAATGGCTTGGTAGGAAAGTTTGCGAAAGTTTTCGAAGTGGAAAATAAATCTTAAAGTATAAAAACCTTAATTCGTAAACTATTTTAATTGATATGGATGATATGGCTCTTCCATTCAGAAAAATACCCTAGATACAACAGGGATTTTAAATTTGAACATTTAGGTAGCTACAAGAAGAGTAACTTGAGACTGAACTTTGGGGATTAGTAATTGGCTTTTGATTTTTTTTGGCTAACAAAAATGGAGAATATAGAATTTTGGAAATATAATAACTGAACAGTCAATTTACTGTATAAAACCATATATACAGGTTAAAACAAAACAAGATGAAAAAGCAAAAAAGGAAAGAAAGAATGAGGGATGTGGAGAAGGAAAGTGAAGGGATTGAGATGGAATGGCGGCGAGGGGGAGGGAGAGAAGGAAGACTACACTAACTCATATAAAGGGTCCTTCAAATTGAGCGGGCCTTTAAATTTTTGAATAAAACACAGAATTGGCGTTAATTTCAAAAAACTTTTTATTGATAATTTAAGTATACAGGCAATATCTGCCAAATGACTACCTCTTGCACCTCCACAGATATCCACTCTTTTGTCAAAATTTTAGATGACATTAAATAATTTCATCCTTTAGTTGAGAAATCAATTGTGGATTGTTCTGATATACTTGGCTTTTCACGTAACTCCAAAGAAAGTAACCCAGATGATCTTAGTGGCCAATAAATCACTTGTTTCATTAACAGAGTGATGTGTAGTGCCATTCTGTTGGAACCATATATACTCTAAATCAATATTATTCAATTCAATCCACAAAAATCCAGTTATCATCTTACGATATCCAATACCATCTACAGTTGCAGTTTCCCAGCAGCATTCTGAAAGAAGTACCGCTCGATCACATCTTCTGACCATAATGTAAACCAAACAGTGACTCATTTAGGATGTAAAGGTTTCTCATGAATAAATCGTGGAGTTTTCTCACCCCAAATGCGACAGTTTTGTTTATTAACATAGCCACCAATTTTAAAATTATTTTTTGAGAAAAATCCGTTTGTTCTTTGATCCAATTGATAAATACACGACGTTTTGAATAATCCAGTAGCTGCGTTATTTAAAGTTGTTGTGAACGTCTGGAAATGTCTGGGTCTTCAGCAACAATTGCACTTACCAAATCAATATACTCTTATGAACGATTACTACGACTATATATAGCTCTTCTTTTATCTTTCACTGAAGCCGTTTCTTCAGTGGAAGATAAAACAGTTCAATTGATAGTGCCTTCAGAAGGACAATCGTGCAAACCGTAAATATCACATAATTATTTTTAAACATTTTCACTGAATGCCCATTTTCATAAAATAATTCAACCATTTTAACGCGTTGTTGTATTGTGTATGACATTTTTATAAACGTTACATATTATACTTCTGAAATGAGACTAGACCTAGGAAAATTCACAACGCTATCTGTGTTTTATTCAAGAATATATAAAAACCGCTCAATTTGAAAGACCGTTTATGTGTGTCTAACGTGTCAGACGTGTGTCTGTCTAACATTTGCATAGTAAAAGCGTTAGAAATATTCTTATGACGACCACAAGTTTTGGGAACTAGGAAAGAGTATGGTATATATTACGTAGGAAATAGTTTCTACGAAGATGATCCTAAGTAAATTTCGCTAACAATCCGGCACTCCAAAATTTATTGTTAAATCGTTTCCTAGATAGATATTATAGTAACGCTCGTTATTTCCATAATTTCGCTAATTTGCCATAAACAATCCATGTCGCTACTAGCTCAAGTAATAAATAGGTTTCATTCGAATTGAAATGATACGATTTTACGTTCTGGTTTAACTTGTCCCTAATGAATAATGGAATTGGTAATTCATAATGTACAAACGGCATGAATTAACGATATTGTTTGTTACACAATTTCGCGATAATTTTAGTATATTATTCAGCTTTGTGACTTTCCAAAATTCAGTTATTATCATGGAATACTTCTCTTATTAGATCATTTGGCATAAAAAACTTTAATTTCCAATAATTTTCAACAGGAGGAAAATCCCTCAACACTTATTTTAGTAAACTCAAAGAGATTTACATCTAAACACCAAATAACTTGTTTTATCTTCTCGACGTGCGTTTCGTTAACCATGTTAGCATCATCAGGAGATAATAGAATATCCCCTAAACATATTTATTCCATATGAGATAATCCGTCCACACTTCGAATATTCGAAAGGACCAGGAGGCGGGATGTATCTGTTTCTAGGCCTCTGTACATGATACTATACGAATGATGAGGGATGGATCTATATTCTCGACCCAGAAACAGCTTAACAATCATCATCGTGATAATTCCTTTTTTCGATCATCGTGGTATTGTTCGGAAAGAGTCCTTTACAACTGGTCAAATAGTTACTGAAGAATATTATTGAGGCAGTATGCTTGATTTGCGTGAGTCTAGTTGAAGAAGCGTCCATATTTGTGGTATAATACTATTGAACAAATACCATTCCACAAGCACCATATTCACCAGATATGGCACCGTGTAACATTTTCTATTCCATTGACTGAAGAAACCACTTCGTGGGCGCTATTTTGAGTCCTTGAAACCCATCAAGAGAATTCGCTGACCGCTTTGAAACAAATACCAGAGCTGGAGTATAAAAACTCTTTCGAAAACGTTGGAGTAAAAGTATTGTAATGAGAGAGGAGAGTACTTTGAAGGGGACAAAATAAATGTGGATGAACAAATAAATATTTTGTGTTTAATTTAAAAAATCACCTTGCTTTTTAATCTTAGTTGTATATATGTTTAGACTTGTTAATTTTTTACAATAAATCTGTATTTTTTTTTGGTTTTTCTAAAGCCTGTTCAATAAAATTATTCGTTAGTTTATTTTTTATTTAACAAAATGCAATCACGTATCTGAGATCACGAAAAATGTGGTATTCACAATCCGGTATCTCGAAATACCAGATGGCGCAAGGTTAAGTATGCCTGAATTATATAGCAAAATGCTGTAAGTGTTCTATCAATGTGATTTCATTTCCTTATTTATTTAATTATTAAGAGAGGAATGTAATATAAAATCGGGATGTAAGACCAAAAAATGTGCAGCACAGATTTTCTGAAAAAGGACATTCGGTTCAATTCAGCTGAAGTTCGAGGTGCTAGAGCATCGATGTAAGTTTTTTAAGAAATAATAATAATGTAAATGTAAATAAGAAACAAAATATTTCCATTAAATATAATTAAACTATTTATAGGGTGTCATGAGAAAGTTACGGTGACAAGGGTATAGGTTTTGTTCGTATATGTTCGTGTATGTTGAGAACATAAAGTTCCGAGTAAAGCTTATACAGTTACCTTGATTATTAATGAAAAATTAAGAAAACTCCAAGGTACTCAATGCCACGATTGTGCAGCTTCAGTAAGTAATAAATACTCAAACAAGAAAAATTATATAATGATATAAATAGTAATATTTTGTATATATTTGATAACAGGTGGTTGTAAACATGAATTAGCACTACTCACATCCAGCACTGGACACATAGGAGAAGTGAACAACCAACACCCACTGAAGAAAAATGTTAAATATTGAGTAACTAAAAGATAATTTCTAGTTTTGTAGTTATTTTTTGAGCAAAAAAACAACATAAATCATAATTAGAAAAACAAAACACATACATACTATTTAAATCACTAATTTTATTTCAATAAAAAATACACTATTTAACTGAGGTAACCGATACTTGATGGAAATTCATTTTAAATAAAAAACCAAGATTAATAGAATAATAAAACCTAAATTTCCACTATATTTAAAACTTGTACATATGACCATTGTTTCGACACACAGAGTCTTTTTCAAATACACACTAAATTAAACTAACAGTAAGAAAAGCAGTTACTACTTAAACTAATCTAATAAAACCATAAATGATGATAGTGGGAGTCCCGCGTGTCAATGTCTAGAGTAATATAAGTTTAACAAAGGTTTTTTTTAGTCTTGGACGCTTACTAAAAAACAATAAAAGTCAAACAAATAAACTTCATAAATCAGGAGTTTATTTAATTGAGTGCGGTTCTTGTCCAAAAGTCTATGTTGGACAAATAGGAAGATCCTTTTCCACCAGGCTTAATGAACATAAAATAAGTTATATTAAAGAACAGAATAATTCTCTTTATGCCAATCACTTAATATTAGAAAATCACACTTTCAACGATAATTTCAAAATGTTGCATAACGAAAATAAATCTAAAAAACTAAATCTTTTAGAGAGCCTAGAAATTAACAAAAGAAAAAAATTGGGTATTTTACATAATAATAGTAGACTTGAATGGTTCACCCTTGTTAAACATAATTATATTACTCTAGATATATTATTTTACTATTACTCTAGACATTACATAAACATATTACTCTAGACATTGAGACGCGGGACTCCCACTATCATCATTTATGGTTTTATTAGATTAGTTTAGGTAGTAACTGCTTTTCTTACTGTTAGTTTAATTTAGTATGTATTTGAAAAAGACACTGTGTGTCGAAACAATGGCCATACGTACAAGTTTTAAATATAGTGGAAATTTAGATATTAATCTTGGTTTTTATTTAAAAAATACACTGTTAAATATACCTAAAACTTCCCCCATCCAGGATAATATGGATAATATATTACAGTAGATTATAATATGTAAACTATTATACCCAAAATTATATACATATTTGTTTGATTGTATTCATTGAAGTTTGTAACACTTTTAAAACCACACAGATTCTTCAAACCATCACACTAAACTTTATTAACAATATTTTTTATGCATTATTACTTTAATTAAGGTATTCATTATTTTTAAAACAATGGGGATTTTTCGCCATACATTTTTTACAAACCACCACATTTTACTCTTGATTTAATAATATTTGCAAATATCAGAAGGCAAATACGAGAAGGCACCTAAACCATTTTTTTAGTGGAAAACTGATGGTCGAAGTGTGGGACTCTCCTGTTAAGGTCTACTCACTAGAAAATCACTGTCAGCCTACTAGCAGTCGTGAATGCCTATATTAAATTTATAACCTATGTTTAAACATACCCTATCGAATGAATATGTTCAATCAATAGATAAAATATACCAAAATCGTGAAAAACACTAAATATTTGAACTGTTTTGTTTTTATTTCGAAAATAAATAAACCATTTTCTTTACTTTTTATTTGGACAGTAGGTTTGCTTTTCTATTTTTCTTATTTTTGCATACTCCTTCAGATGTTTGTTGTTGAACTTATCATACAAATTTCTGCATTGAAGATTCCTTCTTATAAATTTGGCACGTTAATTTGTTATCCCTAGCTGAATTAAATAATATAAATAAAAGTTATAAAAACGAATGCAAATGGCAAACGAAACCCTAATCTGATTTCATTCTGAACTTACCTTTGAGCCTCCATATCTTATGTAAAGATATATGAGAATAACGTCGAAAGCTTAAATAACAATTAAAAGCCAGTATGTTTTCAAATCGATCGCAAACTAACAAAAGCAGTGAAAGATATAGGTTAAACCTATAGAGCGATGACTAAGATCGATAAATTGTTCTATTTACGTCTGTTCAGGTAGAGGGGAAATTGCCCCGAGCCGAACCGATTGGCCTTCGGTACATTGTGTGAGGTCACAAATTGTTCCGAATGTTGTCAGTGTTGTCGGGAATTGTCAGCGCGTCACCGGTACTAGGTTTAAAAGTTTATTTTCAATTTAATAACTTTTTAATTAAAAATAAAAATAGTTTTGTTATAAAACTTGTATATGATCTTTCCATTTATGACAAAAAAAATTTTTTTCAAAAGCCCAATTGACCTAAACACACGGATATTATTTTACAGTGATCGCTGTAGTGTCCGAATCGGAACATAACGTTAGCTAATACTTTACTCCAGTTCGCTATTAAAAACAATGTTGTTATTTATAAAAATATTTAGTCAGAGATCATGCCCAAATGGAATGTGATTAATTAATCGACTCTACAACAGAAAGACAACAAACACATAATTACCTGTACTATGTGAAAATAATTGAAGAAGTGCGACAGAGAAATCCTTATAAAGTTGAGTATTTTGATTAGTATTATTTTTGTGGCTGTTTAGGGGTAAATCTTTTCGAGTTTAAAAAAAATATGTTAAAATATTCTTCAAAAAAATATTCTTCAAATATTATCAAAAAATGTATTGTTTTTAAGATTCAAAAAAATTATCCTAAACAAGTATTAAATTCTTATAAAATGTTTTCTGTCTTTCCTAAAAAGTAATTTTTGAAATACGTGGTTATTTAGAGTACCCTCGGTATGACTCTTTTATATAAACAGTTTAATCCGCTTAAGTATCAAGTTTGAAACTGTCACACCATGATTCATGATGTGAATAATTCTCCTTGATGCCATTGTTTTAACGCACTCGGTGTATACATGCTGCTACTATTACAAGATAAAAAAATCATCATTAACCAAAACCATACCTTAAATGCTGGTTACTCCTTGTTTTGGAATATATTAATTTCCAGTCTGTAGTAGCAACAAGGCCAGAGTTAAATTTTAAGATGTCTGCTTGTCGCCAATCCTAGCAATTAGGAAAATAATTGCAAATATTGTCACACAATCTCTTTTAATTCCTATATTAATTATATATTATCTTTTAAAAGAAACAAATAATTATTCCTTGAGCATTCCTTGAGGTCCTGCAATTTGTGGTGATCTTGCACATAATCAAACTAGCCCAGCCCAAATTTTCAACAAATTTTAATTAAACTTGGAACTATTGCGCATAGTAAAGTAGATAGTCCTGATTAGTATTCTAACGAGATCTATCGTTACCAAACCTCTCAAATATATAAACTCGACGGAAGTCTGTTATCTTCGTCAGTTTCTCTGCAACGAAAACAAACTAAACGTCCCAAAAATGGCCGCAAAGGTTCGTACTGATACAGTTTTTATCCATAGCTTGAAATAAGTTTCAACTGTGTAGTTAATTAAGTACCATATTATAATATAATCTTAATTACCATAAATTCACTTCATTTATATTTATGGTATGGCTATCAATTCATTATTAAATATTTGAAAGAACTGAATTTATAAAGCTTTCAGGACTAAAGAAAACAAGTTATTTCTTTAAAAAGGTAAGAGAGATTAGTTCGAAGATTAAACTTGTATTATTTTTTCATAAATCTATATAAAAGGTGGTCAAAGAAGGCTGAGGATATAATCGCTTGCTGTTGATACGAGCGCGTCTTTCGATGTGTTGAAACTCTGAAATAATCGTGAAAGTTAACTGATTATTTTATTATTATTATGGTGGCATATTGCCCACACTTATTTAATTATCCCTTATAGAGTACAATGATCTCCTCCGTTTCATACTTTCTTGAAGGAAATATTCACTAACACCGTTAGGAGGTATTTCTTTGCGATGTTTCTGTATTAATTTTCATCGATAATCCATCAATATTATATTTAGGATCATATCCGAAAATAATTATCTATTTTTCTAGTTCTTCGTATTGGCAGCTCTTGTAGCCGTTGTCCGAGGTGGAGTGATACCCAGCGCCGCTGTGGTAGCAGCCCCTCAGGTTCTTGCTAGAGTATCTGATGCCACCTATGACCCAATCCCCCAATATTCCTTCGCCTACGACGTCCAGGACGCTCTCACCGGTGACAGCAAGAGCCAGATTGAAAGCAGAAATGGTGACATCGTCCAAGGTCAATACAGTTTGGTTGATCCTGATGGCACCAGAAGAATCGTCGATTACGTCGCTGACCCAATCAACGGATTCAACGCTGTAGTAAGGAAAGCTCCTTTAGCTGTCGCTGCTCCCGTAGTAGCTAGAGCTGTAGCCTCTCCATTAGCTGTACCAGCTGCTCCGGTAATTGCAGCTAGAGCTGTCGCAGCCCCTTTGGTTGCTTCTCCAGTTGCCCCATACGCCGTTGTCTAAACCAGCTGATTGTCAATAGGTTGTTGATTTGAATAATTTATATTAAATTGTATATTTTGCCAATAAAAAATACGCAGAATTAATATTATTTTGTTTATATTTCATATTTTTGTTTTCATTCACATTGATGTGAATGTTTACATTGTTTAACACTCGAACACTAATGTGTTTTTGACACACGTAGGTCGTAAATTATTCAACGTGGTTTTAAAAATAATAAAATTTATATCAAATATTTATTTAAACAAAATTCCATAGAACTGAAAATTTTTCTCTTATTTTATAAAGACTAAAGTAACGATATGTTTTATTACTGAGGATTATGTGAACAAAAAATATATTACATGAGATGTCATATCTTATATCTATATATTTCATACGCTTTCAAGAGTTCATTTATAAGGTTTTTATAATTTTCCTCTTTCTTGTTGTACTGAAATCTTTCTTCTTGCCCAGAAATCCTTTCACTACCGTTACAAAACACTTACAATCTGTCAATTTCTTTTCATTTATTTTTCTTGAAAACGTAAACCACCTAGAAACTTCCTCATTTGAAGTCCAATAAATATGCCTTCTTTTAGTTTTGTATCACTTAATTGAGGACATATTTCTTTTAGGTACTTGAAACCATTATCTTCTTTGTCCATGGCTTTGACAAAGTTTTTCATTAGTCCAAGCTTAATATGGAGAGGTGGAAGAATCACCTTTTTTAGGTTACTGAATTTGGATACTGAATTTTGTCTCTTTGCTCTTTTGAAATCCCTTCTGTTTTGTGATACAAAAGTAGCAATAACTTACATGGTCAGTAGGTTCTCTTCTTACCATAAGAACAGGAAACAGTATAGAACTTTTTTTGCGATACACAAAATTTTCGTCACATCTCACACAGCAAACATGAGGAGCTCAACATTTATCTTGACATTTGGCAATTAAAATTTAAAAGATAGGCTTTTTTCTTCTTTCTCGGATATAGATCTAGCTTGTGACTTTAAAGTAAATCGTCCATATATATAACAAAACTTATCCGCTGAATTTTTAGAAAATCGAAGACTAGAATTTGCCATTTTATATAAAATCGACTTAAACACTTGACTGTACTGTAAACGAGACAGAAACAAAGTAAACTATAGAAAACTGCCCTTAAAGGTTTGTATAACACTGTGGAAATGCCCTCTCTATGGTCTTGTGGTAATTCCTATATTATCCAGTCCAAAGTCAGGTATAAATAATTTCAATACCCCATGATATAAAGGAGAAGCAGGTCCTTGAAAATGGGACGTGTTAGGCCATTTCTGTGAAAAGATGTTTTAATAATACATAAATGAAACGCGAAAAGAGCATTCTCATCAATGTTAATGTTAATAACTTTTCAATTTTACTTTCGGCAACCCTTAGGTTTTTGTATTTATTGTAAAGAACTTTTTTCTTTACAGTGACGTAACAAATCTTTCTCTGTTTATCAAAGGTTTTTGAAAATCATCCTCACACGATTTTGTGTTGTTGGTGTGATAGTGCTAAATTTTGCCAATAGTGTAAAAATAGTCAAGGACCTATATTTGAGTGATGTTATTTTCAAAACAAGAACATCCACCGCTCAACTTTTCAATTATGTTAAACAGATACTTTTTTATATATTCCTGGCTTTTATAATGTATATTAGGCAAATAACCTTCAAGCAACGTAAACATGCTGTTGACAATTTGATGATCGACATAAAGATGATGCCTTTCACACACACACTATATAAAAGAAAGATAACTTTTGAAATGTGTGTTCTCTGTGTCGATATATGAATATTTGAAAAGTTAAAAACTCTATATACTTTCAGGAAACAAACAAGGCATTGATGGCGAATCGATTTCAATCCCCGCAAGCTATAAAAAATGTGGAATAAATATTTGATGATATTAAAAATACAAATTAAAAGCTTTTTCAATCAAAACAATACCGAAAGGTTTTTTGGTCGTTTTTAACATTTAATGAAATCGAATGTATTATACCGACAAAAAACGTTTCTGTTGGTTTAAAAGAGAAATTTAAACGCAAAAATATGAGGGTGGTTCGAAAAGTTCTCGACATGAAAAAGAAAAGACGTCAAGGGGAAGGATGTTTTAAAGTGGAATCTAAAACTGTTTTTATATGTTCTTTCGATTAAAACTTTATGGTATTGTCCCGCGTTTTTCCCTTCAATACCATGAAGTGGGTAAATGATACATCGCGCGTCTTTCCCTTTGTACCCATTGCTCAACTCAATGCTAGAGGTTACACCGTAGGGTGTGGTTAGATATCCATTATGCTTTGTTAGTTCTTTGGGTGGGTATCGCGTTTTTCCTTTGATACCCCGTCCAGACCCGAAGCTGGTACTGTTATGCCTTTTGCCCCTCAGTGCCAAGAACAGTACCCAGTTTGATATATGACTATTGGCCGATAACTTTATCATGGTTTCAGTGATGTAGAGTATCTCTATTTGAATTTAACTTGATTGGTATCATGGCTACTATAACTGATGTTCTAATGAGTATCTCTCGTTGAGTATGTGAACAGATTCGTGATAAAGTATGATTTGTATCGATCTGATAAATTTAAAGTAACAGATAGTAAACAGAGAATAGTTTGACTAGGTAGTTAAAGCTGCAATAATTGGATCCATGGTCGCCCATCCACCATGGTCGTCAAACTCATGTACCCAACTAGCCGCACAGTTAAATCAATTTTCGTTAAGCCATCTTAGCTATTATTAGGGAGATATGTATATCTGTCTCTATATTATATATTTGTTAAAAAAATAATCCTTTCATTTTATGTTATTCATTTTTGTCGTTTCTTTACATTTATATCGACTCAAGTTGAAATTTTCTCCATTTTTCAGAAATTCTCAAAACTTATTTACTTTACTCGATCATCAAAAACTTTATTAGTAACATTCACGTATGAATTAGCAAACAATGATAGATTACCGTTTTTGGATGTTTTGGTCAGTAGGAACAATAAAAATAGGTTAGATTTTGATGTTTTATATGCCATAGAAACAGGTGAGGAAACAATTAAAATTACGAGTAAATTAAGAATATCACAAATAAAAACGCTAAAACGCTCCAATAGTGGACATTAATAGGATCCAGTCCTAACCTAAAAAGAAGAAGAAGGAGATATATTTTATTATGTAAAACTTTTATTTATACTCATTTCAAATTGAAATTGAAAATATTGATTTCTGACGAAGCTGCCTTGTTGGTGACACGCGTCAAACATTAATAAAATTGGAAATTTTGACAACAAAATCTTTAATTAAATGAAAAAATTTAATTTAAATGCGGAAAATTGATTGATTTTTAAAATAGTGCGAGAGTCCAAATAATGTAATGAAATGTTAGTTAAAACTGTCCAAGCCAACTATATTGGGGAAAAATCTGTACGCTAGCAGAACATTTAAAGAAATTGAATGAATTATATCGATAAAAAAGTTTTTGCTGATTTATAACAGCAGTTAAAACGCTAAAATAAGGGGGCGGTTCGAAAAGTTCTCGGCGTGGAAAAGAAAAGACGTTAAGGGGAAGGATCCTTTAAAAACTCATTTATATGTTCTTTCAGTTACAATCTTTAAAAGAAAGTATTTTAGAACCACTAAAGTTTTAAGTTTATCCATTTTTCAGAATCTCTCACTTATTTAATTTACTCGATCGCTACAAAGTTTATTATTAACATTCACGTATCTACTAGAAAATAATGATAGATTACCATTTTTGGATGATTTGGTCAGTAGGAACAATAAAAATATGATAGATTTTGATGTTTTACAGGTGCCATAGAAAGACCCGAGAAAACAATAAAAATTATGAGTAAAAATTAAGAATATCACAAATAAATACGCAAAAATCCTCTAATTGCGGACATTAATAGGATCCAGTCCTAACTTAAGAAGAAGAAGAAGGAGATATATTTTTTGTGGAAACATTTTATTCATACCCACTTCAACATTGATAATATTGATTTCTGACGAAGCTACAATGTTAGCGAAACGCGTCAAAAATTAATAAAACAAATTGGAAATTTTGACAACAAGGCCTTTCATTAAACGAAAAAATTTAATTCAAATGAGGGAAAATTGATAGATTTTTAAAACAGTGCTATCCGATCAATAGGAATATTCTTCTAAAGAGTCTAAAAAATTTAATGAAATGTTAGTTAAAACTGTCCAAGCCAACGATATTGGGAAAAAAATGTGTACGCTAGCAGAACATTTAATTAAATTTAATGAAAAAGAGCAATTAAAACGCTAAAATATAGGAACGGGGTCGAAAAGTTCTCAGCTTGAAAAAAATAATTTAAATGAGGAAAAATTGGTTGGTTTTTAAAACAGTGTTATCAATAAAAATATTCTTCTAAAGAGTCTAAAAAATGTAATAACATGTTAGTTAAAATAACGATGTCCAAGCTAAGGATAAGCCAATATTGGAAAAAAATGTGTACGCTAGCAGAATTATTTTTCAAAAGTGTTACCATGGCGATTTTTAAAATGTTAAAATATATTATGCCAACAGTTTACATTAAATTCGGTAGGGGCCACATGGAAGACTTAACGATTGGTACCAAATGTTCGATGTTTGAACAAGGAATAATCTAAACTCGAAGAAATGCACCATTAAACACCAAATCACTATTTGAAACTTCTCGACGCACGTTTCAAAAAGTGATTTGGTGTTTAGTGGTAAAGCTCTTCGAGTTAGTGTTTTACACCGAAGATTTCAATAGAAGAATTGAAGAAATAATCTGGTAAAAATAATAACAAAGTTTAATTATTCACTACCAGTGAAACAGCTTTCGGCATCTGAATCGTTGTTCAAGTAAATTATTACGAGATTAACTTCTAGTTTGTCAAATGCTCTTTCATACATTTCATAGATTTGAATTATACATTTCACAGATTTCATTGCGAATTGACCCCACATCAAGATGAGGTGGATTAGTTACTCGTTTTGAATGTAGACGCTTTTTCTTCGGTGATTTAAAGATTTTATTATTCTTCAACTTTTTCGAAGTGATGAATGTCTAAACAAGTTGCTTACACCGACTGCTTAACGGTTTTGGCATTTTTTGGCAATTACAATCGCAGATTTTTTACTACAGAACTCACAAAAACAGACATTAAACCAGAAAATAGTTAAAACAACAAACAATACAGTAAAAATAATACGTTTGAAGGCACAACCCAAAAACGACCGGTACATGAAAATGACAGATTCAACGAAGAAAGTTATGTTAGGCCGGCAACACTGTCCAGAACCATAAACCTAAATGTTATCTTGACAGCGAATTCACAGAATGACCGGCTCACCGTATTTGTATTCTGTTCTAATAGGATTAGAAGAAAAAGGAAAGAGAGTTCTTCGAACTTTAAATGATTTCTTCATTTTTATAGATTTAAATTGGCAATAGATTTCTCTAGATTGATGATGTGCTACCATTATGCTTTTATCTACTTTTCTACGTAATTTACATTTTTGTTCCAACATTTATCATACCTCTCAACAAGTTTTTTAATTCCGACTCCAAAGAAACCTATTGCCTGCCTAAATTCTTTCAAGGTAAAACAATACGCAGCAGAATTGATTGTTTTGCCTCTCGGCATAAAATTCTCTAATAGAATCCTTTTCCTGTCCTAAAACACTATGATCTACACTAGTTGCTATGATCTTTCTTGACCGCCATTCCATTGACTGCTGCTTGAACTCGAGAGTTATGCGAGACACCGAAGTCTCATCTCCTGTAACGATATAGCCTAGCAATTCATTTCCTTCCTGATTGTATCGAGTCAAAAATGATTAAGCACAACCTAAACTCTTTGTTTTGTGATTGTCAGAAATCAGTGTGCGCTGCAATCTCACTCTCATTCACAAAGGACCTTATTTAAAAAATATTCCTCATAATATTCTTTATTAAGTATTTGCTCGATTGAAGAAGCAACTCCATCTAATGAATAAATAAATACATTGTGTTTTATTTAAAACTAATTGATCATTCAAATATTTGATTGAATTGCTAGTAGTACAACTTATATATGTACTATGAACATACTGAGTGACATTAGTGAAACATTAGTTTCATTAGTGGCATTAATTTTTGGAGGAAACTCAGATCAGTGCAGTGCAGCTACAAATAACTTTCTATATAGCATTTTTACTCATTATAATTTATCATCAGATATGAACCATGAACAAAATATTAGCTATTTTGCATAACATATTTTTATTGACAAAATATACAATTTAATATAAATTATTTAAATCAACAACCTATGGACGCTCAATTGATTTATAGCACGGTATATGGAGCACCTGGATTAGCAAAAACAGTTCTGGCTGCAACTACTGGAGCAGCAGGTACACCGAAAGGAGCGGCTACAGCTCTGGCAACAACGGGAGCAGCTACTGCCAAAGGAGCTTTCCTCACCACAGCGTTGAATCCATTAATTGGATCAGCAACATAGTCAACGATTCTTCTGGTGCCGTCGGGATCAGCCAAACTGTATTGACCTTGGACGATGTCACCGTTTCTGCTTTCAATCTGGCTCTTGCTGTCACCGGTTAGAGCGTCTTGAACGTCGTAGGCATAGGAGTATTGAGGGACTGGATCATAAGTGGCGTCAGATACTCTAGCAAGAACCTGAGGGGCTGCTACTACAGCGGAGCTGTGCAACACTCCCCCGCGGACAATGGCTACGAGAGCTGCCAATACGAAGAACTAACATAAAAAATAAGTTAATTAGTATCTCTTAATATATTTGCAAGATAATAGTGCGAAAGGCATTCCTCTTTCTCAATAATAATCCTTATAAATAATTATCCGTAATAAAATAACCAGAGGCAGGCCACGACACTCTTGGAATGATGTGGTGGTAGAGTTCTTGAAAAAAAAAATAAAACCTGGAATGATGGAAAAAATTTCACGCAAAAACCCTCAACAACTTGAGGTTTCACACCAAATCGGACGGTTTGCAAAATTTTAATTTTTGATTTCCTGAATTTTTAAATATTTTTTTGTACGCTATGAAAAAATCTTTCAGGTCAATTTATATATAATGTGTCTTGGATTTTCTGATATTATCTTATTAAAAAAAGAATAAAAATTTTTGCTACTCACACTGCACTTTACTATTTATATGCGTTAATTGCATGATATGGTCGATATGGTCTCGGTGCAACTCTTATTAACCTGCTTGCACCTTATATCTTAGAGCATCGGTAGTATGAAAGTATTGTGGAAATTCAGATGTCAATAATACCCACATCTCCACAATTAGATAGATACCTTAACATTTTGATGGAAAAGGTAGAATGTAAACTCTTTAAGAAATGTAATGTTAAAACTTCATTTACACCAAATCGCATTGGAATTACTCGACGCACGTTTCATTAACGAAGTTGGTATCGTCAGACGACGACTAAAACTCGTTTTAAGATAATATAAACTTATTTTAATCATCTTCTGATGCTGCTAACTTGATTAGCGAAATACGCGTCTAGGAATTTCAGTGGTATTTCTAAGCAACAAGTATCCTTGTTATGCGTGGGTTTGGAAAAAATGGCATTTAATAGCTATCTAAACTATGCCAATACGTGAAGCTTCAGAAATTTCTGTATATAATCATCGACAAACTGTTTATCTTAAATGACTAGTACATTAAAAGAGATCTGACACCACAAGTAATAGCTCCCCACATCACAGACCTTACAGCAGATAGCATATACTTATGAGAAAACTCAGAACTCAGAAAACTGAGAGCTATTTTTTTCTCCTCTAGGTCTTTTAAATCAATGTTTTACAATAAAGCAACCCAAATTGCGATTCATCACTCGTTCAGGGTTTTGTAAAGCTCTCAGAAAGTTGAAGAAAGTCCTAAGGATTTTTGGTGCAATAGAGATCGCATTCCAAGTTGCCTTCTATGCAATGCCCTGTAAGGCCAGAAGTTTTAAGTTGACGTTCTTCACGTGTTGTTCTTCATTTCTTCATATCACTAGCAAGTTCTTTGCATTTTTCTTGAAAGCATTTTCTATTGCATTTAGTTCACATTTCAGGAAGGTACAATTCTAAATCAGAGCTGACACTAAGCTAAATAAAACTTTTCATCAAAGGATTCATCACTCTTTCAGGTATTGCCATTGTTGTAAAGGTCTCAGAAAGTTGAAAACGTCTTAAGGCTTTTTGGGGCAATAGAGTTCGCATTCGATGCTTTGTACACCAATGCTCTGTAAAGCCAGAGGTTTTAAGTTCCTGGCGTTTTGTTGTTCTTCGTGTCTTCTATATTCTGTTCGGCTTCTTCATATTACTAGCAGATCGTCTTTGGTTTTCTTGAAAGTTCGTTTCGATAAAATCTTAATATTACCTGTGGAATTCTGTCGCATTTAATCAATATTTCACGAAAATACAATTCTAAAAAAGAGCTGACCTAAGCTGAATAAAACTTTTCATTAAAGGATTATCACTTTTTCAGAAGCTGCAAGCTTTGATGCTTTGTAAATCAATGCTCTGTAAAGCCAGAAGTTTTAGGTTGACGTTTCTTACGTTCTGTTCTTCGTTTCTTCTATGTTTTGTTCTGCTTATCCATTCCACAAGCAGGTCTTTTTCGGTTTTCTTAAAAATATTTTCGATAAAATCCTAATACGGCATGTGAATTTCTGTTTCATGTAGTTAATATTTCACGAAAGCACAATCCTAAATCAGAGCTGCCACTAAGCTGTATAAAACTCCATTTTTGAGCATGGCATTATTATCTAACTAAAATATAGCAATATGACCATTCAATTTTGAAATAAAGGCAGTAAAATTCAAATTGCAGATTACAAAAATTATATAAATAATTATAGCTTACAAAAAAGAATAAACTATGAAAGAGACGATTAAAAAGACACTATTAATGTTGCTTCACTGTTAAAAAAACACACGAAACACTTCACTATATTTTCTCCAATTCCAATGTATGGAAAAAAATGTGTATTTATACGAACCTTTGCGGCCATTTTTGGAATGTTTTTTTGGTTTTCGTTGAAGAGAAACTGACGACGTTACCAGACTTCCACTGGGCTTATATATTGGATATATTTGAAATATTTTGTAACGATGTGTCTCACTAGAATATTAATCGTGATGTTCTACATAAGAATGCGCAATAGTACCAAATTTGATCGATATTGATTCACAATTTGGGTGGGCAATTTTTATTAATTTGCGACTTACTTTTTATAGGTTGAAAATAGAAATCTGTATGATTGAAGCCCTTATGAAATTCATTACTATATTGATTTTTGCAGTATTATCAGTAAAAATCCAATAGAAAGCTTTTAAAATATGTTAAAAATATGTGGTTTCAACTCAGGATTAATCGTAAAAAGGAATTGAAAACTAGAATTGAATACATGTATATTTTTCGAATCAATTAATATACCCTTTCACCCTTTCACTAAATTTAAAAAGATTTACCAATAAACATTAAACCATTTGTTTCTAATTTATCGATGCCCGTTTCGCTAACCATGTTAGCATCATCAGAAGATAATTCAATCTATTTCTAAATATAAACGCTGTTCTATTTATATAATAACCATACATAATGAAGTGTGTACAAATCATAAAATGTGAATGTAACCAAGTGATACATTAATTATTTACAAAGTTGAATGAATGGCATAGGTTCTTTATACCAGTTTAAACTTTTCTTTGGTATACGCGACGTTTTCCCACATAAAAAATAGTTTAAAAGTTTTAAAGTAATGTTTGAGAATGTAAAATTGTTTTATGAAACTATAGTCACACAAATTTCAAAACAAAAGTGATAGATAACAAAATATAAAATAAAATAAGAATAAAGACATGAAGTTTGCCTTTTTACTTGATAACAAAAACATGGAACTTATCTGAGTTTTCGAATTGTCAAAACAAAATTAAAGGTTATATCGATTTGAAATTAATGAAGCTTTGGGGGAGAATGGGGGAAAGCCCGAACGCAACAGTTCTAATATGTTAGAAAGAGATGACAGTGTTTTGTTTACCGGCATCTTAAAGATCACGGTACCCGTAGTGCCAGACAATAACACGGAAGAAACGGACGCGGGTGTTATTCACGGTATGAATATTGCAATTTTTTGTATGTTTTCGATGTATTTTTTTCATAAATGTAACTTGATGTAGCTTTATTTCTATCAACAGTAGTAATATAACCTTTACATACTGGAATACTCACAAATAAATGATTCTAATAACAGTAACGCTAACGGCAATTTCATATAACCTAAAGTAATGTTTGTTATTTTAATTGTTTCGATGCTGTGGGGCAATAGCGAACAGACCATATCGGGAAATCTCGAACGTATAGCTTTTTTTCATTAGTTCGTCGTTTCATTTTTTTTTCTTATAATTGTTTTAGATACCTCATAATTACGTCAGAAAAACGTAAACAAAGTATAAGGTAGAAAATCTCCAAAAAGCTATTGAGGATGTCAATATAAAAAACTGAGTCTTGGCAAAGTAGCGGAGGCTTAATCCGTCGCAAAAACTACAATTTTTGACCATTTGAAGAGGACTGTTATAAAACAGAATCCAGAACTGGTAGAAAACCATTATTTTCAAACGCGCAAGAATTAGAACTCGAGGACTACATTATAAAATGCAGCAAACTATTTTATGGATTATCGATAAAAAAAGTTCGCCAAATAGCTTTCCAATTTGCAGAGCGGAATAATCTTCCTTATAATTTTGACCGAGTTTGAGCCGGAAAAGACTGGTGTTATAATTTTATTAAAAGACATTCCAGAATATATTTCAAGACATCTTTAGGAAACTTCGTTGAATCGTATCAATACTTTTAATGAAGCTGACGTTAAAGTATTCTATGATAATTTCCAGGCCATACAAAATAAATATATTCAACCTGATAAAATATTTAACGTTGATGAGACAGGTATATCAACTGTTCAAAGAAATTCGAAAATATTGACAGCAAAAGGAGAATAACAAGTGGGCAAGGCAACAAGTGCTGAAAGAGGGTCTACAACTGCAGTTATTTGTGCATTTAGTGAAGCTGGCTAATATATTCCTCCATTTTTATATTTAAAAGAAAGTGGATGAATGCTCTGTTAGCTTTGTTACTAAAAGGGAGTAACCCTAACATGCTTAGATGTGTATGAGACTCTGGATGGATAAATGAAAGCTTATTTATCGACTGACTACACCACTTCATTTCTTTTGCAAAGCCTTCAAAAGAAAATCCAATACTGCTAATTTTAGACAATCATGAGAGTCATGTCACTCTTGGTGCATAAACATTCTGCAGAAACTGGAATCAACTCGTCAACACAATGGAATCATTGTGTTGACCCTGCCACCACATTCCTCCCATAAACTCCACCCTTTAGAAGAATGTGAGAATTATATATCAGATCGATTTGGAAAACCCATCATACAATACGAGATTGTTGAATGATTTACAAATGCTTTTGAAATGATACTTTTAATCGATGCAGCAGCTTTAAAAAGGCAGCAAATGACTTTAGATTTGCCGGAATATGTCCCTTGCGCCCGATTTAAATTGATATGATTCAACCATACATTTCTCAGAATACTACATTACAGGCAACAAGAAATCAAACACAAAATATTGAGACCGATATCCAAGCTTCAAATAATCAAGTATCCAACGTCAACACTGTCGAAGTGGTAATTTTTGAACAACAAGCTCCCGATGCTCACATTTCTGTTTTACAAGACTGTGGTGAACAAACTGCTGAAAAAACTTCTGATATATCTGCAGCTGTATAAGTTTACTATGTTCAAGCTGTCGATGCCCAAACTTCTGATACACGGCCTGTCCATTTTCAATTAAGTGACACACAAACGCTTAATTCTTCTTCGTGGTACAAAATTCTGGCTTCTCTTTATATGGTACAAAATTCTGGTGCAGCAATGAATGGAATACTCTTGGTGGACAATTTAGTTGCAACTGAAAAGATGAGCTCGCTATCAGCTTCTCTATCCGAAATCGTTGAATTACCTATTATTCCTTCCAAAACATCTGCGCAACATTAGAAAGAAAAAATCAATTATTTTAATAAGCACACTTGTAAAAGATCAACTAGACGAAAAGGAAAATAAACAACGAGCAAAAGAAGGAGAAACCAAAAGAAAAGCTGAAAAAGTAACAAGGAAACAAACTGAAATGAAAAGACTGAAACGTGATGACGGGAAATCCAAAAACAATGAAACTAGAAAAATACTGAAAAGTTTTATGAATATTAAAGACTTTAAAAATTCTGGCCAAGACAAGAAAAAAGGAAAGCACAAAAATGATGACTATTATTGTATTTATTGTGATGAAAAATATAAAAGCCTCCCCGATGAAAACTGGATTATGTGCATTTTACTTAAAAATTGGGCTCCTGAGAAATGTACAAATGGACAATCAATATCGGCCGGTTATAATTGTGATCTCTGTCATAATTAAAACTGATTATAAGTTATAGATGTTAGTTCAGGTTTACCCGATTAATGTCGGGTAAACCCGAACACTAGTGGTTTTGTTTTTTCTCGTCATAATGTTACATTTTATTAAACAATTCTGAATGTTGATTTCTGAGGTAGTTAGATGGATAATTAAACTTAATTAAGAAGCAATAAAATAAACTTTATGTCATAATTCCGCAATCTTATTTAAGTTTTTTCTTAGGTATTCGTGTTTCCCCCACTCTTCCCTACTATAGAGCCTTCATTTAATCCCGAAACCAAAGTGACCTATAAATGTGGACAACCAACACGACAAGTTGGTAATGATTAACACGAAATCGCCAATTTTCTTAAACTACGACATAGGTCTATTGCTTTTTCAGTTTTTGTAAATAATCTTTTTCACAAAATTGTCTAGACAATCTAGCATTAATAACGAATATAAATATAAGATCTAATTAGTCCTACATTATTTTGAACTTAAAGTAAAAAAAAATGTAAACATAATTCCGTCGGAGCAGATGCCACGGAAGGAAAGATGTTGCTGAAAGAGATGTTGTTGAAAGATGTGTGAAGGAAGAACTGTATGTTATAGATTTGTAATATTGTTGAAATAAATATAACGAAAATTCATTCTTTTAAATAATTAAATGTCTTTAAAAGATACTTTTAAAATATTTTTTGTTATTCAGGAAGCATCGAAACTAATACAAATCTTACACACAACACACAACAAATCTCGATGAAAAAACTAGGGGAAATGTTAGTAATATTTCTGGTAAACTCGAAGATTCTCGAGAAGAAGAAGAAGAATCCGTGTTTCTTTAACCATGTTAGCATCATCAGAAAATCATTTAATTTAAGGTTCCAAAAGAAAAATTGAAATATTTTTGCTGACAAAGCCCGTTGAATAATTTGACAAGCGTTGACAAGCACCGTTAAATAATTCTGCATAAAAAATAAAAGTTACTAAGTTTAAATAGTCACGTGGGTTACACGTGACTATTGAAGGTGAAGGTGAAGTGACAATGAAGGCTCTGTAGAAAGTAAGATGTTTTTCAGAAATGCAATCTCTCCTTGATCAAAAAAGTATCTGGCTTTCAACTCTATCCTCATATATTTCAAGACCTATGAAAAAAGCACTGCTGGAACTTGAATAGGATGTTTTTTTACACCCAGTTTATTTTTCAGGCTTGGTAACATTGAAACACGTTCTAGTTGCTACAGATTTGTCTAAATTCGAAGGGGTTCTAAGAGGAGTCGATTTAGTCTTTTGCGCCAAAGAAACACACATATGTCCAAAAGTTTGGAATATTTACAAATGGCATATTTACGCCTATGATACTCTAAAAATTGTGATGGATATTTATTTTAAACCGTAAAAATAACAAAAGCATTATTTTGCTGATAACACAGGTTTTTCGATTTTTGCCCATTCCGTTGGTAATGGTATTTACACATTATTGTACTCTTTTTCAATTTTCAATCAAACCGTTTAAAAATGCCTATATCTCATTTTAAAATCAATAGTAATTGCTTTGTTTCAACACGGTTTTAATCAAAGTGACATCGAGAAAATAGTAGGTGTTTTTCAAAGTTTTGCACCGTTCTGACAAGTGATGTCAAAGATCGCTCCAGAAGTGGTAGAAAACGATATACAACGGCTGCACAAGACCGACAGATATCAACGATAGCTCGAAGAAATCGCCTGAAATCTACAATGGATCTACAAGATTGCAATGGGCTCGAGAAAGGGTGGATCATAGTCCTAACTGGCATAACGTGATGTTCTCCGATGAGACGAGAATTGACTTGGTTTCTGATTCACAAAGAATATTTATTTGGAGAGCTCCTGGTCGACAAGCCCGACTAGAAACAGCTCAACCACATATCCCATTTGAAGGTGGGAGCATGATGTTTTAGGGTGGTATTATGTGAGGTACACGGACACCTCTACTGGTCCTGGAGAGAAGAGTCACTGGTGCTGTGTATATCGAGGAAGTTTTAAATCCTGTTGAGCATCTGTTCCGAGGCGCAGTGGGCGATGGATTTGTTTTCATGGATGAGAACGCACCTCCTAATCGAACAGCAGCAGTTCAAAATTTTCTTGAAAAGGAACCAAGTTAGAGTTGCCAACAAATTTTCCTGACATGAATGTCATTGAACATGCTTGGGACATTTTGAAAACACGTATCAAAAAAATCCTCCTCTTAGCATACGAAAACAAAAAGATGCTTCTCATGAAGAATGTTAGAAAATTCCACAAGCCCAAATTGATAATTTATTCAACAGCATGCCCAACTTCCTACAGGCATGCATACAGAGTCATGAGGGAACTACTGCTTATTAGTTTTATTGAAAGTTGTTTTTTTTATTTTTAAATTACTTTTGAAGGCAATTGAAAAATTATAATTTTTTGACTCCAAAATAATAAATCAATTTTACACACATTGGTCATCATCATCATCATCATCAGCTCATGTTGATCCACTGCAGGATGAAGATCTCTTCAACATGCTTCCATCTTTCACGGTCATGGGCTTTTCCTGCCACTCGGGCCCAATATACTAAACGATGTCATTAGTCCATCGTGCTTTCGGTCTTCTTCGCGGACGTTTGGGATCAAGCGGTATCCACTCCAGGATTGCCTTGGTCCATCTGTTGTCCCATAGCCTTGCTATATGGCCTGCCCATCTCCCTTTCAATTGCTTTACCCTTCCAATGATGTCACACACTTTCGTTTGTTCCCTGATCTATGCGCACGGCTTTCTGTCTCGCCTTGTAATGTCAAGCATACATCTTTTCATTCCCCTCTGTGCTACCCGAAGTTTTTAAAGTGATTGCAATGTGAGTAGTACACGTTTCATTTCCGTATGTCATAACGGGTAGGATACAACTGATCGAAGACTTTTCTTTTCAGGCAAAGTGGGAGTCTTCTCTTAAACACTATGTTGAGCCTGTTAAATGCCTGCCAGCCACATTTAACACGTCGTTCACCTCCCGGGTGGTATTTCCCTCTATTGAAATCCTCTGGCCAAGAATATAAAGTGGTCCACAATCTCCAAATCCCTTCCTAAAACTGAAATTCTGCCCTGAGAGAACTTATTGAAAATAACCTTTTCAGGTCATCTTCTTTCAACCTCTTTTTCAGGTTTATTTTCAAGCCAAATGGTTCGCCAGCCCTTTGGCGCTCTTGTATGCGTCTTCTTGTGTGCGTATGCAGCTCCTCTGGGTCTTGTGAAAAGAGAACGATATCGTCTGCAAATCTAAGACGGTTTAAGTTTGCACTTTTGACCTTTATACCATCCTGTTCCCAATCCAGTTTACGGAATACTTCTTCAAGGGCAGCTGAGAAAAAATAGGCGATATTGCGTCACCTTACCGTACACCTCGTTCTACATTAATTCCCACTTCAAGATCATCAAGGTGAATTGTCGCTGTAGCTCCATCATATATCGATTCAAATAGGTTTACATATGCTTTGTCTACCCCCTGGCTCAGCATTGCATTCATTATGACCTGCTTTGAGATTAAGTCAAATGCTTTTTCGTAGTCGATAAAAGTCAAGCACAGTGGCATGGTGTATTCGTTGTGCCTTCCTATGGCCGGCAGTACAACCTGGATGTGAACTATTGTACTGAATTTTCGTACGCGCCCTGCATACTGTGTTCTTTTCTGTTCTCTTCTGTTTGTTCTCTTCTTTCTGGGTCTCTTCTGTTTAGCCTTGTTAATTCCATTGTTTTCTTCCAGGGTTTTTTGCACTAGCTGCGTGTTGTACCGGTGCGTGTTCTCTCTGATAAGCTTTCTTACAGTTTTACAGAATTCAGCGTACTCGACCCTGCCAAAAGGACTCTCTGCATTTCTCATTGTCCGTCGTTTCTTTATTAAATCAATGGTCTAAATCAATGGTCTCAATTAAATCAATAGTGATCCCCTTAGTGAATCAGACCTTAACGTGTTAAAGGGATTTGAGTAAGGCAGTGAAGCTTTGAGCTATGCCGTCTGGAGCCTATGCTCCTGGGAGGATCACCCCTTGCGGACAGGTCAAGGCAGAGGCCTCAGACTAACATGATCCAAAATCTGCCAACCCGCATTGCCGCATCTGCCAAACCGCAGTATATCTGATCGACTAGCCTAATGCGTCATTCAGCTCAATAAAAAGTTTAGGCTTCAAATCGTCCAAGCTTATAAGCCATAGGAATGAGGAAATTGAGGAATTTTATGATGATATGGCCCAGCTTTTATACAAGGAGAAATGTAGGTAGAAAACCCTAATGGGTGATTTTAATATCAGAATTGGAACAGCAAGAACTGGTGAAAATGCAACTGGCCAATATGGAACTGGTGAGCAGGACAATAGAGGTGACAGATTTTTGCTGATTTGCTGAAGGACAAGAACTTTATATTATGAATTCGTTCTATAAGAAAAATATCACGAGAAAATGGACATGAAAAAGTCTTTCTGGACCCACAAGTTAAATTCAATACTTCATGACCAACGATAAAACAATTTTTACCAACTGTACTGTCCTTAACAATTTTAATGTTGGAAGTGACTACCGAATGGTACGAGCAAAAATTAGGATTAATTGTAAAAGAGACTGCGAAAGAATGGTAAGGTCAAAGAAGGCCAAAGTGGATCCAGGGAAATTACTGGAGAGGGCCAGCGTTTTTGAGATTGCTTTGTTGAACCGCTTTGCTGTGTTACAAGATCCGGAAGAGATGGAAATATCAGTTCAATATGAAGAAATCGCCAAGAATGTGCTTCAAACGACTGCGTCAATAGCACCAGAAGAAAAAGGTCTCAAACAGACAAAAATCTCCAGTGAGACCATTGATTTAATAAAGAAACGATATATATATATATATATATATATATATATATATATATATATATATATATATATATATATATATATATATATATATTGTTAGCTGCTATTAAATGTTAAGGAGAGTCATATCAACTTAAAAAGTATCGATATGTAAAACGCATGAATTTTTGAAATAAAAAATATTTTCTTGCAAGAATAGATGTAATTTTAAAATAAACCGACAAACTCTTGTTATTTTATCTTGGTATTTAGCTTACTAGTTATTTTCTTGCCGACTTTCTACTTTTTCCTTATTCATTTCGAGTTCAAAACTTTTTGAACTTACGACATATATAAAGCAAGGACATTTTGCAATATATTTGATTCTTTGGTGATTTCACCATTACTTAAAATCATATTATTAGTAATTCGGGCACGATATAGCAGAGAAATTTGTTTTGCTTAAAATTTTATTACATTCCTTGTGTAAGGAGCACCTTGCGCATATTGTTTAGCGAGTCAGAAAGCAACTTATATGCTATCAATATATGACACACAAAAATTACGTATGCTTTTGTTCCATAACTAATTTTATGAAGCAAGATTTTTTAAATCAATTTTTTTAAGGACATTCCTCTAAATAAAAAACTTTCGTTTCTGTGTACTATTTATTAAATGAAAGAAGATAGAAAACAAAAGATATATACATAAAAAAAGGAATCTATATACAAAACCAAAAATTAGTCAGTCGTCTCCTCTTAAACAACGGCGTAAGGTGAAAATGGAGCGGGGGCAGCGATCAATGGGGCTGCTCTGGCATAAGCTGGTTGGGCCAGAAGAGGAGCAGCCACAGCTCTGGCTGCTAATACTGGTGCTGGGGCAGCTACCGCGCGTGCAGCCAAAACTGGGGCGGGAGCAAACAAAGGAGCTGGGGCAGCGATAGATCTGGCAGCTAAAACTGGAGCAGGAGCGGCAATTGCTCTGGCTGCAACTACTGGGGCGGCGGCTGGAAGAGCTACTGGAGCGGCTCTAGCTACAACTGGAGCAGCTACAGCTAAAGGAGCTTTGCGAACTACAGCGTTGAATCCGTTGATTGGGTCAGCAACGTAGTCTACGATTCTCCTGGTGCCATCAGGATCAACCAAACTGTATTGACCTTGGACGATGTCGCCGTTCCTGCTTTCGATTTGGCTCTTGCTGTCTCCGGTCAGGGCATCTTGTACGTCGTAGGCGAAGGAATATTGTGGGTTGGGGTCGAAGGTAGCATCGGATACTCTAGCCAATACTTGAGGGGCTGCTACCACAGCTGCGGGAGCTACTGGTAACACTCCACCTCGAACAACGGCTACAAAAGCGGCCAATACGACAAACTATAACATAAATATATATCTTACACATTGTGCTCTTTGTTTATAGTGACGTTTTTTGTTAAGCAAGTTAAATTTGATATTCTAGAAAGATCAGAAAATCCTGAGGAATGTACTGTATATTTATATCTTTATATTTGTTTGTGAAAACTTATGGTTAATAAGTGGCTATTATTTAAGAATGTATCATGGATATATTAATTACTATATTAATGTGTGGTTAATATTGTTGATATATGTTAATGTTGCAAGTGATAATTTGTATGATTAGACAATAAAACATAATTAAACTTTTTCAAAGAAATACGATAGTTAGGATTTTTAAAACACTCATCTGGAACAAAGAAAATAGAAGACATGCTTGCAGTATTTGAAGGAAGAATACTCAAGCAGTGGTATAAGGATCTAGATATAGTAGATTATATGAGCGTTTAGTGACTTAGATGGGTGAGACACCTGGCGATAACGCCAGAAAATTGACTACCAAAGAAAATCGGGGGGTAACAGAAAAAGAGGTGAGTACGATGGTCGAACAGTGTAAGAGGAGATGGTGAAAAACTGGTGCACATCAAAAATTGGCAAGAGGTTTTTGGAGATTGACCCAATTGGTGGGAAGAGGTTGAAGGAGGTCAAGGCTCATTGATGGGCTGTAACACCAGAGAAAGAAGAAGATCCCGTTGTACGATTGACGTTTTGAATGATGTCTTGCGAGAATCAGCAAACATTTAAAATTAATACTACAGGAACAGGTAGCTAGATATGTTAACCTACGCCATCTGGCAATGATCTCATCAGTGCATATAGAAATAAATACATTTCCAGTATAAATGCGTTGCCACTATCAAGAAAAGTAAAAATGAAAGGGACTGAAGAAGGGCCAGCTAGATCTTCAAATAAACTTTTGTGAAAATACATATGTAAAAAATCGTATATAAGATGTAAATAAAATGCAGTTTCTTCTAAAGACTACGCTATTGCAAATTGATAAATAAACTTATTGTTGAAGATGTTGCACATGCATTTTAAATAATTGTTGTTTAATGGATGTGTTGTACATCAGATTTTTTAAACATTTTCTCTTATTAAATGACGATCAAAATTGGTCACTGACATGTTGCAAAATGGCGTGGAAGTACTATCTGTAAAATCCAGGTACTAAAACTTCGTACAGATCATCAGGATGACTGAAGCAATTTGAGGAGCATATTTGGATGCCTGAACCTCATGTTTAATAAAAGTCTCAAGGAAACTGCAGACTGGACGTCCGTATCTTCTGTAAGGAGAGAAAAAAATTGGGAGAAAGAATTTTTTCAAAATCTATTGAAGACCAAGGAGCAGTATTTTCTGACGAAAAATGTATCACAACTGGAAGGACGGCGATTCCAATTTGCACTAGTTCTACATCACTTTAATGTCAAGAAAACGTCACTGTATGTTCACTGTTGATGTATTCCTATTTTCTAACGCGTTCGCACTGATAATTTTACGTACCTTAAAAGCCATGTTTAATTACTTAGTCAATTTTGTACGAAGATCGACTGATAATCTGATAGCGATGGGTAAGAGCTTTTATAGGTGGGTGAAGTGTGATCGAAGACTTTCCAAAGGGGTACCTGACGCGCATAATAATATCAAAAAAACAGCAACGAAATTTGGTTTACGATTACAATAGACCCCGACTATTTTTTTTTTGTTTAAAGTATATGTATTTTATGATTAGTTAGCTTACTTGCATTAAAATAATTCTATTACCCGAATATATAACTATTAATAATCCGAATATAAAACACAAAATATTTATCTATTTATGCAAATTTATTTTGTGATTGGCTGACTTTTTAAATAATACACAGAGCATACATTTATTCATCCAAATTTATTCTGTGTTCTTTAAAGTAATCCTTCTCACTGCGATACACTTATTCCAATTTTTTCCAGCCATCGAAATATATTTTATACTCGATTTATGGTCTTTCTTCAGCGACTAGTAAACTCTTTTAAATGGTTTCTATGCACTCAAAATAAGCTAATTTATGGATTCAAATGAGGAAACAATCACGCGGTGCTACATCTGGTGAATATGGTGCTTGTGGAACGATATATATTTCAGTTTCTCATGATGTAAAAAGTATAATTTGCCAACATCCACACATCTCATTTGGTATTGTCAAGTGTTGTAAGCTTCGATTGAAGAGTCCAACTCCAGTCAAAGCGCACAACACTTAAGAAACATCGTGATCAACGGATCGACACCCGGAATGATTTAGAAACATTATCTACCATCCGTGAAAATATTAGATGTAACATGAAACACAAAATAACCTACGTCTCCGCCTAAATGAGCATTTTACTGATTGCTTAACTGGGGACGGGCCCCACCCATCTCTTCAATTGGAGGGTACATGTTTCGCGTCTTGATGTTCCAGACTTTTTAGGGTACCGATATATGCTCTATCCACAGTCAACAACCCATACTTTTACCGACCTCCTGTCGGATGGCGTATATATGCATTGTTAGAATTATTTGCAATGGTTAGTTGCTTGACCGGAAGGAAGCCCCATCCATCCCTTACATTGGAAGGCACATGTTTCGTCTGTTTGTGGTTAGACTCATCAGGTTACCGGCAAATGCTCTCTCGCCAAGAATATGGAGTTCTTCTCTACAATCAAACAATCCATATTTTCGCCGACTTCTCGTCGGATGAGAAAAATTATTGCGTCCAATGAGACGGCAGTAATCAGGAGTTATATACCTCCGACCGTTGAGTTCCACAATCTCATGTCTGATTGGATGCAGTCCAAAGAAGTAAAAAACTCCATGTATAAGACATCCGACGAGAAGTCGGAGAAAATATAGGTTGTTTTATTTTGGAGAGGGACTCCCTATTCTTGGCGAGAGAGCATATGTCGGTACCCTGATAAGTCTAACCACCAACAGACGAAGGATGTGCCCTCCAATGTAAGGGATGGGTGGGGCTTCCTCCCGGTCATGTAACTAAACGTTGCTCAGGTATATATATATATATATATATATATATATATATATATATATATATATATATATATATATATATATATATATATATATATATATATATATATATATATGTATGTATGTATGTATGCATGTATGTATCTAAGTATGTATATGGAATGGATATATAAAGGCTGCAATGATAATCAAGTCTACAGGCACATCACACAAAAATATTCGCAAATGAACTTGAATATCCCAATAGGAATACACAATAAATATAAAAACAACATACTGCAGACATATTGGATTTGAGAAATTGGCGAGGCACAGCTATGGACTTCGCCCATTAGATAGGGCGAAAAAAACGTCAAAAAAAGGCATTTGATTCTATCCAGACGGCAACATCGGATGTTTCATTGGTGGTTTAGAACCATAGTAATGTGACAACAAAATTGGAAATATAAGCAAAGTCTATCCTAAGCGAAAGACGATGGAAGGAGCACATTTTGAATGACGCTTTTCTCAACTAAGGTAACAACAACTTTGAATTAAATACAACAAAACATTTTTTTAAATCCAAAATGAATAAATCATATATGTTTAATATACCAAAATCTTAAAATTATAAGATAGCATTAAAGCCATGCTTCCTAAAGTGAATGGAAAAATTCCGTACGTTTTTTAAATCTCTAACCCTATATAACTTACGAAATGAGTAACTTAACTCTCTAAACTTCCAATTTTTTAACTCACAAAACAAAGTTTAAAATCATGCACTTTAAAGCTTACTACTTTTCTTTAACGGGAAGTCTCATTTCAAAGTTTTAGGAACGACCATCAGTTGTGGGTCTCCTCAAAGTTAATTAAACGCAAGATCTCAAGTTGTTAAAAGTCGATAAATTTTTTATGAAAGATTATGTTTTTATGAAGCCATGGTAGTAAAGAACACGGAAAATATTTATATAAAAATATTACGCGGACGAGTTTAAAAAGTTTTTAAAGAAAGCAGAGAACGGATTTTATGAGTATAGTGTCGTTTGTTTTTGACATCTCAATTTATTACAGTCTGCCTTTGCAATAAGTGTCAGTTCGGTTCCCAGTCTGAAACAAAACTGGATAGCGCATCTTTGCTCAAAGCTGTTGTTACTCATTTTCAGTGCGTACTAGAAAAATTCACTTAACGAAAGGGATTGCCGGACGTCACTCTAAAAATGTCAAACGGACGCATATATTGAAAACGCATCAGATGATGACCTGACTCTCCTCTAAAGAGGATGTCAACAGCGTTACCAGATCTAATGCTACGCCACTAATCTACTGAGTTTATTAACCCACCTCGTATTATAGTCAATAAATCTAATATGGACAGCTAAAAAGTCTTTGAATATAAAATTATAGGAAATAAATTAATGAAGACTTACTAAATATAGCAGAGAATGTCAGTTACTATTTAATTCTCAATTTTAAATTTAAATTTAAATAGTTTTAGAAGAGGAGTAATATGATCGATCAGCTGATGGTGTTGATTCCTGTTCTACGAAAGTGTAAACATTTAAATTAATCTAAAAAAATATTTTTTTTCAAAGAGAAAAGTATCGTTTATTTGGCCAATACGACAAGAAGTTATTAAGAAATTGGAATCTCTTGTCATAAAATCATGTCATTTCCAAAAATTAGTTAGGTTAGTTCAATCAGTTGCATCTTGCACCGAGCTGACGGAATATTTAAATTAGGTATGCATATTCGTAAATTAAATAAAAAGCCGTTATATTCAATAAATTATTTATTATTAAAATACATATATCCTTTCTTTATTCAGTTGTTCAATGTTTATTGTCCCTTAAACAAAATTAACTTTGTATTCATACTACGAATTTTTTCATCTACAACAGCGTTTCGACAAGTATAATGAATTCTTGTAGTGAGGTAACAAAAACAAACAGATTTTATTAGCAAAATTTGCAAAATTGCAAAATTGCAAAAACATAAAAATAATACTACGGTTTAGAATAAAGTTTGGTTTTTTAATAAAATTGATCCACTGTGTTCCTCTACTTAGAACTTTGGGAAACCTGTGAAAAAGATAAACTTGTTTAATAACATGAAATCCAAATAAAAAAATAACAAAAAAAAATGGAAGTAACATTTATGTTTATTAGTACAATAATTAAAAAAAAAAAGATTGTAAAACAGTTAATACTCTGTATTATTAGTTATATTTTATATGTTATTTATATGAAAACTAAAAAATAGTCTGAATTTTTAAGGCTCAGTATCTCAGAAAGCTAAACATTTTAGAACATAGGTTAAAAACTTATGTTCTAAAAACGATAATCACTACCTTGAATAACATTATAATTATATTATTTTACCTACTATCAATTTGACTACACCTATGCATGCTCTGCGATTTGTTGGCTTCATAACCTTAAAATTTCATTCAGACAAAAAACTTTTTTATTTTTAAATAAAGGACAACTTTAGTATTAAAAACAATTACCTATATAATTTATTGTCAATATAGTAAGGAAGATATAGATAAGATTTTTCTTAAATATAAAGTACTTAATAAATTGATATATATATATATATATATATATATATATATATATATATATATATATATATATATATATATATATATATATATATATATAAAATACGGTGTTTCATTTTTTGTTAAAATTGACTTTTCATTTTCCAAAATAAATATCTCTTTTGAAAGCATCAATATTGCACTTATTTTTTTTCTGAAACTACTATATTTCAAGAGTATAATCATAAATTTGTAGGTAATAATATTAAGAATATACTTGATATATGAATTTTTAAGCGAAAAACTCGTTTTATCCGTTTTTTTCTTTTTAATAATTTTTTAAGCAATTTAAATTAAATAAATAGCTCTAGAAACTATTGTACTTTAAAGAAGATATGTTAAACTACCTCATAGATATGTCAAATAGGTTTGGTGTAAGAAAATATTCAATGTTGTCTGCACAAAACGCAGTTTAATGCTCTTTACGCTCTTTACGTAATTTTTCGGAAGTGTGCCCTTTAACAGTAACAGTAAACCTATGTCAAAATAATAACTTAAATATAAATAGTTTCAACAGTTCATATCTCCTGATTTCAGTGTGAAAACATTCAAAGAATTATTAAAAGCGTTTGGTGTTACTTCAATGGTTAATTCTAAATGTTTACATGCCACAGAAAATGTTCCTGTAACATGGCATATTCGAAAAGACAATACTGACTATTTTGCATCTTGTATCAACGCAAATGGAAAGTTTTTTGTGCCTCAAGTCTGGCTTAAGGTCTTCAAATTATTACTACAAATTTCTTTTAATAACGAAGAAGCAACTAAAATCGATTACATCTGAAGAACTATTCATTACAGAGGATACAAGTTTTTGTTAGAAATATTTTAATCTTACTGAGCTGCTTTTATGAGCTGAGCTGAGCAATTTACTATACTCTACTAGGTGTGGCGGTTCATAATTCACAATTCTTTTAAGAGATGGCGCTGGAAACAAAGGTCGGTTCACAGTCTAATTTCTTATATCTTTTTGTTGCTACGACAGTACTTTTCAAAACACCATTGATGTTTAAACGATTTCAAGTTAGTGTTATATTTTTTTTCGTGTAATAGTAGTCGAGTTTTAAGCCAACAAATGGCAGATAGTTTAAATGTTAATCGCCGAACCATTTGTGATCATATGTATGCTATGGGAAATATCCAGAAGGCAGGAAAATGCGTACCTCGGTAATCAGTTGAATGACAGATAGATGGAAAAGCAAAAAACGTTGTGCGAAGTTTGGTTTCTCGGCATGAAAGAAATCCTTTTTTGTATCGGATCGTGACTGGAGACGAAAAATTAATATATTTCGAGAATCTAAAATACAATCAACATCGTCGGCAAGACCGAATTGCTTTGGAACGAAAACAATGATGTGCATTTGATGGGATCAGAAGAGTATCGTATATTATGAGCTTCTGAAACTAGGTGAAACAGTTAAAACCTTCAATAAATGATCGATTTGAACCATGCATTGATCGGAAAGCGACCAGAATTGGCTGCAAAACACCGAAAAGTGCTTTTGCAGCACGACAACACCACATCACACACAGCAGAAGCGGTCATAGACGCCATTTTTGTACTTGGCTGGAAACTCTTACCTCAACCGCCGTATTTACCAGACATGGCCCCTTTCGAGTACTCTGGGAGGGCATCCACAAATTGCCAGAGAGATGGAAAAAATGTGTAGCTACCGATGCCGTATGCTTTGAATAAACCATTTTTTTTAAGAAAAAATTAAGAATTATTATGCGTCATACCTGGTAACATATCAAACGATTTTTAAAAATAATCAAAACAGTGCATGTCAGATATGTAATCACGTACACTGCATTCCCTAGACTTAGTACAAGTTATTTTCATTTATTCCAAAAATTTTTGATCTGAAGAAAAAAATATTAATATTAGACACATGATAAAACTCTTTCTACCTAGATATGCTTGACCCAGTGATTCTATACTTTCTGAAAAGTACGGTTGTCGAACCCTGCAAAATGGTCCTCTGTTTCGTCAATGATCTCTACCTTAGACGTGAATTCTTTTCCGGCCAGCAATTTATTCATGTTTGGAAAGAGAAATAAGTCAGAGGGCGTCAAGTTAGGAGAATAGGGTGGTTGCGGTATTAATTCGTAGCGCAAATTTGACAATTTCGCTGTTGCAATGACATATAAATGAGCGAGTATATTGAAACAGTCGATGTACATTGATATAGTCGATGAGGATAATGTGAACAGTGGCTATGACCTTTCTACCAGATGAAAGTGTTTTCGTCTCTTTCGGGGTACATGCTCACTGTAAAACACAGTGTTTTAACTGTTCCCTAATTTCTGGTGTAGCAGCAGCTACCAATTACCGCAAGAAACCGTTTTGAATTTTATTTATAAATGGCTAAACATTGTTACGAAATGGTCACTTAAGCCCGTATTTGGGGGAAGCTACTTCTCAGAAATGAAATCACTTTTTCCATCACCACCCCATCTATCTCGAAAGTATCTGATATTTACTTTATCATTATATTTATATCTTTGACATTTCACTCTATTCTCGTATATCATACAGTATCAAGCAAATCAAATTTCCCAAGTTAAATTCATAACGTTTTGTGTAACAACTTTAGGAAACGCACTCACCCTATAACAATATACTCCACTGTAATCAGTCTAGCCTAATTTCGTATACGTGCATTGTAATCGGAACTTCGACCAATGGGTGACTTTTTGTTGGCAAAGTTGAACGGCAACTTCATCAGAACCGAGTTGCAACTAAGCTCCCAACTTATTACAGGATAGAAGAAACTGAATAGAACTCAGCTCAAGAACGGTCCGTGAGAAATTGGCGTTGTATGACTGTAATTATACTCGCTCCGAAATGGATGGAGCTTTTACTTGCAGATCAGCGAATTAGGTCATATCTGAGTGGTAAATGACAATTTTAGTCCATTGTTTACGGTACAATGAAGATATACAATGCGAAATATGTTAAGAAAATATAATACACTAAAATAAGAAAAATTGTGAATTCTTATTCAGACATTTTAAATGAATTCTTTGAAAGTATTTCCCTCAAAAGATGGTGAGAAATATTAAATGATCTAATATTAGGTCCTCATTCTCAACCTCTATGTTTCATCGAATACAGAACCTATTAGAGTCAGATTTATTTCGCGTCGTATAGATATTTTAAATCTCTATCTACCAGCTTCAAAACGAGGTATACTAAAGAGTGATTTTTTAGTATATCCGATCTGCTAATAGAGGTCGCTGTCAAACGAACAGTGAGTCTGTACACCTCAAAATGATTCAGTATAATCGGGTATAGTATAAGATTCAGTATAATCAGTATAATCATATTCAGTATAATCATCATGGAACATGTAACATCAGAGCAACATGTGCAAGTTGTTGAAATTTTTTATCAAAATCAGTTTTCTGTGTGCCAGACGTATAGAGCACTACGTGAATTTTATGGTGCACATATCGAGCAATGTATTTGCCGAAATATCGACAAATTCCTAACACATTTCAGGCTGCTCGATGTTAAAATAAAAACAAGACAGAAAAAGTATGCGTTCCGATAGTGTTGATAAAGATCCAAATTTATCAGTTCGTTAACGGAGATCATTATAGAGCGATAATTAATTATTACTTAATTCTGAATTCTTTTATGTTGTATAATTACTCTCCACATTGGAGAAGAAGAACGTACTGCATTGGATTCTGATCTGTGACGAAAAGTGGATCCTTTACGACAATCCAACAAGAGTCAAAGGGTGCTCAAAGAGAAAAAGGGAATTTAAAAATTAAAGTTGCATCGGCATCGAAAATTATTTAGCCTCAGAAAATGAAGGAATACCCAATAATAAAACAAAATAGATATAAGACAAAAAATAAAGCTCAGAATATAAAAATCATATTATTGTGTAAATGATGGCGATAATTGGTAAATAAATTAAATAAGATATGTGATAATGAAATAAATATACATTATGTACGAATAGAATTATAATCTAGTGATAATTTGAGGAAATAAACAAAGTAATATTCCTATAATAAGAGAAAAAATGTTCATTTTTTGAAATGCCATACATCATGGACCCAGACATCATACCAGTAGACGGTAGCCATTTTTTTTCAGATAGTCAAAAACGGTCGAGTTATCAATATTTTACATATCTATTATTCCAAGAACCTTCGGCTATTATGACCTTTATTTACTCGAAATTTCTTGAAGGACGGCCAATCAAAATGTCCACCCCTAAACCAACCAAACTACTTTTTCACTGCGATCTCTTCAACATAACCGCCTTCTTAAATGGCACAAATCTTGTCTTTTGTTTGGACAGTCCTCTTACCTTTTTTGAAGTAAGTTTACCATAAGTTAGCTGAAGGCAGATTAAAGTGAATATGAAAGTAAACATTGCATCATCATAATATCATCAGTCCGTGTACATCCACTGCAGGATGAAGGTCTATTCAGCATACTTCCAACTTTCGCGGCCTTTCACTATTCGGTTTGAATATGTCATCACTCCATCGTGCTTTCGGTGTTTTTCGTGGACGTTTGCGATCAAGTGGTATCCACTCCAAGACTCCATCTGTTGTCCTATCGACTCGCTATATGGCCTACCTCAATTTCAATTCATTTACTCTTCCAATGATGTCACATACTTGTACTCGTTTGTTCCCTGATCCATGTATGGGACTTTCTGTCCGGTTTTGTAGTATCAAGCATATATTTTTCCATCCCCTCCGTGCTATCCGAAGTTTTTGAATTGACTGCGACGTGAGTGTTCAGTATGTCATAAGGCATAGCTCGCACTGATCACAAGCTTTTCTTTCCAGGCAAAGTGGGAGTTTGTTCTTAAATGCTATATTGAGCCTGCCACTTGCCTGCCAGCCACACTTAATCATGCCCTTTTGCACCTCTCGGGCGATAACCGGTCCACTATATATATATATATATATATATATATATATATATATATATATATATATATATATATATATATATATATATATATATATACACATATATATATATATATATATACACATATATATATATATATATATATATATATATATATATATATATATATATATATATATATAATAGTGGTCCAAAACCTCCAAATCCCTTCCTAAAGCTGAAGTTCTGCTGTCGTCATAAAATTTATTGACCTGGCTCTTTTTCAGGTTTATTTTTAAGCTAATGGTTCTCCAGCCAATTGCTCTGGATCTTGTGAAGGGAAAACGATATGATCTGCGAATCTAAGATAGCTTAAATATTGACCATTGATATTTATAACATTCTGTTTGTAATCCACATTACGAAATACTTCTTCAAGGCAAGCTGAGAAAAGAATAGGCGATATTGCGTCATACTGCCGTACACCCCGCTCTACATTAATTCCAACTTCAAGATCATCAAGGTGAAGTGTCTGGCTAAGCAACGTATCCATTATGGCCTGCTTTGAGAAGGTCAAATATCAAATGCTTTTCCGTGGTCGATACAAGCGAAGCGCAGTGTCATGGTGTATTCGTTGTGCGATTCTATGACCTGAGGTACAACCTGGATGTAATCCATTATACTGAATACACTTCTGAATCCTGCTTGCTCCCTTGGTTCGGCGCCATTCAGTTTTCTTAATATTATTTTGGATATTATCTTGGAGAAAACTTTCTACATGACTAATACAAAGCTTATTTGACGGTAGTTCTTTAAATTTTCCTGTGCTTCTTTTTTATGTAAAAGAATCACTTCTGCATCACGTTCCTATTCCGTTTCCGATTCTATCACTTCTTCCTTCCTTTATCACTTCTTCCACTAGGATATCTGGCATTTGTTCTTCCGTGGGTATTGTTATCTTCGACTGGTTCTGATCGTCATATAACTGTGAATACAATTTTCTGACAACCTCTAGCATTTCCGTACACGACTTGCCCACTGTGACATCTTCAAGCATTAAGGCATAAATTTGCGTCCTTTTCGTTTTCAGCTTCTGTTTAGCAGCATGTTGAATTGGCGCTTCTCCGCTCTAATACTTTTTCTTATTGTTTTGCATAGCTCAAAGGTACTTGACCCTGCGAAAATGACTCCCTACATTCATCATTGTTCGTTTTTTCATTAAATCAGTAGTCTTACAGGAGAATTTTGCCTAAAACATTTTTTTCTGGTGCTATTGAAGAATTGAATGAATTGAATTGAAGAATCAATAGTAATATTCAAACTAACGTTATTAAACCAACACAGATTTTGATTACAAAAGTTAAAAGAACAACAAACGCAAAAATCCTACAAACTTTCCTACAACAATAGGATTTTAACTAATATTCCTTTATACCTGAACAAACTAAAATATTTCGCTGGAAAACAACAACGCAGAGCTTTTTGTAGCTAGCGTGAATTAAGAAATATCCCTTTAAAATCGTAACTGTAACGAAATTGCCTAGCCGAGTGTTACTTCACGACGTGTTCCGCGGATGCAGACGTTCTATTTGAATCAACTGGGCACGTTCGATAATATGTACACAGGAACAGCGGTAATAACAGCACCACCGACGAAACTCAAACTAGAGTTTACTCATGCGGGAACGTCTGTTGGTTTAACTCCTCCAGGAGGGAGCTGATGGTGCGGGACGCCGTTCAGATGCGGATGCAACTGGAGAGCATTGGTTTTGACTATGCGGGTGTTGGCTAAGGGTTTAATATCGTTAAATTTTACATCATAATTAATTTTGATTCCCTTGTGTTCGGTCTTTTGCAATTATACAATGCAAATATACTGGGAAAGACAATATATACTTTTTCCTTGATTTTTTTTACCACAAGATGGTCCTCAGTCAAAGCAGCTTTTTAAAGAAGCATAACATGCAATATTCAATACCTAACTGCAGAATATAATGTCATTCGCACGGCGGAGTTTTAACAATGGCACGCAAAGTCATTGAAAAATTTAGAAAATTCAAAAAATAATAATGTCGTCATCAGGAATTTTGTCCAAATCTGTAAAAACCTCATAAGCTACTAAATACAACAGCACCGGAAAGCGGTACTGCTTGATATGGTTCTCGAGCGAAAGCGGATACAACACTCTGATTGTCTGGCTTGGTTGATTTTATACTGCCAAGCAAGACATTAAGCTTTTTTTAAACTGTTTTTAGATTTTGGCGTCGAGCCGTTGCTTCTAAAACATTTATTTTCACTATGTCCATGAGTAAACCTTTGACATCGTGATTTTAAAACGGCCTAGGAAGAATAATTTTTGTTTACGCATCAAAATACTGCCAAGCCTGTTTATTTGATATGTGGAATTTGAGTAGAATGGCTGAAAAATTTAACCTGGATCGATATTTCAGATAATAGCAGCAAATATCCTGTCAGATCACACTTGTGAACGGAATTTATTAATAAAAAAAATCTTTAGCCGGCCTGCAATCCTTGTTCCAGAAAAGAAATGACGAAATGGAAACTATGCTGAAGGCTTCTTATGAACTTTCTCTGTTGTTAGCCGCAAGAAAAAATCCTTTTTTGACGGAGAGGAGAGCCTTTTAATATTTGTCCAAAATGTTGGTAATATAAACGTCAAAAATATGCTTGATGTAACAGCTTTGTCTAGAAATACCGTCATGCGTCGCATTCATGACACGGGCCAGGATGTTGGGATACAAACTGTCTCTGAATAAAGCTGTGATATCACAGACAATGCGCAGTTAAGCATATTTGTGCGTTATACGAACGATAATTTTGATATTGTGGAAAAACTTCTTGATCGCGTCAACTAATTTTAACTACAGGTGCGGACATTTTTAAAGAACTTAAAAATGTTATTAAAGTTAACAAAGTAGGGTGGACAAAATTAGATTGTGTTTGTACAGATAGGGCGTCTTGCATTGTTGGCCAAGTATCATTGTATTGTTCATTAACAATATCTTTGTGCCAAGGACTTAAACATATTGTCTGTTGTTGACCCTGTAGCGCGCTGTAGCAATAAAATACGAGCTCGAGCTCTGAATCGACGACGATTTCATAAGCTTTTCCCGGAAGAAACGGAACAGGATGGCGAGTTACTCCTTTATTGCGCTGGCTTTCCAAAGAAAGTGCACTGGCGAGATTTCGAAATTTGAGGGAGTGTGTTTTAAAATATCTGGAAGAAAATAATAAACTGCCCAGTGCTTGCTACTCAAGATTGAAGATTGGCTATGAGATTTAGCTTTTCTCACTGATATTATCGGACATTTAAATAATTTAAATTTAAGATTACTCTGAAAATATTGTATTTTTCCTACCCTAGAGGGCCATATATCTTCTTTTGTGAACTTTTGCTTTTTTGTCTCGATTTTGGAGAGAAAAGATTAACCCATTTCACATTAATGCAGGAACTAGCTACCAAAGTTAATAATGTTCCGAACTATGATAGATTTAAAAATTTAATATCCATTTTGCAGGATTCATCCTTTTTCAATTTCTCTGCAAGACGTTAATTGTTACCACCTGAAATCCAAATCGAAATTAGTGACCTACAGTACCGTACTACACTGAATAGCAAATATAAGGTACTTATTTCAATTGCAAGTGATCAACATTATATTGAATTTTGAAAATTTGTACCAACACGCAATGTTGCAAATTTACACGATTTGGCTGGCAGATATTGTTGTAGGTTTCGATCAACATAAAATATGTTTGTGAAGAAATGTTTTCTATTACGAACGTAATAGTTGTTTAGACTGTTTAATAATTATTTAGAATTAAATGTTTCAAGTTATTTATTTTTATTTTATACATAACCTAAGTGACCGAGCCTTTAAAAATGTTTATTAGCAATAAAATCTACGTTTGTACTTCTGTTTTATTTAATATATTATAATTTATATCTCCAGTACTCGGACTTACATGAAAAAAAATGTGCTCTTTGCGTAAAAATCCCATAATCAGCCTATAAATAATAATTTTTCAGATAGTGAGACTGTTTCCAAAAAGGTTGGCCACCCCTGATTTAAACGGATATAGGTGTCATCGTTTATGATGACGGTGACGGTGGGCAAACCTTCGTTTTCTTCAAGTACCTCAAGCATTGCTTGAGCAATGAGGTATCTCCTCGCTAGTCCCCTTTAATCAACAATCAATAATTTATACGGGTGAAAACTCAAATCTTTATGCAAGTGTGCCATCCAGCAGAGCAAGTGGGACGTCGTAACGCCTCAGTCACTCTCTTTTCATAAATCTGCAGTTAGCGCGGAGGTCAAATAGGACCTGGTAGCTTTATTTTCAATATTGCACCCTTCTTCGAAGTGCAGCTACCCATCTGAAGATGGTACCGTGGAGGGGATCGCACCATGACGTCCATTATTAAAGTGAGGCCTGAAGAGTCATTCATGTTTAATCACGCATTCACTACTTTTGGCCAACATACCGTAACAATTAGCAAACACGTAAGGCTCTCGAGTACTAAACAGTTTCATACGGGGAGTCGGCAGGCATCTGCCACAGGCTACCCATTCCACTACTGGCCAGTACTACCCATTCAAAAATCGTGCCTTTTCGGTGGATCATTTTGAATTTATGAATGTGATTACAAAACGTGTAAACCGTATAAAAATTATTGGGCTGTGATGTATTTTTTTAGTACGCTACTAAACTAAGCGGTACTTCTGTGATTCTGTTAAAATGCCATGATTTCATGCAGTACGTCGTTTCAGGCAATTATCCGAAGCATCACTGCTTCAGTTATAATGAGAAAATGGATAAAATAATTTCTGGATTAGACTTAGGAATAAGGAAGAGATTTCAGTCAGATTTCAGTGAAGAACAATTTTCGTGCTCTATATAGTGAATATAGTTTTACAAAATACTTGTTCTTTTGATGTGTTAAGCGTATTCTTTAGTTATGAAGTTGTGTTTAGTTAAGTTTACTTATGATCATCACAAAGCTCAACAGCTCAACAGCTCAACAGATAAACTCCTGGCGGGTTTCTGATTGTATTTTATGATTTTTCTTAAATACTTTTATATAATGTACCTTTTTTCAAGCTATAAATATTATTTAGTATTTATTATTAATGCTATTTAGCATATTGATTCTGTTCCTTACATACATAGTATGTCGGAAAAATAACTGAAATTTTTAAATAAGAAAAGCAATTAGTTATTTTGCCATATTTTTATTGAAAATACATACCTTCTGCATCAATATACTGCTGGGCACATTCAATCAATGCTGACATAGATTATTATGTCGTTTTTCAGAATTGCCTCAATCCCCCTGGTAACGGCTTCTTGGACTTCTCTAACACTGTCATAAAACGTTCCTTTCATGGCTTTTCATGGAAATAATCATGCGGAGATAAATCAGGTGAATACGGAGGATGTTGAAGTAGGCAGGCGTGTTTTTTTCGACATAAATTCACAAATAGCGACCTGTGAGATAGTGCATTATTCTGCAATAAAAACCAGCTTACCGGTTCTCGATCATGTGTTTGTCTCACATCTCACAGTCGAATGCGCATGGTAGGCGATCATTTTACGTACTTTTTCCATCAACTCATCGCGATTTTTGTTTATTGGCCAGCCAGGCTTTGGGTTGTTGGGTCATTTTCCAAAGCATAACGATCATCCTGGAATCACTTAGGCTACTCGAACATATGTGTACGGGATAAGCAATCATCACCAGAAACTTGGTTCATTAATTCAAATATTTCTGTTTTATAGGGGATATATACAGTTTACAGATTATGTATTGCTTCAATAGATGGTGCTAGTAGTTTCTTTTCAGTTCTTTTATTAGTTCGCTTTATCTTTCGCTGGAACGTACAAATTGTTGTTGAAAAAGTTCAGTCTAACAATCTAATTGGTATTTAGTAAATGGTACAGTTCAAAAAATCTAAAATCTCACCATATTATCAGGAATATTTTTTCAAGCACGAATTTTAGATTTCAGTCACTTAATAGCTGTATGGAGCAGAGTCACGAAATCACATGCTGTCCTATAAATATAGAAGTATGCTGAGAACAAGAAAACGAGGTTTCTGAGAAGGATAATAGAGATATCGAAAAAGAACAAAACAAGAAACGAGAATTGGAGAGAAACTAAAACTATAAAGTAGAGGCAGATTAATTGATGGGGACATCTGGTGACAATGAACGAAATAAGAAAAATCAAAGAAATGTAGGAAAAAAAAGTTAAGAAGAGAGAAAGAGGGTGACCTAGACTGATATAGGATGAACAAATGTCTAGGACACTATGTAATTAAAACTTAGAGTAAAATTCGCTAAACATAGAACAAAGCGGAAAATATTAATTACAGAACGGCAAAGCTTGATGCGAGCACACGTCATGACTGAAAAGCTAATGAGGACTCTATAAGTGAGACATATTATTCAGTGATTTCACGTTATAACACAAACTAATAACAATAAAAGGTTATAAGATTATTTATGAAGCTAAAACTACCATCAAAAATTGTAATTTTTTCATATCCAAACAGATGACAAAAGATTACTCTATAGCACTAAGGATTCCTCATTCGTTATATAATTTTTTTATTGCTTATACTTTTTTATGTTTCTCATATAACACATAATAAATATTTTTATATCTCGTATAAGTTTCTCAACCGTAAAATTATGTTTTTTTTATTAAATGTGTCTCATAACCAAAGGATATTAAATTTCTTATGAAGCATGGCTCTAATTTATCATAATATAAATATTATTTATAATACGAGGACGGGTTGTAAAGTTCGTAAAATAATAGCAAAAAACAGCATTTTTTACATACTCCCATTCCACCTCGATACATTAGATCCACCGATGATTTAAACCATATGTGCCTTAATAAAAGCCAGAATTGCAGAGGCATTTACGACGATCGTTTGAAAATTTCTTACCCTGATGACAGCGATGAGATACGCCATCGCTGTCATGACTACATGACCATGACATTTGTATTGATGATTTGATAAGTGGCGAGCTGTGAAGTTTCAGACGTGTGCGTTTAGTTGCTTGTTTATGGTGATCAACAAGTTTTGAGCGGTCAAAGTAATACATCGATCAATAAGTCTCCGGTCGGACATATAGATCTAGAGATAGCGTCACCTATGAAAAACAATATATCTAGAGATGAAAAAACGCTTGTGAAAACAAAACAGCATATCGTATGTTGATTAAGCATTATTTTTTGATGAAGAAAAATATCGTTGAAACAAACCCATGGCTTGATAAATATTACCCAGACTTGGCCTCAGGAAAATAAACCATAATTGATTGGTATGCTGAATTCAAGTAGTCTTACAAGCACCGATTATGCTGAACACTTTGGAGGTTCAAAAGAGGTGGTTTCACCAGACACCATCAGAAAAATTCACAAAATATTTCGCAAAACCGTAAAGTAAAACTGCAGCATATAGCTGATATCATGAAGATATCGAAAGGAAGTGATCACCATCTTGGATGAACATTTGGAAATGCGTAAGTTGTTCGAAATGGGTACCGTGTTTGCTCACAGCGAACCAAAACAACAACGTATTGATGATTCTAAGCAATGTTTGGAGTTGCTTAAACAAAATGAAAAGTATTTTTTCATGCGGTATGTGGCAATAGATGTAACATAGATCCATCATTACACTTTGAAGTTAAATCGGCATGTGTGAATGCACAGCAACCGGTGAAAGCAAGCCATCCATGCGACCAAAAACCATATTTACCATTGGCAGGCAAGATTATGACCTCTGGGATATTGTTTATCGATTATCGCGAGAAAGGTAAAGGCGAATATTACATATGATATCGCAAGGACGAACGACATCGCAAAAAAGGCTCCAAATGAATAAAAAAGAAGGGCTGTTTTACCAAGACAATGTATCGTATCAAAAATCGTTGGCAACGATGGCTAGATTGCATAAATTGTACTTCGAATTGCTTCCTTATCCACCGTATTCTCCAGATCTAGCCCCCAGTGATTATTTTCTACTCTCAGAACTTCAAAAAAAGCTCGCTGGAATGAAATTTCGCTCTAGGGAAGAGGTAATTGCTCAAATGGAAGGATATTTTAAAGGCAAAAAGAAATTGTTTTATAAAAAAGGCGTAGAAATATCAGAAAAACATTGGAATGATTGTATTACTTTTCAAGGAGAATATATTCATGAATAAATAAAGAATATGATGAATAAAGTCTAAATTTGCAAAAAATAGTAGTACATTTTATTTGTCAGACTGGGGACTTATTAACCGATGTGTTAATATAAAGAATATAATAACAAACTGGTTACTTAATTTAAATGTGGTCGTAGATTCTGCTAAATTGAATAGCACAAGGAAAACACCTGCATCAGTCTTGGTTTGTGCTTAATCTTAATTCTTTCGAGAAGCCTACCAAGTGGCGAGTGACGAACGCAGAACAACTCTCAGAAAGCATCCGGACTTACCCAATCTCAAACTGACATGACTAAGGGGTAATTCCTTGTAGAATTGTATACTCTTGTCTGTTGAAATGCCATACGCAAGCTTGGCCTCTCGCGATGCTCCCTTTCGAACTCGGAGTCACCGGATTACCTGAGATGCCAACCTCTTGGTCTTAAGTTAAATAGTGGTTTTTAAAACTGTTGATGATGATTTAATCTTATCTTGGACGGTTGGTGTGGAAGAAGTTGGGTTTAATTTTGTAGAGTTTGTTGTTGTTTTCATCACATCTGCTTTAATACGTTTATAAGTCAAGGGAGAGACTTTTGATTTTTTTTAGGGACTCTTGTTTTCTTTTTTTTTCTAAACTATTCCATCTGCTTTATAAAACGCGACCGCCATTATTAGAATCGATCAACGGATTGTTAACTTATAGCACTAAAAGTGACAGTATCTTTTATCATCTCGTCAAAAAATAAGATGGAACAAAGAAGCAATATTATATTTTGTTTCGACCTCGATAAAACTTTTACCGAAATATTTGAATAGGTAAAAACGTTTATATTGATGATTGCTTAATCCGTACACGTATGTTCAAGTGGTATACGTGATTCCAGAAGGGTCGTGATACATTGGAAGACGCAAAGTCAGCACGGCCGAAGTACAAAAATCACAATGAGTTGGTGGAAAAAGTCCACAGAGTCAAAAAGCCACTAGTGAACATTTTCTGGGTGTTATGGAGCGTTTGTGTGTTGAACAGTTGCTTTTTTTTTGTATGATAATGCACCATATCACAGGACCGGCGCTATTAGTGAATTTTTGGTGAAAAAACAAGTCTGTGTGCTTCAACATCCTCCGTATTTGCCTGATTTTTTTCCGTATGACTATTTATTGTTATCAAAACTCAAAATAGAGGAATAATGTGTGACAACTGGAATGAACAATATAACAATCATTTCTTGAAACCTCAACTTAATTCTCGGCCGCTAAATTTCATCTATTGCAGAACCTATTCGAATCAGAATTTCTTCTCGTCGTATAGTTGTTTTAAAGCGCCGTCTCTCAGCTTTAAAACGAAGTAAAATGTACTAGTCTATTGCATATATAACTTGAAAAATCATTTGTAGATGCGATGTCGATGAAAATGCAACATTGACAGGCACTGCCTCCATTTCGCCTTTCAACTAACAAAAAAAAAATGTTTCGGAAGGTCAGAATATGATTGGGGCGGCTTTAACATCAAGGCAGCCAAAAATGTGGAGGATGAAGAACTGTTACTGTGTACGTGTACGTTGCTAGAGCTCGGGCAGGAACTCTGAGTAACAGCGTAAGCCATTTCTAAACGTTTTCACAAGTTAGGAAAAAATCAAAAGGAGAGTTGTAGGGTCCGCTGTGAACTCACAACCGAGAATAATAGTAGATGATTTGATGTTGTTATGTTATTATACAGCAGATTCACGATAAAGAACTTCCTGTACAACTTTGTGACTTATGCCGAAAAGTGGATTCTCTATGATAATTCAAAGAGGCGAACATAGTAGGTTAATTCTGGTGAATCATCAACCAGGACCAGAAACCCAAATATTAACGTCAACAAAGTCTTTCGGTGTATATTATGGGTTCAGGTAGACGTGGTGCATTATGAATTGATCTAATCTGATCAAATGGTCACTACTGACCGTTATTTGCAGAAACTGATTCGTGATAGTGACATGCAGCAAAAATGGCTTTATACTGGCAAGGGAAGGAGATAAGTCATATTGTATCAATACGCATGGTTACATAAAGCAAAAACTACTCTGGAAACGATCACTGAGCTGGGATGGGAGATTTTATCACATCCGGATTATTCTCCAGATTTGGTCCTGTCGGATTTTCGATATCTTTCTGGTTGATACTCCCTTCAAATCTCTGAGAAAGTTGGAAAAAGCATCAATGACTTTATCACTTCAAAACCACCAGCTTTTTTAAATCCACCGGTCTGGTATTCGACAGCTACTTAGAAGGTGGCAAAAGGGCGTAGAAAAAGAAGGAGACTTCTTTGAAGATTAAGTTTTCAGTACTTTTCATTAATAAATATTAAAGACAGTCGGAAAACCGTGATAATTAAGCGAAGCGAATTAAGTTCAGAACCCAATATTTTAATATTAACGTTTTTAAAATATTTAAATACTCAATATGTCTTTTTTTTCTTCGAGCATAACAACAAAATTGTTGATCTATATTGAATATCCTTTTTTATTATAATTTGGCAATGGATACAAAAAAATAAGTAGATGTAAAAGGAAAAAAAATCAGTTTTGGCCCGTTACATTTCGATATGCGCGAAATTCCGTCCGCCTCATTATTATTCATTCGGATTCGTTACGAATCTCGCGCACCGAATGTGTCGAAAGCCGATTTAAATTTCAAAAAACATTTCATTTACATTTAGATCCACCTACGGCAGGTTTTGAATATTATATATCGTCAGCGTTGTCGATACGGCGCACACATTTCGGCGACAGTTATCATCTGGTTTCTTTACCAGGGACATTCTGTATATTCTGTACATAAACGATTTACAAGAAGACACATTTACAACACTTATAATGGGTCTTTCAAATTGAGCGGTTTTTTAAATTCTTGGATAAAACACAGAATTTGCGTTGATTTAATGTTTTATTGATAATTAAAGCATCGTGTATGACATTTAAACACTAAAGACAATATCATATGATCTTGGTGGCCAATTAATCACCATTTTTTGCAATAAATAATTTGTCCAGGCAATTTTTCACTCAATAAATCGATTGTTTCATTAGCAGAGTGAAGTGTAGCGCCATTTTGTTGGAACAATCAAATCCTAATTCAGTCCAAAAAATTCAATTATCATCTCACTATATCGAACACTATTCACAATTACAGCTTCACCAGCAGCATTCTGAAAGGGATGCGGCCCAATTAAACCTCCTAATCATAATCCACACCAAACAGTGACTCGTTTAGGATGTAAAGGTTTCTCATGGATCAATGGTGGATTTTCCTCACCCCAATAACTTTGCGCAGTGGCATTATCGTAACCGATGAGGTTTATTCGAGGTGCGATTATTGCTGGGAGACGCTAAGTGATTTTTTCTTTAAATTACTATTGGTTAAGGCGACACTCTCCTCCTCGTGGGCTCCTAGCGGAAACGAAGGACTGGCAATCAGTCGTTCGGTGTGACCTGTCAAACGCCATAAGCTCCAGTCTACGGCAAAGAGATGTTTAGAAAGGGGTTGGGGAACCCCTTTCACAAGGACGGGCCGGTGGGTCTGTCAAGGCTCCGGTCGGACCGGCTTTCCGCCGCGTGGCTGAGCAGCCAGAGTGATGGAATCCGAGGGATTCAAACAGAAGAGACCAAGAGATTTATCCAGAGGCGTGGACTCAGAGGAAGACAGTGATCCAGGCCCCCAAGGCAAAAGAGCAAGAGAGTTAGCTCCGAGGAAGACCATGGAGATGCGTAAGATTAAAATTTAACGAGCACGTAGACACCGTCAAAGATTTTATACGCAAATTAGAAGTCATGCTTGACCAAGTAGAAGATAGAAATAAAAATAAGAAAATGCAGAAGCAAACCAAACTTATACTTGGTAAGATAGACGAAATGAAACTCCAAGCAATTGAAATCATTGAAACGAAGCCGACGGTCGAGGTCGACCTGACCGAAATAAAACAGTTGATTAACCAACAGAATGATAAAATCCTGGAACAGAACAGGAAGATAGAGGAAGCTGTCTCCTGCAGGCGGGAACTTACTTATGCAGGCGCGGCGGCCGCAACGACTAACGCGGTTAAAGTAAGTGGCATCAAAAAACCGATGCCAGTAACCAATACTTTCAAGATCCAGCTGTCAAAAAAGGTTGATGACAAAGAAGTGCCAGGAGAAGAACTCAAAAAATTGGCAATGAGCAAGATAAATCCTAGCAGGATCGGGATTAAGCCAACTAGGATCTATGCTACCCGGAACAATAAGGTCATCATTGAGTCCACCACTAATGACTTGGAAAAAATTTCCGGCTCCAAGACAATTAAAGATTTAGACATAACGGTCGCGCCGCTGGGTAAGTTTAAGCCGAGGATGACGATATTTAATGTTCCTTCCGATATCGAGAAAAACTACCTTAAACAGGAAATCGAATAGCAGAATTTCAAACACAATGGCACTGGAAAAGAGATGGACATCAACCCAATTTTCAAGTTCGGGCCCAGAGACAAACAGGCCGGTTCATTGGTCGAGGCCGATGCCAGGACAAGATCCGATTTATTAAAAAAGGGCACAATTTATTTGGGATGGCATTCATGCCGGGTGGAAGACCGAGTAGAAATAACTAAGTGCTACAAATGCCAAGGATTTGGCCATACCTCCAACAACTGCAATAATGAGACTGCTTGCGGGCACTGTGCTGGCAAGCATGACTCAAGGAACTGTCCCAACAAAGGCAAACCAGAACTGCATCAGTGCATCCTCTGTTTGAATGCTAAGCATTCGGACACTAAACATCGTCCTAGGGACTCTAAATGCTTGGTGTTCAAGCGTAGAATGGAAACGTTTGTGGCCAATATCGACTTCGACGACAATAATGAATAGGCAGAACTATATAAGAATCGGACAACAAAATCTTCATCACAGCTATGCCGCAACCCTGGACTGCCTAACATCGACTGTTGACAGGAACATAGATCTATTACTGCTCCAGGAGCCGTATGTATGGTCGAGGGGTGGTCAATATACACTTCCGGGATTGGGAAGATCGGGAGTTGTGGCGGAACAAGGCTGCTAATTTAAAGCATGTATCGTCCTAATAAATCCCCTACTTTACGGTCTCAGGTTATACCAGTTCACAGACGAGAATGTAGCTACTGCCAATATTTCAATAAAAAGCAGCAAGTTAACGGTCTGCAGTGTTTACTGGTCTCCGGCCAGGAATTTTGAGCTTCAGCTTCAACTCAACAAAATCAGACTCATCTCTGGTGCTTTTAGGTTAACCCTATATTAAGGGCGATCGATTCTAACGCACATCACCATATGTGGTTCTCACATGACATCAATGAGAGGGGAGAGGTTTTGGCGGAGTTTCTGGCAACGGAAGGCGTGAATACATTCAATGGAAGGATGGAGGCCTTCGTAGCTAGTATAGATTTCGGTGATGATGCGTAGAAACTAAGTTATCGTCGGTCAGCAAAACCTTCACCACAGTCAGGCGGTAACGCTGGACTGCTTAAGAACCGCTGTAGAAAGAGACATAGACATCTTTTAATGATTCAAGAACCATACACATACGAAAAATAACAATTGTAGTCTCTCTGGGTTGGGGAGCTTCGGCCTTATAGCTGATCAGACCACGAAATTCAAAGCTTGCATTATCATCATTAATCTTGCATTCTTCGGTTTAAAAATTTTTCAGTATTCAAATGAGTTTACAGCGACGGCTAGGATTCCCTTAATAATAGTAAGATTGTGATGTGCAGCGCGTACTGGTCTCCGGCCAGGGAATTCCGCTTACACGAACAACATAACTTACTAACGAGCATCAACACTGGCTTCGGAAATAGCCCAATCATTTGGGCGATCGACACCAATGCGCATCATCCTGGTATTCTCGGGAAGCCAACGATAGGGGGGAGTTGTTGGCTGAATTTTTCTCTCCAGAAAATCTGCTGGTCCATAACGTGGCTGGGGCCCTGACTACATTTAACAGTCTACTAGGCAATAGTAACATTGATGTTGCGACTGGAAATCATTACACAAACTACAAGATAATGGACTTGAATGTTCTAGAAGACTCCTTGAGCGATCACCGTCTGATAAAGTTTCATTGGAAACTTAATTATGAAATTTCACCTACTTTCACTAGCAGTTTTCTTCGTAAGATTAATGTGGAAAGGGCTCTGGACATGGTGATCATTGGGCTGGTAAATCTAGAGAGGCTTTTATAGGAGCCGTCCAGGGCTCATATAGACAAAAGAGTGTTTGGACAAGAACAATTACTTAGAGATGTGACGGATGAGGCTGTGCCCAAACGAAGGATTTTCCGAATAAAATCGGTCTGGTGGGATGAACGACTGGATAAACGCAGGCGCCTTGGCCTCAGGCAGAGCAGATCATACCAAAGGACCGCCGATGCGGGAGAAAGATCTAGACTGAGGGATGCTTACTTGGAAACATCAGCCAACCTCAGGAAGGAGAGAAGGATGGCCAAATTGCGCTCGTGGAATGTCTTTGTCCGAAACCAGCTTGCAGAGGACCCGTGGAGCATTCCATATAAGATTGCTTCCGGGAAACTCAAGAACACCAGTAATATAATTAATAATATTAGACTTGAACAAGACGGTGTAAGAAACATGGACTTCGATCAAACCGCGGAGGCCATTATAAATGAGTTCATCATGGACGATATTATAGCGGAATACTCACCGGAGCAGGCGTTGCACAGAATGACCGCTCTGGACTACGAACGTCCTAGGACCAGGTTTACCTTGGTGACCAAAGAGGAGGTTGAAGAGGATTTACTGAGGATGAATATTAGGAGGGTCCTGGGACCAGTTGGGATTCCGTGTATCGTACTAAGAACAGTGGCGGTCACTATTTCCGACTACGTTAGCGGGATCTTTAGCGACTGCTTATTGTTCTCTAATTTTCGTAGGAGATGGAAAGGAGCCTTGATCACTATACCTAAACAGGGTAAGAATACGGACAGTCTGGGAGCTGTAAGGCCGATCACGCTTTTGCCGATTTTGGGAAAGGCACTGGAACACTTTATCCGAATGCAGTTGCTTGAGCCGATGGGCGAGGAAAACTTTCATAATCGAAATCAGTATGGCTTTGTTAGAGGCAGGGGTACTAGGCAGGCCCTGGGTAGATTTGTGGACGCTGTTAGCAAGAGTCAACTTAGATACACGGCTGGCATATTCTTGGACATAAAAGGTGCCTTCAATAACGTTTGGTGGCCGGTTGCGTTGGACACTCTCAAATTTAAAAACCATCCTGAAAAACCTAACTTGTTCAAGATCATAAACTCTTACTTCTCGGACAAGGAAGTCAAGCTTGATATCGGACCAGACGCGGTCATAAAGAAGCTTCAGAGGGGTTGCCCGCAGGATTCCCGGCTTGGTCCGATGGTCTGGAACCTGGTGGTGGACACGTTGTTGACTGAGTTTGACAGCTTTCCGGAACTAGAGATGATTGCTTATGCGGATGATCGTGATAATTGCTGGAGGCAACAGCCGTCCTGCTCTGGAGACCAAAATGAACGAAGCTTTAGAATTGGTTCATCAATGGGCAGGCACTAATAAATCGGAGATTTCGTCGGACAAGTCCACCTACCAGAACTAACTGACTAAACTGACTGAACTGAACTGACCAGAAATCCCACTGTTAAACTAGGTATTAACAGAATCATTAGATCGGACAAAGCCAAGTACTTTGGAGTTATTATAGATGACAAGCGTTCGGACCTTATATAAAATATTCCCGCGATAAAGCTAAGAGGCTATTTCAGCTGCTCGGGAGATCTTTTAGTGGAGTGTATGAGACTGCTGCAGATTCCTTACGAATGATCCTTTATGAGGCGGTGATGCCAGTACTGAAGCACGGTTCAGAATTATTCTCCGAGAAATTGGCACATGCGAGGAATCGCTCGAAATTTTAGTCAGTTAGAGAGATTGTGTCCTGCACTATTGCTGAGGCATATGCCACCACCTCTACGGCGGCATCAGTGCTTGCCGGCATTTCTCCGATTGAGGATCTTATTTATGAGGTTCTGGACCTCAAGGCCCATTATGCTGGGATTCAGCTTTCAAGATACGGATGTTTGGTACCTAGCGAGCCAAGGCTCAGTAGGAAAACAATTACAGAGGTCTTGAGGAACAGGACCATAACCGAATGGCAATCGAGATGGGATGAAGAGGACACAGGTAGATTAACTTATCAATTTATACTGAATATTTAGGACTGGCTGACTAGCCATTTCGCACTCAACAGTATGTCAATTCAGGTACTAACTGGTCATGGTCAGTTTCAAAGTTATATAAAGGGAATCGGGAAGATCAATGATGCGCGATGCGCGGAATGCAACACCGGAATGATAGATGACCCTACACACAGAATACTACATTGCGGAGCTTACGAGGCACCAAGACTCGCCTTGATTGAAGTCCTCGGACCAGAATGGCCAGTCCCACTTTGCAGATTACTGCAGCGACTGATGAACGAAGAACGGACCGCTCTGCAGAGGGGCTGCGTAGCGTCAGATCCGGGTGCAACCTAGTTGTTTCAGAGTAAGTTTTCAGTTTGATTATAGAAGTTCTTTAAGAAGAAGTTAATTAATTACTTTTTCTTAACATGTTTCCATTTTTTGTTGTGATTACTAAGAATGGCATTATGCGAAACTAATAAATATTGGCATAACTTACGTAGCATTTCATTAAGGGGCATTTTTGGGAAGGTTATAGGAACTTCCCGGGCTTCGGCCCTTCTTTGTGTCCCTCTATTTTTTTGGGGTTATTAAGGGTTTTGATGTTCAATTTAAGTAACTAGTTCAATAAAGTAATAAATATAATGCAAGAAAGAAAAGGAAGAAGCACTTTTCATTGCCTCGTTCAAGGTCTGTAGTTTTATTTTGCACGAGACAAAAAATTTCTTTTCGAAAATATTTTTCAAGTCATTATAGACCAAGATGGGCACCGTCTGACTCCTTCGGGGTCAGACGGTAGACAGGGATATGGTGGGATCCCCCGCTTCTTCTTCTTTCCTCACCCCAAATGCGGCAATTTTGTTTATTAATGTGCAAAATGTGCTTCATCTGAAAAAATGAATTTTTGAGAAAAGTTTTATGTTTGTTGTTTGATCCGAATAACAAATACACGACGTTTTGAATAATCCACTGGCTTTAGTTCCTATGTTATTTCATATAATACACTGTAATCGTTTTTCATTTTTCTAAATAGTTGAAGATAATACATTGCGAATCCAAGAAAACAGTAGTCATGACCTTTAAGGCTGATAAAAGCGTCTTTATCTTCTTTGAGGTGTGTTCGCCGAGTAAAACCCGTTGATTTAACTGTTGCTTTGTTTTCGGTGTATTTCCAAGTTTCATCAATAATCAATACAACAATCAGTCCCCGTTAGTAAGACATTGTAAGTTTTGTTGACAATTTCCTAAGCAGTAAAATCACCGGGGCGTCCTGAGAGCGGAGCGTCACTCGTGCTGATACTGTGACAATCCTCGTGATCATATGAAAACTCAGTCAACCGCTTAAAAATGTGAAGGATGAAATGTAAAGAATTAATAAAATGTGAAGGATGATAGTTTGTAAAAGTTGATAGTTTGAAATCAAGGATGATCAACTTTTCTTCGTTTTGTGTTAGGGGTTTTCTGCAAAAAGTAGTGTTTACTAACACACGAAATTCGCCTTTTTCCATAATCGCAAAAATACCTCAATTATATGTTTTGGAAGACTGTAAAAACATAATTAAATGGCATATAGGCGTAAAATGTATGGAGCGTTATAAGAAAGGAAGTACTTTTGTTATCGCACCGCCGTCTATCGGAAAAAGTATCAGACTTTTCACTCTATCCTCATAGGTCCACCAGGGTTGCTATTATTCTAATCACTAATTAAAAAAATATACCTTGAACCTTATACTAATCTAATAATGAACCTTATTTGTTTTTTTCCTTTATGGACTCCCGCTAGATAGCGTTAGATTGGTTGTTATCCCAGCGTGTGCGTTAAGGGAGAGAAAACAAAAATAATGGACGTCGGTGTTTGTGTGTAAGTATGTAAACACTGGGGCGTGATTGATACGGTTTATGCGTATATCGTTATGGATTTTATATAATTAAGTTTGGATTGGAGATACGATACTGAGGGGAGAAAGTTAAATTTATTTTTTTTATCTTGCGTATATAACTGGGGAAAAGCTTACCGATGATAATTTGGCGTGAGCCTTACCTGAAACAAAAACATCAAAAAATTAATACAACAGAGACGTTGATGTTTCATTTTAAAATACTGATTAAGGTAGTTTTATGAAATAATACAAAAACAAGCGTCAAATGTTATTAAACGTGTTCCAGAAAATACACATATGTTCAAAAGTTTGAAATATTCAAATATTTCACTTTTTTTATTGATATAGAGTTTTTCTTTTATTCGTTTACGTAATCATCATTTTACTACAACTTTTACTAGTACCAAATAAAACTCGACACCGAATGACCAATGTGTGTTGAAGCTTCAAAAGTAATTTAAAAATAAAAAGAACAATTTCAATAAAACTAATAACCAGTAGTTCCTTCATGGATCTGTATGCATGCCTATAGGCGATTTGATATGTTATCGATTAAATGAATAATTTGGGCTCGTTGAGTTCTCTTCCATTTTTCAAGAGCAACATCTTTTAATGTAAGAGGAGGAGTAAGAGGAGGATTGTTTCGTTTCTTGATGCGTGTTTTCAAAATATCCAAAGGATGTTCAATGACATTTATGTCAAGGGAATTTGCGGGCCACCCTAGCTTGGTTATTCCCGCCTCCCCAAGAAAACTTTGTATTGTTGCTGTTCGATAAGGAGGGGCGTGATTGTCTATGAAAACAAATACGTCGCCCACTGCGCCTCGAAACAGACGCACAACAGGATCTAAAACTTCCTCGATGTACACAGTGCCAGTGACTCTTCTCTCCAGGACCAATAAATGTGTCCGTGTACCCCTCATAAGACCACCCTGAAACATCACGCCCTCACCTTCAAATGGAACACGTGGTTAAGCTGTTTCTTGTTGGGCTTGTCGATCTGGTGTTCTCCAGACTAATATTCTTCGTGAATCAGAAACCAAGCCAATTTTCGTCTTATCAGAGAACACCACGTTATTCCAGTTAGGACTATGATCCACAATTTTTCAAGCTCATTGCAACCTTACGTTTTTTTGTTGAAGGGTCAGTTTGGGAACACGTAAAGGTCTTCTGCGATGCAAATTAACCACTTTCATGGGTGTGTTATCGTTTGTCGTGAAACATTTACCCCTTCAAGTCTAATAAGCTCCCTCGATATACCACTTTTAGATTCCAGACGATTTTTTCGAGCTATCATTGATATCTGCCGGTCTTTTGCAGCTATTGTACATCGTTTTCAACCACATCTGGAGGGATCCTTTAAGTCATTTGTCTCTTGGAATTTTTTATGAGTTTTGGGAAAGACCTACAATTACCGCGATATCACGATTAAAGTCCTGTTGTAACAAAACAACTACTCTTGATCTTTTAAAGTGATATTTCATGTTTCTAGGCATTTTTAAACAGATTGATTTAACATTGAAAAAGAACTGAATTAATGTGTAAATACCATTATCAACGGAAGGGGCAAAAAACAGAAAACCTGTTTTATCAGCAAAACAATGCTTTTATTATTTTCATTTAGAAACGGTCTAAAATAAATATCCATCACAATTTTTAGAGTAACATAGGCGTAGATATCCTATTTGTAAATATTCCAAACTTTTAAACTTTTTGAAATGTGTAGGTAGAAACATACCCACAAAGATATTGAATAGTGACCAGTAGATGTTACATTCTTGTATAACAAATATAGATGTGTCCGAAAGATCGTCTTTTTTACGATAAAATATAGGGTTGATCTGAAAGTACGTAAGGATTTTTTTAAAGAGAAAGAGAAACGTAATAATTTATGTATCAGGTATGGCGATTGATGATTCCTAATTGTTTATTAAAAAAAAAACACGAGAAAGAAAAAAAAATGGTTTATTCAAAGTATGCACGTTCGCTAGCTGCACATATTTTCCATCTCTCTGATTATTTATGGAGGCCTTCCCAGACAAATTGTACATATTTTGAGATGGTCCAGTCATTAACCCATTTTTCGCCATCTCCGTAATGGTTGAAGTGTTTCATATAAAGTGCGCGAGACATCGATAAAAACAAGTGGTAGTCGAATGGCCAAGTCTGATGAGTACGGCGGATGGAGCAAGAGTTCCCAGTTAAACGCAGAAATAGTGTCTCTGACCGCTTTCGTTGTGTGCTATGGGGCGTTGTCGGACTGCAAAATCACTTTTTTGTGTCTTGTTGCCCATTCTGTTCGCTTTTCGATCAATGTATCGTACAAATTGATGATTTGCTGATAGTAGCGGATGGTATTAACTGTTTCACCTGTGTTAGAAACTCATAGTACACGAAACCTTTCTGATCCCACCAAATGTACAGCATTGCCCTCTTTCCAAAGCGATTCAATCTTATGGTCGATGTAGAAGGTTGTCCTGAGTCAATAATGATTTTCTGCCTTTTAGGTTTTCAAAATATATTAATTTTTTGTCTCCAGTCACGATCCGATGCAAAAAAGTCTTTTTTCATGCCTTCGCACGCCGTTTTTCGCTTTTCCATCTGTCTGTTGTTCAGCTGATTTTCCTGCCCATTTTCAAACCCATTTTCCTGCCTTCTGGATCTTTCCCATGGCATACAGATGTTCAAAGATAGTTCGGCGTTCAACAATTCGGTATCTTCAAATTTTTTCGGTTGATCTGGGCGTTCTTTGCCATTCAAGTCGAAATCACCACTTTTGAATCGTCTAAATCAACGCCCACAAAGTATACGATTGCTTTCACTTACCTTTTTCTTTTGACTGAACAAGAAAAGCAGAATGCAGAAATGCAGATGTGCCGCAAATGCTCTTTATTTGGCCCGAAATTCGACATGTTTACCACACGAAAAAAATATGACGCTAACTCGAAATCGTTTAAATCTCAATGATATTTTGAAATGATATAAGAGATTAGACTGTGAACTGATCCTTGTTTCCAGCATCATTTATTAATGAAATTAAGAATTATTAACCATCACACCTGGAAAATGTTTATTTAGTGTATTATGTAATCATTACTATTATTTACAACTTCTTGTCAATGTAGTAGCAGGAGGCCATATTGACTTTTTGTCAAAAATTTACATCTTTATTGCTAAAAAAATGTCAACAGGTTGTTTTTCACCTCTTCTTCCGGAGCGGAATAGATAGTAATCTGAGGGTGCGATGTCGGGTAAGTAAGGTGGATGGCACAAAATATTTTAATTGAACAGCTCAACAATTTTTGCCGGGTCCTAGAGCATGTGGTCGACCATTCTCATGATGAATCACGACAACTTTTCTGTTTTTGTTAATTCTGATTGAGTTTCTTCAGTTGCTACTTTCATCCGATCTAATTGTGAATAGTAGAGGTAATTATTGATGGTTTGGTTGTCCTCCCAATTTCACCAAATGCAAAGCATAATTTTCTTCGGATGAAGACCGTCTTTCGCCGTGCTTAAAAACGCTAACTGGCAACCCCCTAATATTTTTCGTTGCACGTTGTTGTACACAATCAATTTTTTATAGCCATCTATCATCCGCTTTAGAAATGGAGACTCAGAATTTTTTTCAGCATAAGATCGCACGAAGAGATTCGATTCAGCAGATATCGCTCATTAAATTGCATCGACATACCCATTTGTTTTCAGATGGTAAAAAAATGGTCGATTTCTTAATATTTAATTTATCTTCCATCTGTTGCGTCGACCTTTGGCTATAATAGCCTTTATTTCCTCGATGTCAATGCTCGAAGGATGGCCAAAGCGATGCTGGTCTTCCAAATCAAAATCTCCGCCTCTGAACTGACCAAACCACTTTTGAAGCATGGTCTTCTCAACAAAACCCTCTCCGTAAACGGCACAATAGTTTTGTTTTTGTGACAGCGTTCTTGCTCTTTTTGAAATAAAAAAACATAATGTGGCGTTTGACATTTTCAATTTGAGTCATCTTGACTAACTGAAGGCAAATCAAAGCCTACTAATACCGTTCTCCAAGCGCCATATTTACCAGATATGACACCGTGTGACTTGTTCTTGTTCGCTGATTGAAGAAACCACTTCATGGACGCCGTTTTTATCCCACAGAAGCAATTTAAGAGAGTTCGCTGGCCACTTTGAAGAAAAAATCACAAGACGAATATAAAAACTTTTTAGGAGACAGGAAAAGACGTTAAAATATTGGAGTGAGAGTAGAAACTAAATGTTGAGAAAAAATAATTCCGAAAATTATTTGATATTTTACCTCCTGTTATTACTTGCAAAAGTAAACAAGTCATTCAAAAGAGAAATATTTTTATTTTACTGATAGTTTCTAAATCGATTAAAACTAGTCAAAAAGACTTACTAACTAATTAACTAATAAAACTAATTTTTCTCTAACAAATCTAACCTAAATACTTATCAACTAAATTTAATCCAACGATATCCTTTAAATTGTTGCGCACTGTGATCTGCTTTTGCACACAACACAATGCACGAGGCCACGAGGTTTAGCTATCTTCCGTTAGTTCGTTCAGTAGTTGAAGAGCTTCAGCATTAACATGAAGGCAGAACCTGGCTTCGTGGTTGCCTGGAAATCTTCTGATTTCCTCCTTGACCGTTGGAATTTCAATATCTCGATAAAGATCGGAGTTACGAATATATCACGGTACACTGACTATATTTCGCACCTTGTTTTGGAATATTTGTATGGTTTTAATTAGAGACGGCGTAAGGCGTGGGCCATCGCCTACGCCCTACGGTCTCGCGGTCCGAGGGTCCATGCGCCTCCAAGGTTTATGCAGCTTTCTTTAATACATGAAAAATATATAGTTAGGACCATTAAAAGCCGTGACTGCTGGTAAGAATATTACTCATAATAAAACGACAAATCCCACCGGCTAGCAAGCATTTGGCAATACTAATCTACCACATACGTTTTTTAAAAATCTAGTTTACCTAATAGCCACACTTGCTCAGCAGTTACTTGCAGTGAAGTGATTTTTTGGTCAACTTGACGCCAATTTTATGGAAACTCCTCGCTAGGAAACTGTTAGCGCGCAAGTAGCTGTGAATCTACGGCCGTAGATTAGAAGCAACTTGACAGCAAGACTTGCAGTTACTTTAAAGTAGCAAGTACTTTTAGTAGCAAGTACGTCAGTAACTGACAAGCAATTTTTAAAGTCAAGTTGAACTAAAGTTACTAAAGAATCTGATGCCAACTTAAACGTAACTCGTTCTAAATAACTCGTTCTGTCAAGTTCGCTTCAGATTCCGACCGTAAATTGACGTTAACTCAGGGTGGCTATTGGGGTTAGAAACCAATGTTGCCAAATTACGGGTAATTAAATTGATATCTAAATATGATTGATATCTGTTGACAAACAACTTGCACATCATTATCTAAGCCACGATATACAAAATGAATTGGTCACATTGATATCAAAAACAATTATCGATGAAGTAATTCGTTGGGTAAAAGATACAAACTATTATTCTATTTTGCTCGACTGCACCAGAGACTATAGTCGAGTGAACAAAGGTTAGTTGTTTTAAGATTTTGTAAAACATGGGAACAATAGAAGAAAACATCATCGGATTTCTTGCTGTCGCTGAGACGACTAGAGAATATCTAACTAATCCAATACTGGAAGAGCGAGAAAAAAATAGATTAGATATTCAAAACTGTCGTGACTAAGGATATTCAATGGTGCTATTATGGTAGGCATAAAACTCGAATATTAAATATTAATCCTAGGGCATTTTTTATACCTTGCGGGTATCATAGCTGGAATCTACTGTTGGTAGATGCAGCTAATTCTTTTGTGGTTTTATTCAGAAAATTTATTTGCGATTTTTAATATTCAGCAAACGCTGGGAAATAATCGAAGACAAATTAAAGCTTAATATAAAGCCTTTATCAGACAGAATGTGGGAAAGCAGAATTGAGGTAGTGAAGGCCATATTATTACAACTTGATGATGGCATTGAACGCATTAAAAGCTTAAAAACAACACGAAAGAATCAGATACATTCAGTGATTGTAATTCGGTTTTTTTTAGAATTTATTAGAATTTATCATGTCATTACATTTATGGTTTGGAATATTATCGCGTGTTAATATTATAACCAAATTATGACAATCTACACAAGTTCATTTAAGCATTGCTCTTGAACATTTGCGTACATTTCGTGACTGGATCAGAAAATATCGACAAACTGGGTTCGAACAATGTTTGTTTGACGCTCGTCAATTTATTGAGAAAAGCAGTTATGATCTGCCAAAAGACTTAAATAAAGACTAGAAATAAACATTTTTCAATTTTCTTTCTCTACGTAAAATCCTTCCCACATCTTGCCCACATCAAATTTAGGTCTCGCCCCGCCGCTGGTTTTGATATTACTATCGCTGGCCGGTTCCCACAGCTGGATGCCATACAGCCACACTGTATGTGATACAGCCACACATAAATATTTATAAATATTTATTGAATTAAATAGTATTTTTTACGAGAATATGTGCTAAACAGGTATTGTAAAAATTGCTACTTGTATTAGTTCAGTTCGTTTTTATCTCCAAATATACTGAGGCAAACAGTGAAACTTTTGAACTGGCCTACATAATCCTGTAAAAACTGAAAAATAGCATCCTGAAAATGTTTGGTCCAAAATACATAAAAAATTGATATTCACATGTACGGAAAATCGAGAACATTCTCGAAAAAAATGCACCTGGTATTTTGGTCAATTGTCAAAATTATCACGTAATCCCGAAGCAGGTTTACCGTGCTCCAAATCAAACAGTATTTCACGAATCGCGTTCCTGTTAGGCGATCGCAATCGTAACGAGGTCAATCAAGGCCGACTACGAAAATTTCCATGTGACTTTGATCGGAATTTCTCGATCCAAACGTGATACAAAATCTTATTTCCTAATTCATATTTTTCCAACATTATATTATTTTCTTATTATTATATTATATTCATTACATTATATATATATATATATATATATATATATATATATATATATATATATATATATATATATATATATATATATATATATATATATATATATATTATTTTTAAACGAATAACAAAATGTTTGTTGCGTATTGCTTTTATACATTAGTGGTATATTTTATTATTATTAAAGTGAACATAACACAGTCAGGTGCGAAAGATCACATCAGTTAGGTAGTGTCCATTTTTGTCGAGGCATTCTTGCTGACGGGCAGCAAAATTGTCCATACTGCTCTCGAGCATGGCACGAGGAATTCTTTCAATTTCGCGCGTTATGGTTTCGGAAAGAGCTTATTTCGTTGGGTGGAAATATGGAATTGTTACTTAAAATTCAAAGCTTACATAGACAAACTGCAAACTCTTAAAGCTCTTCGAACGAGAGGTCTTCTCACCTTTTGAAACGTTAACGTTCAACAGTTATTACAGAAAAAGAATCAATGAGAAATTTGTATCCGTTTTGTTTTTTACAGAGTGATTCTTTATTTACATTAGAACAGATATTTTTAATATTTTTTGTTGTTGTTTTAGATCGTGGCGAAAAACCCAAAAAAAGAAAAAATATATGAAAATGCCACAATCATTCAGACATTACATATAGTGTAGTTCGTATTTATCAAAAAAGTGTATGATTTTGTATGTGTAGATATGCTACACAGTGAATATATTTTCACTCTGATTTAAATAAGTGTATTGGGTGTTGCTTTTTTCCTCCTCGAGCCACATTAGCTGTGGTGTTTAAGGCGCCAGCCTTACGATACGGCAGTTAATGTGGAGCGGGTTCGATTCCCGTAATAGGCAAAAAAAATTCTAAAATTCTTGTGAATGTTTCTAGGTAAGAGTGTAAAATCTGACAAAGAATCACTCCTCAGTCACGCCAGTTTGAGGCTGGGTAAGGCCGGATGCCTTCTGAGAGGTTTTCTATGTTGGTCACTCGCCAGTCGGTAGGCTTCTCGAGATACTTTCGGTTAAGCACAAAACCAAGGGTTGATAGCCCTAGGGGGGTACTGACCGGGGTTTTCGCTAGCTGATGACCGTGGTTCGGAACCCACGTTAAGCTGTAGATCCCGTCGATAAATAACCTTCTCAGTTGCTGATGAGCCTCTAACCCCAAAACTTGACTTTTTTTCCCCCTGCATGTACTAATTAATTAACTAATTAAATAACATATTAAATTTAAACATTGAACTAGTAATGGTTGAAGTTTCAACAAGTAGTTATCAACAAGTAAAGTTTTTAATATACACCGCATTTTATTTGTTATACATTATATACAAACATTATTCGAGAAACACCACTAAATGTTTAGACTATAGACATAGACTGTCGATGTTTCTGTTCGTTTTTTTATGACCTAGATAAATGGGTGGGTGTTTAAAATTCCACTGCAGTACCATTACGAATATGGTAACCTCCGTCGACGAATATAATGCCACATTAGACGAATGGCCAATCTAGATCACTAGAAGAATGAATCAACCTGGCTTTACTTTCACTTGATTGATTTTATCGCCGCTAGAAAATCCAACGTTTTGTCCTTGTTACAAATTATTATGTACCTATTTACGAATACATAATTTAGACATTAAATATATATTTTTTATGAAAAGTACACGAAATTGTTAAATAAAACACATAAAAATGAATTTATTCCTCAAAAATTATCTTAGCGTCTTCAAAGTAGGCCCCATTGAGTGCAATACAACCGTGCCACCGCTATGATCTTCAGCGAACTTTCTTTTATGGCCTCGACTGACTCAAAATGCCTTCTTCTAAGTGGTAATTTTAGCTTCGGGAACAGAAAAAAGTCACACAGAGCCATATCAGGCTATATCCAATTGTCCTTTCACAAATCTCGCCAATTTCGGCGAATATTCTCGCGCAAACGCCTAAACAGTATTCCTTATTGAGCTTTTGTCACTCTGGAAGTAATTAGGATTGCACCACACCAAGGTAATCGAAGAAAACTATCACCAGGACCTTGATTTTCGAGCGACATTAACGCGGTTTTTTGGGTTTCGGCTCGTTTTCGAATCGTCATTGTGAAGAATTTGTTTGTTTGCATGTGGTACTCGTAAACCTATGTCTCGTTGTCCGTTGCAATTCATTTCATGAAGGAGGGTTCGTAGAAGCTCGAAAAATCATGTCTTCAGCGACCTTTTGCTGCCCCTTTTGGATGAAATTGAGCTCTTTCAGAATCAGTCGTGGGGCGACGCGTTTCATGCCCAAAATATCAGTCATAATGTCATGAACGGACCTAAAAGATATGCTTACTTCTTGAGTCAACTTTCTAAGATTCATACCACAATTTTCAAGAATCAGTTTTTTTATTTTGTCGATGTTTTCGTCGTTCGCAGACATTGAAGATTGACCAGAATGAGGCAATATCAACTACCACTTCTCGACTTTCTTTGAACGCTTTGTACCATTCATATGCCTATGATTTTGATATGCGATATTCATAGTAGGTCTTCTGAAACATTTTTACTGATTGGGCACACAAAATTTCGTTTAACACACAAAATTTAAGGCAAACTCTGCTGAATATTTTGCTGAACATTTTGATTAATATTTTGCTGAATATTTTGCTTTGCTGATATAACATTTAGTTTTGTTTTGACAGTCTTTGAAAGATATTTAAAATATTTTTCAATATATTTGCTATCATGGAAAAAGGCGAATTTTGTATTGATTAAATAATAGTTTCAATAAAACTGATTATGCCTGATAACTTGATACAACCACGACTTTAGTCATGGCTATTAATTTTCTGAACCATTGTCGAAAAATTATGGGTTTTGTAGTGTCTTAAATCACCCAGTTTAGATTTGCATGGTGTTCTCCATACTTGGCATTTAAGGTCAGGGGTATATAGAATTGGTACACGCCATTCAGCCTGTTTGGCTTTTGCACCTGACTTTTGGCTGCGGCTTTTTGGCAATAATTTTCTTGATGGAACTGCGCAGCCCTTTATGTATCCCCACCTCATTTGGATCTGCCGTTTACCGTCTTTTCCCATTTAAACACGCTTAACCTAGTGTTCTTTACAGATAATTTTATGATATCTTTCTGTCTTCTTTTTTGACCTCCCAGATTTCATTTGTTCTTTTATTCGCCATAGAGAATCTGCTTCAGCATACTAGTGCCTTGCATTTTTTCACAATGACCTAACCATTAAGGTGGAGCAAAAAAGCTTAATTTATTTTTTTCTTAAGTATTAAAATGTAATATCTCAAAAAAGTTATCCAACATACACAAAAAATATTTTTACTTTATATATTACAAATTAATATAATTAATTTTTTAGATTAGTTTTGAACCCTCCGAAACGTCAACGTTAAAAGTTTGTATTTTTTTAGAACATTTTTATATTTTTAAAATTTTGTTCGTTAGGTAAATTTATTACGGAAAAGTATCACTGAGAAATTTGTCTCCGTTTTTTTGTTTTTACCCAGTGATTTTTAATTTAAATAAGAACACATATTTTTGATATTTTATATCTCAGCTAAAATGACTAATTTTAGATCGTGGCGAAAAACATTAAAAAAAAAGACAAAATAAAAGTAAAATATCACATGTCACTAAAATAATTATCTACTAGCACATAAAAACTGGCTAATGTATTACAAAAAACTATAAAAAAAATGATGTATACAAGCTGACACTATTTGTCTTCACAGCGACCTTAAAAATGTGTCAACTTTGTGTAATTTTCGTGATATTCACAAGCATAAAAATTAGCAACTCTGCTATTCTACTTCTAGATTATAATGCATACCTCAATCAGTTAGTTCTAAATATGCTTCTCTTTGTTTGGTTTCAAGGTATAGTACAAAAAATTATTAGATATTTAATCTGAAAACGATATATTGTTTCGTTAAAACAAACTTTTTGCTACATTAAGGACATTCTAACAACTAAAAATGGATTTTTATGGTACCTCTCATAAATTAAAAAATATGCTACTTCTTGATGATATATTCTGATTTAGTGTTAAAGTAAGGCATAGTCTTCCTGGAATCAACTCATGCTCTTATGAATCCATCCCTTTCATCTCTTCCGCAAATTGCTGCGAAAGTCTCAGTGACAAGTTTAACAAATCGTTCTACACACTGTGTGTGACACGGATACATCCTAAAATGAATTGGTTGTAAGTCAGAGCTGTTAATAAATATTCGAATATCTTCAGTAGAAACTTGAGTGAGAATAGGTAGTTCGGTTACACCTTGTACACTCTTGCAAGTTGATTAATTTAAAAATTATTCATTTACGTCAAAATTTAGGGGAGACATTTTAATCACTCTCGCCTTATTAGGAAATGGCTTTTCTAATGCCAAACTTCTTGCCTTTAGAATACGGCGAAGCCGAAGTTCTCGCACGTGGATCCTGTCATCGGATATCATACTGAGAAGGATGTTTTCGCGGTGGGCAAAAAATCCGTTTCGTTGGATCACAGCGTCAACAATATCTCAAAATTCTTTATCTAGATACCGAAACAACTGAAAGGTGTGGAAAAGATGTCTTGCGCCATCGTTACATGTAGGTTTTGATTTTAGGAAAAACCACATTGAAGCATATACGTTCATAATGTATTCCGTCAATATAGTTAACCTCACCGATGGATCTCTATTTGAAACATACAATCTAAGAATACGATTAGCAGTTGTGACCCACCTTGAATGTACAAGTTTTCTTGGATTCCGGTTTGAAACACGTGCATTACCTTACATTACATTACATTAAATATAGCAAGTAATTAACTTTGACGTGTATTATGTAAAATATAATGTTTTTAGTAAATTTTAACGTCGTCGGAGAGTCAAAATGTTGTTTTAGTTGTTTCTGATACAGGTTCCAGGGTTCAGCTACAAAACGAAGAGAGAGAATTATGATGGTATTGTAAACATGGACTCATTAGACGTCCAAAATTTTCACCAGCATACTTTATTCTATATATAACTTCTGAACCCACCCTAGGCACCACAGTCGGCCCCATACTGCAGCTCTACGATGCTAACGTTCTAGTTTTTGATTTGGTTTTAAATCGTGTCTGGTTGGATAGACCTCCATCCATTTATATCAACTGAATGCTGCAATCTGCCTCTGACATGATGCAGGACAGTGGCAAATATTGAAAAAAGCTTTGGCACGATCACACAGCCCTGCTTAATACCGGTCTTAACCTCAAAAGCGTCAGTTTCGCCCATATGTGTCAGAATTTTTGAATACATGCCATTGACGCCATTGGGCAGATGTGTAATTATGTGCACCCAGCCAAAGCGCGCATCCTATGAAGTCCAAGAGCTTCCACATTATATTTCTGTCAATGGACTCAAACGCCATGGTCAGATCCAAAAAGGCCAGTAATATGCTTTCATTTTATTCTCGGCATTTTTCTTGTATTTAACGAAGGGAGAATATCACGAATGCTGTTCCACGACCAGCCCTGAATCTATACTGACTCTTTGGCAGCATTGTTTTAGTAAAACTACTTATTGATAAATAAAATGTCCTCACGTGGAGCAGAAAAAGTGTTGTTTCGTTCACCATTGCAACATCAAAATTGGCCAATTTGCGCTAAAAAATGATACCTCATCCATCTTATTCACCGGACTTGGCAACCTCCGTCTTTTTGCATTTTCCAAACAAGAAGAAATGGTTGACTGGAAGGCATAAAAAGGTTGGAAAATCATTGGTCAAAGTGCATCGAGCTTAGAAAAGACTATTTTGAAAAATAAATCGATGTTTGATCAAAAAAACAATATTTAATTTAAAAGGTATCTAACTTTTAATTCTACTCCGTAGATTGCCCCTCGTACGGTACTGTTAAAATATTTCTCATTAAATCAATTAACTGTCCACTCTCAAGCTGAACAAATAAAGAAAACAAAAGTCAACATAACTCTTCCCACGACATTTCAATCGCCAACTTTGCTTAACTTTCTCGGTCATTTTATTTTCCCTCGCAAGTTTTTCTTCTCCAAGTTTCCTTTTCGGCACGTCGTCTCATATCTCATCCCCTCGTTATCTTTTTATTTTTTCATCGGTTCTGTTCGTTGGCGTTAATTAAATTTCGTCCGAATGACAAGGAAAACTAATAATTAAGTTTGCGGGGGCTTATTTTTTCCATCGTTTCTACTTTTGTCCGTTTCGATTTTTCCGATGTCCGACGTTAAAGAAACATTCGTTCCGGGGTTGTTGTTCGTATCGAGCTTCCTTGCTGTTTGATCGTCCAGGATTTTTATTGAAAATACAATCAGAAAGAGCGTTTTCGTGCAATATTAATTTTGCTGAGTCAGAAATATTTCTACGTTGATATTAATAATATTGAAACGACATTAACAGTAGAGTATATATATATATATATATATATATATATATATATATATATATATATATATATATATATATATATATATATATATATAAGGTGACTGATGACGTATTTTATTTACAGTTTTCATTAGTTTTTATTCAAAATAGGCGCCTTGGGAGTCAATGCAGTATTAAGGGGTTATTTTAGTCTAGAATTTTGAAAAATTTTTTTGAGTAGTCTTAAAGATTAAACCTATATGAAAAGGATATGTCCTCCAAAGGAAATTTGAAAAATTAAAATATTTCCGGAGTTAAAGTTATTTTAATAACGTGATCACCACCATAACGTACCAGAACGGGTCTGACTATAGGTGGCGGACAATGCCTGGCTTCTTGAAGGTCTATACCTACCCCAGGTATAAATCTATCAACACAGTTGACCCGAAACATTTGAAGATTAAAGAATTGAATGTTTGGGGCCTGAAGTCCAAAATAATAATTAATCTTTCCATTAATTGTTGAAGATTTTTGCATCAAAGTATATACACGCAGGAATGCAGATAATTAAAATTGCAAATTGTATTGGTGTTTGCATTTTTAATGAAGATTTTTTACCGATGTTAAAAATATTAAGTACCAATGGAATTACAATCGGTCACAATGCTTGTACGGTCGCTAATAACGAGTCGGATCAACCGCTCTAAGCAACGAACTTTCGATACTTCTAAGAAAGCTAGAACTGCTCGTAGATCGGATCGAGCTTTGGAAAATATTAAATTTGAACTTGAAGAAGGTTTGCTATACGAGGTGTGACTATTAAATAACGAGACTGATGATATAAAAAATTTTGTTTTGATTTCATACATATTTACTTATTATCAAATTCAATAGACACCTCTCCTCTATCCTTATAAAGCTCTTTGCGAATCTTACATTCTTCGAAACAGTGCTGGAAGTCTTCTTCTGTCAGCTCCTTCAGAACACGTGCCGCGTTCACTTTCACAGCTTCAACAGACTCAAATTATGCTCCTTTTAATGCAAATTTCATCTTAGGAAACATATAGGAGTCGCACAGCGTAAGATCTGTAAGGGATGCTGTACTTGGCTAGAAACCTTTTGACAGACAATGCGGAATAAGCTGGCGCATTGTCTTGGTGGAGAACTCATGACTTGTTCTTCCACAATTCAGTTGTTTTTTCCTTATTCTTTTACAGAGTTTGGCAAAAACGTGAAGGTAGTAATGTTGATTAATAGTTTGATCTTCAGGAACCCAGTGAAGGTACAACATCCCATGAATATCGAAAAAAACAATCATCATTGTTTTGAATTTTGATTTGCTCATTCGAGTTTTTTTGACGAATTTTGGCTCTTCTTGTGTATTGATTGGCGCTTTGTTTCAGAATCATAAGTAAAAAAACACGATTCGTCACATGTTATCATCCTTTCCAATAAGTTTGGGTCATTTTCAATGGCATTCAAAGTGCCAGTAAAAACATTTTGCAAGTTTCAAAAGTGATAATTTTAGGCACACACTTTTTGCATGATAAAGTGTTATGTAAAATTCACCGTATGCATTTTTTGTCAATTCTTACAGTTTCAGCAATCGGACGAACCGACTGTCAGATTTAACCAGATTCCGATTTGGTTCACGTCCCGGGCGTCGATCATCTTTAACGTCTTCTCGGCCATCTCGAAAACGCTTGTGAAACCTGGACAATAAATTCAAAATCTTCGGGTAGCACAGAGGGGAATGGAAAGATGTATGCTTGGCATTATAAAATGAGACAGAAAGCTCTGACAAAAGTGTGTGACATCATTGTAATAGTAAAGCAACTGAAATGGAGATGGGCAGTACATATAGCGAGGCGATGCACTGTGGGGTATTTATTAGCAAAACATGGTCATTAATCGATTATTTGAACTGCTTAATTTCCCAGCCTAAGTACTTCTGGGAATTCTCAGTTAGTGACCCGAACTATTCTCACTCGTAAATGGTTAAATACAGGTACCGACAGGTTAAAATTACTAGTCGTTCTAGAACATTTGAAGCGGTAAGTTTATTTCTGAAAAAGTGGTTTCCGTGGAACAGAATATTTAATTTGTGCTATTGGCTTGTTTATTTCCTGATTATTGTGGGATTATGGCGTCAACATCTAGAGACATCTATAGTTGATTATAGTAATCAGGTGACCGGTTTTTTGCAACTAGAAATTGTATTACATTTAGCGACGATTTCTAATATAATATGTATTTTGAAAACTGAAATTGTTGTACTTCCAAAGCTTTCCAAACCTAATATTTGACTTTGTTCTAAACTTGAGTGTCCATTTAACTAGCCTCCAGTGAAAAAACTTCCGGAAGTTCACGGTTTCGGGTTTTACACACTGCCAATAAGATAGTTTCAATAAAATGCGGTGTATATTTCTAAAAGTCTCCTTTTTAAAAATACGTATTATTTTTTTAAACACTTAGGTACTTGCCTTCCCCCGCAAAATATAAAGGCATTACACGTTAATATATATATTATAGGGTTTTTTTCCAGACTTTGAAGGTCCTAGTCAACCGATCAAATCATTCACCAGAAGAGATTTGTACGCGTTTATTAGTGAGTGTCCAGAAAGAAGTATCGAGGCAAAAATGGAGTACTTGAACAAAAACGTGTTTAGAGTTTTAAGTTGTCCAAAGGATAACGAACCTGTTATCAAACATCAGCTTTCCCATTTTAAATCTCAGTTTAAAAAAAGATGGTCTGCTGCGAGTAACAAAGAAAACATTTTTATTGTGAAAAATAAGGGGTGGTTAAATGGAGCTATTGATTTTCCCGTATCTTCACACGTATCTCCAGGGCGACCTACGAAAACATTTTCAGAATTAAGCGAAAGAAGTAAACGCAGGAAAACCGAAGAACTTAGAGAATCAGGATAGTCAGAGGAACTAGCCTATGCAACACAAATGTCACTGAGAGCAAGGTAAAAAGGTAAAGTGACAGCCTCTAATGTTTTAAAAGATTTAACTGCCAGCCCAAAACGTGCACAGCGATATCAAGAAGCGTTGCATTGGGCAAAGCAGATTACAAAACTAAATCCACAGGAAGCGCTTTCGGTCTTTGTAGAAGCCAATTTAACTAGACATCAGTATGAGGTGATTAGAAGTGTTGATAAAGAAAAATATCCATGTTATTCAGTTATACAAAGAGCCAAACAAGACTGTTATCCCAAACGCGACGATATTCTTGTTACGTCTACAAGAGCTGAAGTCCAATTACAAACACTTCTTGACCACACTGCATTACGATTGTGCACATTATTAAGAGAAGCTTTTGAAAACCTAAAGGTAGAAGAAAATGATTTTCTTTTAATTTCAAAATGGGGATGTGACGGCTCACAACAAAGCCAGTTTAAACAAAAATTTGAAGACGAATCTGATAGTGACGAGAATATTTTTATAACGTCCCTGGTCCCTTTGCAGCTGATTTATAAATCCAAAAACCGGAAGGTAATTATTTGGAATAATCCCACTCCATCATCTCCCATGTTCTGTCGGCCTGTAAGAATACATTTTATTCGCGAATCTGTGGATGTAACAAATAACGAAATACAACATATTGAAAATCAAATTCAAAATTTGCACCAAACCGCTATGACCCTCTCCAACGGCAATGTAAATATTCGACACACGCTTTTGTTCACCATGATAGACGCCAAAGTCTGTAATGCGGCTACTGGGACTACGTCAACGCAGAAATGTTTTATTTGTGATGCAACCTCCAAAGACTTTAACAATTTAGAACAAGTAAAACAAAGGCCGATAAAGCCAGGGACACTAAAATTTGGACTTTCAATCCTTCATGCTAATATACGTTTATTTGAGCATATATTGCATGTAGCTTACAAATTACCAATCAAGAAGTGGCAAGCACGAACAAACGAGGAAAAGGAAAATGTAATTGAAACCAAAAAGAAAATTCAAGGTGAATTTAGAATCAAAATGGATTTGCTAGTTGACAGACCCAAGCCAGGATTCGGAAATAGCAATGATGGAAAGACTGCAAGAAGGTTTTTAATTACTGGTATTGACATAAGTCTTATAAAAAGATTTAAAATTATATTGGAAGTAATATCCAGTGGACACAGAATTGACACTGACAAGTTTTCTTCGTACACAGATGACACTGCTAATATGTACATTGACCTATATAACTGGTATCCCATGTCACCTACAGTCCATAAAATTCTGGTTCATGGAGCAAAATTTATATCAGAAGCACTTCTTCCCATTGGGCAACTGTCAGAAGGAGCTTCAAGCTCCTTCTGACAAACACTTTCGACAATATAGGTTAAACTTTTCGAGAAAAAGCAGTAGAGAGGCATGCAACACAGATATAGTGAACAGGTTACTACTCACATCAGATCCGGTAATATCAAGCCTAAGACCTCGACGTAAAACATCAAGAAAAAGCTTTTCTCCCGAATACCTGAATATGCTTTTACCTCCAGAAGAGCTAGAAAGTTCGGAAGATGTTTCTGAAGAAGAATCCAGTGGCGACGAATGATACAATTATATAACTACTGTTTTATGTACATTGGCATTCAATATGCGATTTTGAAAGCATGGGTGCTTGTTTTTCTATCAAATCTCTAATATAAGGTATTTAGCATTGTTTAACCAATATTCAATGAAAATAATATCGAAAAAAACAACGAAATAATTTTGGCCACAAAAAAGGCCTGAATACCCGAATGCGATGGGACAACAGATGGACCAAGGCAATTCTGGAGTGAATAGCGCTTGATCGCAAACGTCCATGAAGAAGGCCGAAAGTACGATGGACTGATGACATTCTTAAGTATATTGGACCCGAGTGGCAGTGAACAGCCACGGCCTATAGACCTTCATCCTATAAGTGCATCGACACAGGCTGATGATGATGATATTAATTAGTTTCATACAGGCCATTTAGGTTCATTCTACGCGGTGTAGTCTTTTGCTTTTGTTTTTCAATTGAAAATGCATCGAAATAAGGTGCTCTAGCTAATATATTTAATATATTCCGTTAAAAAAAAAATTTTTTTTTTAGACAACCTATATTGTTAAAAACTCGACCCACATAATAGTTTTATATCACTTGATAGCTGCCTAAATAATAAAAAAAGAACATGCCACCCACTATCTTAAGGTTCCTCTTCGAGAAGATACTAAAACTTTTACAGGCAGTATTTCGTTAATATTTGAATAACTTTGGTAATAAAGTTTCAGCTCACGGGCAAAATAATAAAATTCTGCTACTCTTTTTTTTCCTTGTTTATCGAGGCTTTTTTAATCCATTTTCCCCGCTAGAAAATGAATCGATTTCGATAAGCTTTGCCGAGGGCTTTTTACCGTGTTGGAACACTCGAAATTCACTTTTACATAGATTTAAAAATATGATGTTCTGGAACCGTGGAAGGTTTAGATTCGAGGCGCGTTTTTTTAAAACAATGCACTTTTGAAGATGAAGTTCTCGTAAGTGGAAAGTTTCGAACCATTCATTTTTTTCGAGTGAATACAAATGATTTTGTTGATAATTTTTCGCATCGGTGTTTTACACTTTGTTCTCTTCGCACAGCGTGAAAATTATGTTTTTATCAGGCATATTCTAATAAAAATTATCATTTTGGTGAATGATTTACACCTTTAATCTCGTATATGTTTTTCCTTAAGGGGGTACGAGCGAATCTCATAGAAAAAACGAGTTTGCAGACGTGAAATTAAGTAATTGTGACAAAGAATATGTAATTCAACTAGGCTCAAAATTTGAAAATTATTCATAGTCTAGTTTTTTAGAAAAAAATTATTTTCAAACGGTAAAGATCCTTCACTAGAAAGAACCCTACCCTTTTTTGAGTGGTTTGAATGGACTGCTACAACCTTATAGGAAGATACAAAAGAAGGTCACAGAAAAATGAAACAGCCCACAATTTTGCATTATTTTCGAAAATAAGTTTTGCCTTTATAACAAAATTAATATTTACCTACATATTTATAATATAGAATTCATACACACAAATATACATACATATACAGTGTGTCCGCTAATTAATGGTACACAGCAAAACTGCAGTTTTGGGTAAAAATGTTGCGATTTGACTTAACTTACCTTAGTTCAAAAGTTAATAGTAACCAAGATACAGGGTGTTAAAGTTATAATTTTATTTTCCATTTTCGCCAATAACTTTCTTAAATAGTATCTTTTTTAAACGAAATTTGGTAGTGGGGTTTTCTAGATATCTGCGTTTAAATTGTTCATTGCGCCATTTTAAATTACGCTTCTGAAACATAACCTTTGTGTTTGCATTTCTTTTTTTTGTCATGATTCTAGAGGAATTTTATCTAAATATTCGGGAAACTGAGTTTGAAGAAAATTAAGATATAGTTTAAATTAGGTGATAATTCGAATGGACTATTGGGTTATTACATAACCACGAATAAAACCACATCAAACGTTAATTTTAAATTCCTTTTGAAAATGGGACTAATAAGTGTGGATTTTCTAAATTTCACGTATGTTTATTTCTAAAATTGAATACACGTCTACGTGTAAACGTTGTTTCGCCTGTAAACAATATTTTTTCATTTAAACATGGGGTTAACATTTCGATGGGTATTACAAAAACGAGCAAATTTCAGTCTGGCTAGCAAATCAGTTTCCACTATACTATGTACAGGCGTGAAGTGAAATGGATACAGTCCCTCCTCGTAAACAATTTTGCAAACGGTGGACTTGCCTACCCCAACTCCAAGAGCAATGCGTTTTGTTCTTACTGCAGGGTTTTCGGTTACGCGAACTACCATTTCTTCTTCCTAGTCGGTGGTTAGAGTCTTCGGACGACCTGCGGAATTTCGTTTCGGACGGAAAGAAACTGTTTCACCCATTCTGTCGTAGAGATTTTTGAAAATCTTAAAATCCCGCTGTGTTCGTCATGGATACGTTTCCAAATATCTTAGATGGGGCCGGCGTCCATTAAAATTTTCCTGCGCGTATATGCCTATCATATCTCGCATCTCTTCATTAGAAAACAATTTGTCTGGGCATTTTGTTCCTGACTTAAGTGAAAATCTTTCAAAAATTATTTTACTATAGTGTAATAAAATTGTTATTATTATTATTATTTAAAATTATTTCAACTATTTAAATACTCACAATATTAAATATTAACAATCAATGCAAAAGTCACCTTGATGTATCTGTTTTAATCATAAGTAATGTCTGAATGAATCTGTTTTAATCATAGCATACTATGATTAACTACTACTTTATGAAAAGTGTTACATTTCAAAAGCATAATTTAAAAGAATGCAATGAACAATTTAAACGCGGATATCTAGAAAACGGTAACTCGGAGCGATATTTGCAAGGCGTAAATAAGGTAGGTATATATTTACGTAAAAAAGATGGACAAAATATTTTTTTTATTAAAAATGCGAATATACTAAGGCGCAAAAAAGTGACCTTTCAAACATAGAAAAGTGTCACAGACAGCGCCCTCTACAATATCTACATACAAATTTGAATTTGTATGTTTTAATTACCTCCACTACCAAATTTCGTTCAAGAGAGATACTTTTTAAGAAATGTATTGACACAAATTGAAAATAAAATTATAACTTTAACACCCTGTATATATATATACACAAATATATGTATAGTGCGGTTCAAAATATATCGTTGACCGAATGGCTGCAATAAACTGTTAACAAACCCTGTCGTAACAGGGCCGGTCCTAATAAAATAACAGGTAAAAGGATAAAATTTTAGTTTAGTTCGCATTCTTTTCTTAAACAGTGCCGTTCTATAATTTCGATCGTATTTTTATTATTCCAAATGTGCTAAAAATGTGGCGTTCTTGAATAGATAATGATCATTGTGCCTCTGGTAGTGTTAATTTTAATAGAAAACATTTATCGTCCGATGCTTAGCATTGTTCAAAATGTGCTTAATGTAAATGCAGCCGCAGCAGAAACGTCTTCAATAACGAAAACGCCGCCGTTAAAAACAGTTAAAGATATTGTGGCGAAGCCAATTAAAGCCAAAAAAGTTCGTAGTGATTCTGGAAGGAAAGTTCCTAAGGCAAATAACACTAAATTGGAAATTCAGAACTACCAGGTGTCGCATTAAGGATGGATCGCAGCCGTATCTTGAAAACTATTTATCCCACAGCTTTAGGGGAAAAAATTGTACTAAAAATGATCATGAGAAATTCACCAAAAATATTTTTAAGCTTCTAAAACGACCGCAAGAGGGCGTGACGAGCTAAACATTTTAAAAAATCATTTTTTTTCGTGTATTGTCAAGTGTTAACCGAGTAAGAAAAATTCTCAGTTATAATTAGCAAACTGTCTCCTATAACTTTGTTTTATGACATTTTGTCGTAACTTCGCGAATAAAGAAGTGGGGGGGAGTATTACCTATTTAGATAGAAAGTCGTCTAATGTCCGTTTGCCTAAACCGATTTTCCTCAATTTGGATTCATTTAAAAGGCAATTGCCGGGACAATCAGATAATCTGGGAGATACATTATTTAGTTTATAAATGAAACCGCGAGGTGGCATTACATTCAACAATAGTTTTTTGAAGTTTTGTTCAGTTTTTTCAAATGAAATGGTACAGCTTTTATTACATGGCTATAAAGGTAATTTAAATAGGAATCATCCACTGAAAACCCGAAATCGATATCTCTGACATGTCAAGAGATATTTCGATTTTTCTTAAAAAATCAGTTATTATTTCACTACTACCTGCATTATTGTCAAAAAAATTTTAACCTAATGTTTGCCTTCCTTCACACTTTACCCAGGCTTAGGACTGGTGCAAATTCTTCGTGCCATATTAATTTGGGGCGTGTTTAAAGGCCAGCGGGCCAACAACGAAGATAATAATAATAACAACAGTCAAATAAAATTAACAGCACAACAGTCTAATAATTAACAGAATCTGAACTTTAACGCCTTTCTAAATGTTCAAAAAGCCTTCCATCCTTAGAAATGCAAAGATTTATTTTTCGACGAGTACTAAAAACGGCAGCTTCAATTTCCGCTCTTGAAATGCTGGTTATTGAATTTTGAATTCTTTCAATCATGTTTTCTCGTGTGGTAGGACGAGTTTGAAAAACAAGGTCTTTTAGTATTCCCCACAAGTAAAAATCGAGGACTGTCAAATCCGGTGAGCGCGCCGGCCACGAAAATAAATTACCCCGTCCTATCCAACGATTTGGAAACGAAGCATCCAAGAAGTTTCGAACCACCTGCGAGAAGTGGGCAGGGCATCCATCATGCTGGTACCACATTTGTCTTCTTGTTTCCAACGAAACATCTTCCATTAGATCTGGCAGTCCATTTTGTAAAAAATTTAAATAAGTTTCACTATTCAAATGTCCATTAAAAATAAAAGGACCAATAATTTTGTCTCCCAAAACACCACACCATACGTCCACACTCCATCTATTTTGGTGGTTGATTTCTAACATCCAGTGTGGATTAGCAACTGCCCAGTAGTGCATATTATGTAAGTTAACGCCTCCATCACCGCTAAAAGTAGCTTCATCAGTCCATAGTATGCGTTTTAAGAATTGTTTATTTCCACTACACATATTTTTTAACCAGTGACAATAGTCTAACCGTCTGTCGAAATCGTTATCCAAAAGGGCTTGGTGTAAGACAACATGATAGGGGTGCAGCTTGTTATCTCTTAAGATTCGATCAACGGATGTCTTGCTAATACCTAATTCTTCAGATATTTGTCTGATTCTTAAATGGGGGTTGGTTTCAACATAAGCCAGAACATTTACGACATTATCTCCATTACGAATCGAACGTAACCTGGTGCGGACTGGATCTGGATGCACAATTCCTGTTTCTCGTAAGCGTCTTGCTAGACGTGTACGAACACCTTCTTCGAATAATGCCTTCTTTCGGGATATTGACTTGCATATTGCCGCTGTGCAATACATGCATTTTCAAAACATTGGAAATACACCGCCAACATGTCATAGGTCTCGTTATTCGTAAAAGGCATTGTTAGATATTATTATAATAATTATTAATAATCAATAAATGCAATGTTGAAAATGTAATGCATTTCAAAACTGATAAATTAATTTGACTGTTTTTGTTTTCATGGTTCCCTTCTTACACTCTTTGTGTAATGTACCTAAGGATTGCATGCGTTTATTTGGAAACCCGAAAATGCATAATTTCATTCATCCATTCATTTAGTTTAAAAGAAAGAGTAGGTATATTTATTAATGACTGATTTCAATATTCTGTCAAGCAGTATTTAAGCATCACAAAAGAGAAAATGCAACAATTGGGGAAAGGCATTTTTTCCGCTTATGTAATTAAATTAGAAAATATTATCAAGGTCAGGATTAGAACATTTATGATGATTGATACTGAATAGATAATTTTATTTTTTAAATAAAATTGTCGCGGTTGCGGTTGCGACCTAAATATTAAGACCAATTCTTAACTTAATATTACGGTAAAAATTAAAACTAACTGATTTTTTTTCAGAAAATTATGACAAAATCTCATAAAACAAAGTTGTAGGAGACAGTTATAGCTAATTATAACTGAGAATTTTTCTTACTCGGTTAACACTTGAAAATACACACAAAAAATGATTTTTAAAAATGTTTAGCTCGTCACGCCCTCTTGCGGTCATTTTAGAAGCTTAAAAATATTTTTGGAGAATTTCTCATGATCATTTTTAGTACAATTTTTTTTCCCCAAAGCTGTGGGATAAATAGTTTTCAAGATACGGCCGCGATCCATCCTTAATGGGACACCTGGTATATGTTAAAAAACGATATATACTTCGAAAATACATATAAAAAATGTGATCTAGAAATATTAAAGACATTTTATATTAAAAAGGAATATGGATGTGATATCATTGCTGCCGATATAGGACATACGGTTTTACGTCTTCCCCCGCATTACTGTATTTTTAAGCATATGTGGCATCAGGTAAAATCCAATGTTAGAGCAGAAAACATTTATCCGACTGTAAGTGCAAGTGCTGCAACATTAATTAGGAAGGATGTAGATAGTATTCCCAAAGAAAGTTGGATAAATTCGATTAACCATGTTATTAAAATAGAAGATCCCTATGTATCATTTACTAATATATAGAAACACTTATTATTAATGTAGATCAAAGTGACACTGAGTGTGAAACCGAATTAAATGAATAATTAAATTAAAGTCATAATTTTTATTGTACTAATAGATAAATTTATTTATGTATTTATTTTTATTGTACTAATAAATTCAAAATACACAAACCAATAAACAATGTTTTAGTCATACATAATAATAATAATAATAATAATCATAATTTAACAATATTTTATTTTTTCCAAAATTATTCAGAAATTAAACCATTCCGACTCTGGCACCTTTGAAGAAACTGGGAATATTTTTATTGAAATGTATGGGGTCAATTAACATTTTGCCGAAAGGCAACAAAATATCTTGAACCGGACTATACATATTTTACATTTTTCTGTTTTCAAGAGTAACTCTAAAAAATACCTCGCTAACCGCGGTCCTCAATCTGGAACGGAACCACCGCGGTTGACGAGGGATTACTGTATTTGTTGAGCTGTATGCGATTGGCGTATTTTTGGTGGTGATATATGAGGAAATATGAGATTTGTACGGACTTGTAGATACGGCATTTTCTTACTGAAAACGAATTTTCAAGTAAAAACTGCTGGGATTCAGTATAGTATATAATCTAGTGTAGTATAGTATAGTATTTACGTCTAATAAACTTTATGTCGATTTTTATTCATTTTAGATTCTTTTTTTGGGATAGTTTAGTTCGGCTTTTGAACAAAAATTAAAAAAAAAACTTGAGGTTAATTTTCGAATTGAAGTTTTTAATTGAGATAGGTGAAGGTCTCTCCACCGATAAATTTACCAACCTCGCCGCTATCAAAAAATACGGCCGTCTCCGTCCACGGCCACTTCGGTCGCTCGTAAATTTGCTTAGTCGAGTTTGTGGTACATAATTGCCGGGAATTTCTGAACAACTCCCTGGAGGAAAATGTGCCATGTCGCACCGCTTGATTTTCGAGTCTGTCCAGAACTGGACGAGCTCTCTGTGCGACGCAAAGGTCGCTGCAGTGAAATTTACGTCTCGGTTTATGACCGTGACTTGACTTTTCTCTTGGATAGTTTTCACCAGCTTTTTTACGACAGCTTAAGTTTTAGAGAACTTGTTTAGTAACATCATCTTTAGATCCGTGATAATGCACTGGTTTATGGCTTCATTTGAAATTCATTCAACATATCAAGTATTGTAATTGGAAATATTTTATTAAGTTACAGTGATTATGTCTCTACTTCAAAGTATTGGTAGAAAAGTGTTGTCTAATAAGACTTTCAGAACTTAAAAATGATGTTCAATGATAAATACAAGTTATTTTATCTTGAAGGACAAAAAATGGCATTATTATGTTTCAAAATAATGCCGTTCATATGTCCACTCCACTTTGTCAATTTTATTGTTGATTGAAACAAGAGACTTTTGTTTATTTAGAAAAATTGAAAAAAGTGAGTTTCGCGTGGTGAATAAACAGTTCTATATACATATTCATAAACATATTTAACATTCATAAACATAAAAGGTTTAACACCGAAAAAGTTTAAAGATGAGTTGGCTGAAGTTCATGGCACGTTTGCTCCTGTGTTTGCAACTATTTATAATCAGTTTAAACGTGGCCGTACATCCACAAAAGATGAACATCGTTCGGGACGTCCAGTGGAAGTAACTGCTCCCGAAATGACTGACAAAATCCACGACATGGTTTTAAGTGATCGACAAATCAAAGTGCGCGAAATAGTTGAGGCCACAGGCTTATCGTAAGGTGCAGTGTTTTCAATTTTGCACAAAAAATTGTGTGTGAAAAAAAATTCGCCAAAATGGGTGCCGCGTTTACTCTCAGTGGAGAATAAACACAATCGTCGCAATCCTGATGAGTTTCTGCGTCGATACATAACTGTGGACGAAACATGGATACATTACTACACTCCAGAGACAAAGAAACAAACAAAACAGTGGGGTTTTCAAGGCGAACGGACTCCGAAGATGGCGAAGACGGTGAATTCGGCTGGGAAGGATATGGCCACAGTTTTTTGAATAAATCAAGAAAAATCGTCCTCATTTGAAAAAGAAAAAAATCCTCTTCCATCAAGACAATGCTCGGGTGCATACCTGTACAGTTTCAATAGACAAAATCATGGAATTAAAGTTCAAAGTATTCACCGGATTTGGCCCCCAGTGACTATTTTATTTCCGAACTTAAAAAAAAAGCTCAGCAGACAACGGTTCACATCGAACGAGGAGGTCATCGCACAGATGAATAGTTTGAGGACCTTTCGAAATCATACCTTTTAGACGGTTTAGAAAAGTTGGAGAAGCGCTTGGAAAAGTGTATAGAGCTAAAAAGAGATTATGTAAAAAGATAAAAAATTCTACTAAAAATAATTTGTTTTTCTATCTTTTTCTAAAGACTAATTTTTTAGAGAGCAAGGCGTCAATAGTTGCTGGTTTATCTGCATAGATCAAAGATTTGACATAACCTTAAAAAATAATCTAAAGGCATGACATGACCTTGGTGCCCAATTAACAGGTCCATTTCTAAAAATAATTTTCTCACCGAATTGTTCTCTCAATAAACTGATTGTTGCGTTAGCTGTATGACGTATGTAACCATTCTATTGGAACCACATCTTCTCCAGATCAATACTATTCAAAATCTGAATTACTAACAATGATAAACACTGTTTTTGTCACACGAATTTTGTAATGATATTTGATTGTACTTATCTACTCTCATTATAAAAACAATGTTATTTTTTCAAGTCACCCTCAGTTTTTTTTGTGACAGCTACATATTCAATTTTACCTTATATACGTGTTTATGTGTGAACATAAACATAACAACGTTATTTCTGAAATTAACATATAACAACGTTATTTCTGAAGTTAGATAGCTATCATAGTTAATAAGTTTAAGTTTATTGATATTCATTAAGATTGTAAATGTGCCAGGAAAGTGATTAAATTACCCGGACCCGGCTTCTGTTATGTGTGTGGAGAATTAATTTTTACCCCCCAGCGGCGAAATTTACACCAATAGTAACCAAACGTTATTTTTGGGTTACTTTGATTTTCCTGTTCAAGATAAATTTTGGGTTCCACTTATCTGCTGTACAACATATGTGCAACTTCTTGGGTTGGGCCAAGGTATCTACACATAAGCCCTTTGCTGTGTCAATTGGACGGAACCAACAGATCACGTAAGTGTTTGATATTTTTATTTGACTGCCATAAAGGGTATCACAACTAAGTCGAAACATAGCATACAGTACCCAGACCTGCCATCTGCAAAACTACCTATCCCACATAGTGCACGAAGCTGCCACTAGTCAAGACGATAATTTAGAGAAAGAGTGAGTGAAAGACCCAACTTATGAACCAAGTACTTCAAAAGGACCATTTAGTGACACAAGGTGACCGAAATGATTTGGTACGTGATTTACATTTATCTAAAAAGAGGCTGAGCTTTTGGAATCTATTTTTTTCTGTTTATTTGGGTTTTTCGCCACGATCTAAAACTCAAAAAATATCAAAAATATCTGTTATTATGTAAATAAAAAATCACTGGGTAGAAACAAAAAACCAAACGGATAAAAAATTGAAATTTCGCAGTGATTCTTTTTTGTAATAAATTTGCCTAACGACCAAAATTTTAAAAATATAAAAATGTTTTAAAAAATACAAACTTTTAACGTTAACGTTTCGGGAAGCATTCTAAAAAAATATAAGTATTGTAAAAAATATATGAACACGCCACAATCATTCCGACATTCCTTCTGGGATCTAGATTAAACGGCTGAAATCTACTTTCTCCCAGTACTAAAATTTTCTATTTTTGCCATAGCGATGATAAATTGAAACCTTATTTTTTCCAAGCAGACGATTTGGTCTGTACTAATGACGTTCATGCACTGATAAATTTGTTAAATTTCGATTATGATTCAAGTCACTCGCAATTGTTCATTGACTTATCAAAAACTAGTTTGAAAAGATACTTCCTTCCTTAAAAAAGTAAAGAAACCTACGCAAATATGAAATTCCTTCTGGAAAAGATTGAATACATTAAATACTCCTGGAAAATTTGTGGAGATGTTTAAGTCATTGTTCTTTTGATTGGACTGCAGATCGATTACACAAAATATTGCTGTATTATTTGTTAATGGGACAGTAGAAATATAAAAAATCACTATATAAAGAAAGTGTGGCCCAAGCGTAAGTCGCTTTCTTCAGGACAGAAGAATGTTAAAAGTGCATCTCTAATAAACTTGTACTTTTACCACCTTTGCGTATAAAACTTGGCCTAATAGAAAATTTTGTAAAAGGGATGAACAAAAATGGTAGTGGATTTTTATATCTAAAAAATAAGTTCCCCAAAATTAGCGACAGAAAAATTAAAGAGGAGATATTTGTAGGTCCTCAAATAAGGGAACTAATGAAGGATAACAGCTTTGAACAAGAACTGAATGATCTTGAAAAACCCGCCTGTACATGTGTACGTGTTAATGACAGAAAATTACAAATATTTAATTAAGGAATTTTTAGTGTCATACAAAGCTTTGGGGTGCAATATGTCCAAGAAGATACATATCCTGAACTTACATTTGAACTTTTTCCACAAGGATATGTCCCTTATAGAGATACGATATCAAGGGAAATAGAGCCTTGGGATGTTAGCCGATTACTGCTGGGGATTGAAAAGGAACCTACCGGAAGCTAAGTACTCGCCAAAAACATAAATATTGGGTATAAGTGGATAATTATATAAGTGTAAGTATATTTTCGTACATTTTTTATAAAAAATATATATTTGAATGTCACAAAGAAACTTGAAGTGTTAATTTTTGAAGTGTAAACTTCTTAACTCCGCACTGAGCAATTTTCGGTAGGGGCAAAACTTATGGGTTCACGTCACCGACATGCTAGTAACGTAGAATCTTAGTAATGCGATCCAACTTATCACACGGATCTCCGAACGGACTCCGAGACGGACGATCAGACGGATCTCCGAAATTCCTCACTATTTAAAATATTATAAAAAATTAACCCCAATAAAAGTATAAAATTAGGTAGATAGAATAGATAAACAGCTGTAAAACCTTAGTTTTAAAGTAGTGTTTGAAAATGTAAAGTCGTTTTACGAAACTATAGTCACACAAATTTTGTTTAAAAATAAAAGTGATACGATAACAAAGTAAAAAAGTGTGAAAAAGTAAAAACAGTGATAACAAAGTAAAAAAGTATTGAAAATGGAACAGTATTAACTAGTAAAACGGATACAAACTGTTACCATTTTTATGAAAATGAAAAAAGCCTTATTTCAAGTCAGCGTTAATTTTGCAATATTGTCCTTCAAAGCGCATAATATGTAAAATGATACCCAAATATTTGGAGATTGTGACTCTAGGTTACTCTAGATGGTAAGGTAGATTACAAATCGTATGGTCAGTTGAAAATATCTAATGTGTAAGGAACAGTTTTCGAAAGGCTCCAGGAATATAAATCCGGCGAAGCTCTGCTTATCTGGGAATAAAACGACGGCCCCTACAGCCTATTTTAAAACAAGATCTGCATATGCATTCATACAAAATCCAGCCAATGCAACATCTTTTTTAGCTGCTATTATAATTCAGTCGAATTTTTTTAATTTTCTGGATTTTTTTGTCAAGTAATTGTGAATGTCTCATGACACCCAGTCTGACTTAAATGGATTTGATAATAAAAAAAAACGTTATTGGAGCACAAAAATCTACAGTTGATTTATGAAAGACTACACCTATTGTGATAGTCACAGTATTGTGTGTAGTTTCTACATAAAAAATATATTGGATCTTTGAAATTTGAAAATAAAGAAGGGCCAGCCAAAACTATAAATACTGAGTGTTATAGGCATATACGTGAACTTATTTTATTAAATTTAACTTTTACTTATTTCAATTAGAATATGCTGAGGCATATTGATTTTAATACAAGGTGCTATAGTCCATATTACACGGGCTACAATAGGGGGTTTGTCCCCTAAGGCCCCCAGATCCTCACCGCCCCTGTTTTTTTTTGCAGTTATCTTAAAGAGAGAGTTTACATTAATAAGCATCAAATACTTGATTAGCTCAAATGCGATATTCGTCGAGAAATAGAGTGAATATGTCAACAAATATTAACTAAGCGGATGGAAGATGTAAAAGGAGCATCAACTTCTGAACTCGAAAATTACTACCATTTAATAGGCATTCTCTAAAAGTAATAGATTGAAAATTTCAGAAATAGTACTTCAATATACAGGTTTGATAATAAATATTTAGTTTTCCTATATTTTGTAAACATTTTATATGGGATATGTATCTTTCTGTCGCCCTTACGTGATTTTTATAACGGGTCTTTCAAATTGAACGGTTTTTTAAATTCTTGACTAAAATGCAGATGGCGTTATTAATTTACCTAGGTCTAATCTTATTTTAGAAGTGTAATAAATGACATTTATAATAAATTATAATTAAAAAAAACTAAAAAACACGCTTTAATCGTAAACCGAACCAAACTTTTTAGTTCGGTTTACCATTAACACGTGTTTTTTAGTTTATCTTTCATTTTTTAGCTGAATCTGCCATAAAAGCGTGTTTTTTTAATTTTTTAAACTATTATTTATTTTTCGTCACTACCCCCCCGTGGCGGGAGTGGATAATTTGCGCGCATATTGCCTTCCTTAGGCGTTTTAACCGTATCTCAGACTCCCTCTCTAAAAGTAAATCCTTGATCCTGGCCATCTTCTTTAAGATAATAGAACGAACTTATTAAATGATTGTATTGTCATCGGTCCTTGATAAGTGTGCAAAGTTTCAATTTAATCTGACGTTTTGAAGTAGGTGAAAAGGACGTTCAAAGATTCCGTTACATAGATAGATACAGGTGAAGCTAATAAAAGCGTGTTAAAAACGCAGTCGTACACAATACAACAACGCGTTAAAATTGTTGAACGAGTTTATGAAAATGGGCGTTCACGTTTAGATAATTGTCCATCTAAATCAAAAATTTCAAGAAACTACTTCGGTGGAAGATAAAAGAAGAGCAATATATAGTCGTGGTGGTCATTCACAAAAGCATATTGATTTGGTACGTGAAAATATTGCTGATGACCCAGACGTTCGACTTTCACAATAATTTGGACTTAGTGATTCAACAACATGACGTATTTTACGAAAGGATTTAACCCTGAAGGCGTATATGGTTTAAATAACTCAGGAACTAAAGCAACTGGATCATTTAAAACGTGGTGCATTTGTCAATCGAATCAAAGAACGATGAATGCACATTTGGAAATTGATGGCTTTGTTAATAAACAAAATTGACGCATTTGGGGTGAGGAAAATCTACGATTGATTTATTAGAAACCTTTATATCCACGAGTCACTGTTCGGTGTGCCTTATGGTCAGGAGGTATAATTGGGCCGTATTTTTTTTAGAATGCTGCTGGTGAAGCTGTAACTATGAATGGTAGGGTGAATTGAATGATATTGATCCGCTGAATATTTGGTTTTAATAACGCTTCACACTCTGCTAATAAAATAATTGATTTATCGAGAAAAAAATTTGCTGGACGAGTTATTGCTAGAAACGGCGATGTTGAAACATCATGTGATTTGACACCGTTGGACTATTTTCTATGGGGCTACGTGAAAAGCCAGGTCTATACGAACAATTCCACAATCAAATCATCACAATGATTCCTAAACGATGAAATTAATCGAGTTGTTGGTGAGTTAAAACCACGGTTGTGCCAAAATGTCATCCAATATTTTGACAAAAAAGTGGACGTCTGTGATGCTGTCATTTGGCCGACATAGTCTTTCGTGTTTAAATATCATACACTATGCTTACATACAATATTTTTTGAAATTAACGCCAATTCTGTCTTTTATTCAAGAATTAAATAGCAGTTCAATTTGAAAGACCATTCAGCAACACGATTTATGCTGCGATATCTACTTCAAATATTCCAGCCTAAGTATCTATCGATATCCCTCGTATATTGGGTGACTTGAAGATAACTCTTAATCGACAAATGACCTAGTATTATCTAACGATTATCTAACTTGGTCTAAATTAAATATATTACATGTGGTTCCACGGTTCAAGGCAATAAAATCGAAACAATGTCCCGACATCACCTGAGGTTATGGAGATATCGGGTTAAAAGGCGTGTCTGCTAAAAAGCGATCTAGTTGTGCAACGGTTCCAACAGACTATAAAAAGGCTTGAACATATTTTGATTCACGTTATTCGTCATAAAAATATCAAAGAAAAAACAAAAATGGCTTGCAAGGTATTTTAATAATAACGTTGCTTTTTCTGATATATAAAATCTTCTCTATTTGGGGTTTAGCTCATTATCGTTGCTGCTGTCGTTGCTATAGTCAGTGCTGGTGTGATACCGGCTCCTTATGAAACCGCCTATGCTGCTGCTCCAGTGGTAGCTAAAGTTGTTGCTCCTTTGGCTTATAAACAGTCTGTTCCAGAAGAATACGATCCTCATCCTCAATACAACTATGGTTATGATGTACAAGATGAACTTACTGGGGATTATAAGTCTCAAAAAGAAGTAAGTAAAATTAAATTGTATGTTTTATTATTTACTAGCTGTATCCGGCCTCGCGTTGCTCTTACTTGAGTCTGGTTATATAATTAAATGAAATTGAAAACAAATCAAAATCTATGAAAATTCAATTTAGCAATGTAATAGGAAATACTGAAAATGCTAAGTGACAGCAGCTGTCAAGAAGTGCGCTCTCCGGCACGAACAATGTTTAGTATTGCGTGTGTTGCTGTTACGTTCAACAGATGGCGCTCCTATTGCAGTAAAATATTTAGTATAACCTATGTTGCTTTTACGTCCAATAGATGGCGCTGTTTTTCAAAATAAAGCACGTTTTTACCTGTCACAGGTGTCTATATAATAGGTATATATAAACACGCGTCTATTCGAATGCAATATTGTGTCAAAATTTCAAAGCAATCGATGAAGAACTTTCGAAGATTTAAGATTTTGAACAAACGAACATTTACGTTTTTATTTATACAGAAAAAAAAATAGCTTAGCTCGATATTAAAACCATTGTTTAAGATTACCTTTAAAATTTTAAAATCACTTTAGTTTTAAGATTACACAAAGTCAATGAATTTAAACTTTTTGAGGTAACATTGATGAAAATAGGTATATATGCAGTATTTTGTAGTCCTAAATCTGAAAATTATAAGCTAATTACTGCAACACGTACAGTTTTTTGTCACAGGGGGTCGGTGGTAGGAAAAAAGTAAACGACATATTTTATAATTATATAAAACTTGATAAATCTATACAAATACATTACTGAGGATTATGCGAATAAAAAATATATTACATGAGATGTCTTACAGCAACAAAAACTTTCAGTTTTTTCCTCTTGTATTCTATAGTATCAACTTTTTTTAAAAACCAGCAGTAGTCTCCCAATATAGATAGGTTCCAACCTCCCTGGTATCTTGCTTCCATCGTCTTGATGTCCCGGCGCAACCTCTCTAATTGTTCGTCGCTTACTTCACCCAAATTTTCAGGAAAAAATCCAAATGAGAATGTAAAAAATGCATTTCAAGGACATGCGACACTTTAGGTTTGCATAGGCTTTCAAGAGTTCATCTATGAGGTTTTTATTGTTTTCATCTTAGGGTCAGTGGCTCTCTACACATAGAGACAGCAAAGGGCACAGAATTTTTCTTGCGATGCACCCGCTGCACTAAATTTACGTGACAACTTACATGAGGGGCCCAATTTTTATCTTGATCTCCAATTTGGCACTTAAAATATAAAATATAGGCTTTTTGACTTCCTCAGGCTAGAGATCTATCTTATGATATTAAAATAAATCGTCCGCAAATATAACAAAACTTATTCGATGGATTTTTGCTAAAACGACGACTAGAACTTGCCATTTTATATAAAATCGAACTTAAACACTTGTTAACAAACAAATTAAACCATGGAACACAATAAAACTGCCCTTAAATGTTCGTAGAAATAGCCCCTCTATGGATTTGTAGCGGTAGCGGCTCGTGAGCAAAAAACCATATTTTACCCTCCTGTATAGGGTTTCAATAGCCCCCTCCTGTATAGGGTTTCAATAGCACGAAAAGTATAAAGGAGAAAGGGGAAAGCAAAAAAAAATCTTCAGCAGCACTATTTTCTTCTACGCCCTCCCACTTTAAAAACCCACGAGCCGCCACTTCCAGATCATAAAAGCTCGGCTGAGATTGTTAGGTCGTTGCCAAAGGATGCCACTACATTGTAGTAATCCTACATTGTCCAGTGCAAAGTCAGGTACAAATAATTTCAATTATGCCCTGATATAAGGAGAAGCAGGTACTTGAAAATGGGACGTGCTAGGCTATTTCTGTAAAAAGGTGTTTTAATAACTACCTAAATGAAACGCAAAAAGAGCATTTTCATCAATATTACAAAAATCATGTCGACCCGTGTTATACTAGCAAGTGTTTTGTGTAACGGATCCTTTATTATGGGTTTCTTTAGAATCGTAAATACGGAATAATGGTAGTTTACGATCTCCTAATTCCTAATTCTCTCCGAAAGTTTTTCAAGACTCATGTCTCCCTCCTGGATATTTTTTACACAGAGCTGATCATTGCCGGTTGATACGGCACCACTTCGCAAATCACATGAGCGGCGTCAGTTCCTTTGGAGCCTTTTTTAATATAATGTCTCCCTAATTTCGACACTTATTTCAAGAGTTAAAAACGGCCGACTGAATATTTCACAGTGGAATCACTTTAATATTGAAGAAATGTTTATTTTTGGCTTGAATATTTGATTTTGCAGTACTGATTGATGACTTACCAAGATTGATCCACGTTTTTCGCTATTTTGGACTATCGTAAAGAATTCAATTTTCGGCACAGATCAGGAAAATCTTTTTCTTGGATCTGGAGAGCAATGACTTAACAGTATCAAAGCGTTTACTTTCATTCTTGGTTATGAGTTTAAAGGGGATTCAACGACTCTTATTTTGAACTTTCCCTAGCCTTTGTAAACGTTTAGAAATCACTTACATTGTTACTCCGAGTTCCTGTCCGAGCTCTAGCAGTGTACGGCAAGGTTTTTCTTGCAGTAATGCTTCCAATTCTACATCATCTACGTAATTTGGTAGTTCCGGATCTTCTGCATCATTTTAAATCAAAATTTCAAATTTGGAATTGCTGGAACCACTTCTTATAACTACTGAACGAAGCAGCATTAGTTCCCAAAACCGCACTAATTATAAACTCTGAAGTTTTCACAGCATTTTTTCAATATTTAGGTGAAAAGAAGGCAGTAGTTCAAATGTTACTTTTCAAACGGCATCTACAACCAATTTTGCAGGTTAAGTAAGGCTCGTAAAATAAGGCTCGTATCTTATATACTAAGTGACATAGAAAAATAACCAAGAAAGAAAGATTGATTGTTATTGTTAAACAATACAACTGATTAAAATTTGAAGCTCTAATATATGTACTACGACTTACTGAGCTACAATCAGTAATGGTGGATTGGCCTCCACTTTGTATACATTCATTGATCTAATTTGATGGTCAATTTCCTCTTGAGGTATAGTGTCCCATGCTACTTGAATTTCACCCCGTAGTGACTTCAACGTGTGTGGATGGTGTGGCAATCTGAACAATCGTCGACCTATGATATCCCACACATGCTCTATTGAGGAAAGGTCTGGGGACCTCAATGGCCAAGGTAGTAAATTGATTTAGGTCCCTTCAAAATGACGTAAAGTAACACGTGCAACGTGTGGGCGTGCATTATTCTGCAGGAAAAGTGGATTTGGAAGTTTTCGAAGGCAGGGTAGCAAATGGGGGTCTACAATTTCTTCGACCTACCGCTGAGCCATTACAGTATCATGGCCAAAAACTAGAGGTGACCTATTACTACGTGCGATGGCACCCTAAAGCATAACAACCACGTGCCCCATCCATGAAGAACTGGGGATTTCGACGTTCTCCGCGATATCTTCTTACAGGAGCACGGCCGTCATGACCACCTATACAGAAGCGGGTCTCGTCACTAAAAACAACACGATTCCATTCCGAATCTCACTGATATCTCTCTCTCTCTGCATCACTCCAGCCCTTGACGCCAATGTTCCCGCCGTTAAAGGTAAAGCCAGATATGGTCTGCAAGAAACGAGCCCAAAAGATTTGAATCTGCGATAGATTGCTTACATTCCAATTATCCTTCCATGCTCTTCGTACCACTGGTTAGCAATTGACCTCAATTTAATACGGTTTATAAGCAGTCTCTGATGGTCAAAAGCCGAAAACGGCGCTCCTGGGGTTCTATCGTGACTGGACAGCGTCCTGCGCCTCTAGCTCGTTGTTGTTGGCCTTCTTCAGCCCACGCTCGCTAAGTTTTCAATACTGTGTGAACAGTCCTGTTCATTCTTAGACCTACAATGCGGTTCTTCTCAAATTGTATCAACTGGAAAAAATTTGCACGTCTTCACACTCTAGGCTTGATAACTTTTTTAAAGAAATTAAATTACAGCAAAAAAAACTAAAGTTACTCAAATGATGTATCTTTAAGGAAAAAGAGACAGTACCAAACTCTTTTTTATACGAACAAGTGTTTCGTTGCTAAGGCTTAAATTTTTATCATTAATTTTTAAGGTCATTAGAAACAAGTATACAAAATATAATTACAGTATAAAAATTTTTACTGGGTGTTCCATTTTCTATGTCACTTAGTATACCTCGTTTTAAAGCTGAAAGTTGGCACTTTAAAATAACTATACGCCAAGAAAAGGTTTGAATTCCAATAAGTTCTGCAGAATTAAACTCAAGTAGATTTAGCACTAAACACAAAATCATTTCTTTCTCAATTTCTTTACGGGCGTTTCGCTAACCATATCAACATCATCAGGAGATGATTCAATCAATCAGATGCTGACATGGTTATTGAAAGGCGCGTCGGGCAATTAAAAACAATAATTTGGTGTTTAGTAGTAAATCTCTTTGAGTTTAGTGAATTGAATTTAAGAATTGATTTTAAATAATTGTAAAAATCCCAGCAGAATTGCCATATAATTGTTCAAACACAATAATTTTCTGTTTAAGATCTTATTAACGATAAAATTTTTAAAGAAGCTGTTCTGATAAAAATCGGTGATTAACTATATTTAATGGTCAAGTAAAATATTCAGTATCTGACTCATTTCGTAAAAGTAATATTCACTCTCAATTAAATACGTGTTTTAAATCGTACACCTGTTCGTCATTCAGGTTGTGATATTTATTTTAGTAATTTCTTTATCCATGACGCAATGTTCCAAATAAAAAAATTCCATAATCGATACACCGTCTTACGCAAAATTCTTTGAATTGTTTCAGGTGCGTGATGGTGACGTAGTTCACGGTAGTTATTCTTTAGTTGACGCCGATGGCATGAAGCGTACCGTAGAATACACGGCTGATCCAGTACATGGATTCAACGCTGTAGTTCACAGAGAACCCATCCACGGTGCCGCTCCAGCTGTAGCTAAAATAGCAGCTCCAGTAGCTTATGCCGCTCCTGCTGTAGCCAAGGTAGCTGCCCCTGTAGCTTATGCTGCTCCTGTTGTAGCCAAAGTAGCTGCTCCTGTGGCTTATGCGGCCCCTGCTGTTGCTAAAATCGCAGCTCCTCTAGGTTATACTGCCCCACCTGCAAATACCCTCGCTTTTGCTTCCCCCTTGGGTTACTCAGCTCCTTCTTACCACCACTAAAATATCGTAGAATAGCATTTTTAGAATAATTATTTATTTATTATTTATGATATTATTTGCAAACAATAAAAAATTGCTTATAATGTATTCTTTTAATTTTTATGGAAGATGTGTAAATGTGTATATTTTTTTAATACTTATTTTGGAATAACTGCGAATACACTAGATACAAAAAATAATTAATCTTCAACAAATAAGACAAACAGTTGAAATTGCAAGTGAGAATGAAAGCACAATTAGTGCATTGGTTAGGTCACATTGAGTAAAACAAAAATTAATAGGTTATTACAAATAACTATCAACTGAGCTTTTCGTGGCGCTTTTGGATTTTTTGCGCCAAGTTTATTTGAAGATGATGAGTAATGGCATATTCGATTTGTAGAACAGATCGAAAATCGAAAAACGATGTACGAAGGCTGCCTTGTCGGCATGAAAGAAATACTTTTTTGCATCGGATCGTGACTGGAGACGAAAAATGGATCTATTTCGAAAACCCAAAACGCAGAAAATCACGTGTTGACCCAGGACAGGACAACCATCAACATCGACTGCAAGACCGAATCGCTTTGAAAAGAAGACAATGCTGTACATTTGGTGGGGTCAGAAGGGGGCAGTGTGTCATGAGCTTCTGAAACTATGTGAAATAGTTAATACCGTTCGCTATCGTCAAAAAATAATCAATTCAAACCTTGCATTGATCAGAAAGCGACCACAATGGGCTACAAAACACTGAAAAGTAATTTTGCAGTACGACAACGCCCCGTCACACACAGCGAAATGATCAGGACACCATTTCTGCACTCTCTGAACTCTTGGCCCACTCGCATTATCCCGCCAGACTTAGCCCCTTTCGATTAGGACTTGTTTTCATCGATGTCTTGCGCACTTTCTATGAAACACTTCAACAATTACGGAGATGTCAAACAATGGCTTGATGATTAGATTATCTTAAAAGATGTACGGTTTTTCTGCGAAGGCATCCACAAATTATCAGAGATATGGGAAAATGTGCAGTTAGCGATGGTACATACTTTGAATAAACCATTTGTTACCTTTCCCTTAAATTAAAAGTATTTTTTCAGAAAAAAAATAAGAATTATCAGCCACACCTGATATGCAGCAATTTGTCCAACTTTGGACTCAACCACAACAATCCCAGATACACGTGCAAGCGCAAGCAAGCACTTTCTCTTTTGACAGATGTTGACGCAAAACCGGAATAGCACCCTCTAATTGGTTCAGCAGTAAAGCGTAATACTCCTAGGTGATGATGCTACCTTTTGCTGGGAAGTCCATGAGCACACCATACCACGAGAATCCTCAGAAAATTAGTTAGCTATTGCTTTTCCTGCAGATGAAACCGTTTCCGCTTTCTTAAGCGCACTTTCTTCAGCTCTCACGCATTGTTTGGACTACTGCTTCACCTCTAACTTGGACTTGGACACTGCTCTCTCTCTCTAATGTTAGAAAACCTCGAAGAAACTCGTTCAGAATCAGGTTTTAATAGCGTCCAAACATTTTTAGGAAGTGTTTATTCGAGGGCGGTTTTGATCTATTGTCAACAACCCATCGAGCAGAACGGGTTTTTATAACCAAAATAAATGTGTAAAATTTCAAAGGGCTATGTAGAATCTTATAACGATTTTGTCGATCGTAGCGGTTTTTCGATGTCCGGAGCGTTCATCACCTTTAATGAGTGTATGACAATGTTTATATTATGCTGCCCATTTTCTAACTGTGGAAAAAGAATAGGAGATAAAAGTGAAATCTAACACTTCTTGCACGTCCGTTCGATTCGATTCGATTATTTGTTTCGATTTGATTGACACAAATAAGCAACTAGATGTACCCGTAAAAATTACTTCTTCGAATTCTATAGCTTTTATCAATTTCATTGTTTATTATTTTATCATATATTTAATTTTATTTGACATCGCAGCAGCACCCGATATGATGAATTCTACTTGACAAATATACATTTATTTGGTCACACTTGCGCCATCTCTGCAATAGGGTAAAAAAGTTTCAAGCTATCATACTTAACTTTATAAAAAACTAGTTCTTATCCGCCCGCGTCGCTGGGTCTAAATTATATTTTAGTAATAATTGATTTTTTTTATTAAAATTACTTTTAGAATTCGATAGCTTTTATCTGTTATTTGAAATTCTTTTTTTATAAATTTCATGAAGACAAAATTGTGAATTCACAACGATACAATCCCAAATTTCAAATTTCGCAGTATATTAATCTTTCCGCGACACGGTTAGGAGTTGATTTTTATGAACTCTCCTCGTTAACGAACATCAACGACCAATGAAGAACATTCCTGCCAAATTTCAAATCTGCAGAATTTAAATTTAAAAAACGGGCGTATATTTATATTTTATGCACCCGCAAACACACTTATGAGTTGATTTTTATGAACCCTCCTCCTTAGCGAACATCTACGACGCATGATGAACATTCCTGGAGAATTTTAATTTGTAGGTCTGATATGTTTCGGAGAATTGTCATAAAGTGAGTATATATATAGCCCACAAGGTAGCGTAACGGACCGTGGAGGGAAAATATTACAGAAATCTTTCACTCTTCCTCCACGTGGTGCCACCGATCGCCTTCACCGAACTGTCAACCATGCGACGTCACGTGTCTCTCGGGACTAGCCTTTCAGCCGTCATCAGCCGAGCTCTAGACGAACGCAAGGAAAATCACGACCCGTCATTAAAATGGCCAGTTAATCTGGTTTGGCCCCGATCGTCTCTCCGAACTGCTTTCCTTGCGTTCGTCTAGAGCTCGGCTGATGACGGCTGAAAGGCTAGAAACCGGTCCCGAGAGACACGTGACGTCGCATGGTTGACAGTTCGGCGAAGGCGATCGGTGGCACCACGTGGAGAAAGGGTGAAAGATTTCTGTAATATATATATATATATATATATATATATATATATATATATATATATATATATATATATATATATATATATAACAATACAAATATACGTGAAAAAAATAAAAAATAATTTTAAAATATTTATTATTCCTATGCGTAGTATAAATTTATTATATTATTATATATTAATACTAATATTTAATATTTAAGTTTGTTATATAAATATATTATATTTATTCCTTAATTATAAATTATTAGTTGAGATGTTCTTTTAAATATGTTATTTTTTATTTTGTTTTTAATTGACATATTTTTGACTTTGACATTAGTTATAAATTTTTTATCTTTAGATTTTTTACAATACAAAAGATTTTTTAACAATTTTGGGTTTTTCACTTTTAATGACATTGATGAAAAAAAATTAAACGTTAATTTATCATTTAATTATGTCATTATATATACTACTTAAATCATTATCAGTATCAGTTCTGAAATTATTTACCTACGTATGTAAGTTTTCGTTCAATCAAGCTATGGAATTGAAGACATTAGCCATAGAAAGCGCAAAAACATTTTGCATATCGAATGAAATATTCACAATAGTACCTTTTGTAAGGTTTTTGTCGTTATATTTGTCGATTTTACATTTCAGTTTTAGTTTTAAGTGGTTATTATATTTTTCTTTTTCAAGATCGTTGGTTTCAATTAATTTACAGTCATTTTTACACATTTTTAAAAATCGCAACTGTTCCTTATTAGCTTGAAAAAGGATATACTGAATTCGCTGCTGAAAATTTGGCGGTAGATATTAATTTGTTACATGCAGTCTCACTGGTTGTGAACTTGGAGCAAACCATTATTGACACTGCGTTACCAGTCATGTACTCAGAGTAAAGTACAAAGTGAATTTTCACTTTTCTATACCTTTTTTGGAGTTGATCTCAGTGGTATCTCAGCAATCCTATAGTACACCTTACGAAAATTATTTTTTAAAGTAATAGTAAAAAGCGGACTTGACGCACTCCAATACTCAAGTGACCATTTATCAGCCCAAACATATTCTATTAGCCTATTCCTATAGCGTACACCATTAATAGCAATACTATTACCATCACGTTTATCGCGTTCAGCGTGTTCAGTTCGTTCCATGGTAAACTGACACAATGTAGTGAACACAGCAGCCTTTGAGTGATACATACATTTAAAACAACAACTGTTGCAACTATTCTGTTTTACAGTTCTTACACTCTGATTGCAAAACTCTTTAAATTTGACAATGCTTCAAAGAAAAACGAAAAAGACTTTGCAGTTTTAATTATACTATTCCCTTGCAAGTACAAACAAAAAAAAACCATAAATTAGGGCGCCGTGTTTTTAAATATTATAGTCGAATAGAGACCCAACCGTGTAATTCCATCTAAAAAAACGGTGAATAATACATTTAACTGTTTTATATGTATGAAGAAGAATTGCATCTCGTCTGTGTAAAATGAAAACTGGACAAAATGAAGGCACCATTGCGAAAAATAAAAGAACACTCTCCTGATTCAGTAGGAGCTTTCTAATAAAAACCGTTGTACGTGACGACCTCATGCATTTCGTTTGGAGAAATTGGGCAACATCGAGTCTGTGCTGGTCATATTTTAATGAGAAACTCGCATTGAAATCGACAATTATACATTTTGATGAAGAAATTAAAATAAAAAAACCTTCACTTTTAATCGTTCTATTAACTGGTAACTAAAAGAATGTTAAATAGGTCATTTTGTATTATTTGCAGTTTTAAAAATCGAACAATTTTTTCTTGCTGGTGCAGCAGACGTATGAGGGTTGATTAAAGTCAGATAATTTTCCTATAGATAGCGATGGGATCGCCGATGTGATTATATTTTTGAAAAGTAGCTTCCTTTCTAGTTACGCTCTATAAATTTCAAGTCGTTATGACTTTTAGTTTTGTTTTGATAGTCTTCGAAAGTAGGTGAGTCTTTTTACTATCATGGAGAAAAGAGAATTTCGTATATTGATTAAACACTACTTTTTGCATGGAAAAACCATCGCGTAAACTGAATAAAAATTGAGAAAGAGTAGAATGGGGACTCTGCTCCTTCCCATTTCATGGTTCATACTTGGTTTACTGAGTTTCAATATAGTCAAACCAGCGAGAGTGGCGGTTCGTGTTCAGGACACCTGGTTTGAGGCACAACTGAAGAAATAGGAAACAACATCCATGATATTCTATTGGCTGATGGCATAGTGAATGATGAGATTGTTGAGATGATAAACATATCGAACAAACGTGTATGGAGCACCAATCCTTGTGCATTAAAAATCAATTAATTCAATGGGTGTGGTGTTTGTACAGTGCGGACAAGAACTGGATAGCGCGAATTTACAGCGGTATTGAAAATACGCTATCTAAAAGAGTTTCTGTGGCTATTCGTGACTGTTGATAAAACTTGAATTTATCGCTTGGAACCTCACGAAGAGGTGATAAAAGAACGTCCTTCACCACGACAATGCTTTCACCCAAAATTACCCAATTTGTGCTACGAATTGATGCTGCATGCATCCTATCCTCCGTAATTAGCTCCCTCTGAATTTTTTAAAAAACATTTCAGAAATTCACAACAAATGAAAAGATTATCACTGAAACTTTGCAGATTTTGACAAGTCGTACCTTTTTGGCATAAAAATGTTGGATTATATATGTATAAAAAAGTATAATATAAAAGATCCTCATTTTCGAAATAAAAATTGATAATGTATTATTATAAAATTAAAATCGATACTATTATTAATAAACCATTAACAAAAATATTGCATACATTTGTTTAAAATTATTTTCTATAATGTTGTAACAAATATTAATGGAGTACTGTTTATAAAATTTGTAAAAAAAAAATGAATTTTTAAATATCTTATAACTTTTCATAATTTTGCTAGAGTATTGAATTTTTTAAGCTCCATATATTTTTTTTCTGTAAAAATAATACACAAGTATTAATTTATTACGTAAAATTTAAGAAATGAAGAATAATACCATAAAAATAACGTATTAGAGTGGAATTAAAATAGAGTGAAAAAATGCATTGCTCGAATAGAAGACCACTTCTATTCCAAACTTGAAATTTTCAGAGTTGTTTAATGATATAATAAAGTATTATGCTCGGTGTTGCTTTCGCTGTCTCAAGAAACATTCTTGGTTCTATAACAAATGTCCAGCCAGTAAATAATCGACTTATGACACTATCCCTCAAGTGTGCTAACAAAAACTATACATTAATCAATGCACACCTCCCAGTTAACGAAGAAAATAAATCTAATCCTGAAAAAGGAAATAAGTCCTGGGAAATTCTGGAAAAGACTATCTCTAAAATTCCCTCTAACCATGTAAAAATCCTATTGGGTGATTTCAACGCCCAACTAGGGAAAGAAAAAAGTACAGGAAAACAGTCGGCAGTTTTCCCGCTCATAAATGGACTAACCATAATGGTAGAAGATTGGTTAAACTATGTTCGCAGCTTAATCTAAAAATAATATCAACCCATTTTAAGAAGAAAATAATAAAACAAAATACCTGGAGGTGCCCAAACACGTACATGGGTGAATTTCAAATTGACCATGTTGCCATTTCGTACCCCTATTATAAAGAGATTTTGAATGTTCAAGTCAGGAAAGGAGCTAATATAGACACGGATCACTACTTGACTAGAATCAAACTTAGCTTAAAACCTCGAAAACTTATTCAAAAGAGGGTGCTAATACCAAAGTTTGACCCAACGCAAAAAAAAACCAGCCCTAACAGAAGAGCTTGATAAACAACCAGCACACAACTGGCAAGAATTGAAACAAAAAATTATTAAAACAGCCTTAAAGTTGCTCCCTTTACAAAAACGTAGAAAACATCCGTGGTGGGATGAAATTTGCGAGCAAGCACTATTAAGCCGAAGTAAAGCATTCAAAGATTGGAACAGTCAAAAAACAGCAATAAACTATAACATCTTTTTGGAAGTAAGAAAAGAAACATCGAAGCTAATTAGACAAACTAAAAGAAAATATGAAAACAATCAACTTAATGAAATAGAAAAACATTTCTAAAAAAATAACACCCGAAACTTTTACAAAACATTTAAAAGTAAATTAACAGGCTATCAACCGCAAAGTCTTTGCTTCCAAAAGGAAAACGGACAATTAGCTCTAAATAACCAAGACAATTGCAAAGAACTTGCGAAATATTTTGAACAAATACTAAACTATCCTGAGCCCAAATTAGCAACACTAAACCCTAAACAAACAAACCCAGATTCATTACCACCGAATGAAGATGAAATAATTAGGCAAATCAAGCGGTTTAAAAATGACAAAGCTTCTGGTGAAGATGGAATCACTGCTGAACTTTTGAAATCCGCTGGTCCAGGTACAATCAAGGAAATAACCAAAATTCTACAAAAGGTTTGGCGAACCGAACGGATTCCGGAAGATTGGAAAGATGCTCTAATCCATCCACTACATAAGAAGGGAGATAGAACGGATGTAAACAACTATAGAGGGATATCTCTTCTCCCAGTTTGTTACAAGATTCTATCTCAATGTCTACTAGACAGAGCACAGGGACAATTAGAACCTAATATTGGTGAATATCAAGCAGGGTTTCGACCGGGCAGATCCTGCCCTGAACAGATCCTGAATCTGAAGTTGATTCTAAGACATCAAAAACTGTACAATAAAAATCTCGTCTGTATATTTGTGGATTTCAAAAAAGCTTATGATTCTATTGACCGCGAATCTTTATTCCGAATCTTGAAAGAACAAGGACTAGATCTGAAAACGCTGGCAATTATTAAACCAACGTTAACTAACACAAGGTCAAAAGTTAAATTCATGGGCGACATCTCAGAGCCCTTCGAAATTAAAACTGGACTGAGACAAGAGGATGGACTCTCGTAACTCTTATTTAACTGTGTTCTAGAAAAAGTAATACAGGAGTGGCGTGAAAAAAAGTCGGCCCTGAATATTGACCAGCCCATTAAACTGGAGAGAACCAACATCAAAATTGATTGTCTGGCGTTTGCTGATGATCTAGCAATTTTAGCTCAAAATGTATTAACTGCACAGAAACAGATTGAAATCCTAAAAAAAAAACAGCAGAAAATGTAGGACTCCAAATTTCCTTTGAAAAGACGCAATACATGACCTGCAACAGACTAAGAACCATTTCTAAAAACAAAATATGGTAACATCAGAGGAGTCTCTCAATTCAAATATTTGGGTGAAATAATCATGGAAAACGGGTTGGAAAAAGCGGCCAATAAGGGTAGATGTCAAAAAATGGAAACGGCATTGAGACTTATACAAAATATTTACAACAAGAAATGCCTATCTAAAAACACAAAACTGAGACATTACACAGTTATTAAGCCGGAATGTCTATATACTGCAGAAAAGCGCATTTTGAATAGAAAGAGGGACATCGAGGACATTGAAAAAAAGGAAAGAAAAATCATAAGAAAAATCCTAGGCCCCAAACAAATAAATAGCACAACATGCCGACTTCGAGAAAACCAAGAAATCAAACAATACACTGATATACATAGCGATATGAGAAAAAGAAGACTTAAGTTTTACGGACACATAAAACGGATGAATCCGAGTAGGCTAACTAAACAAATAGTCGAATTTTATGAAAATAGGAGTAGAGCTAAAGTAGAAATAATTAAATGAATTGCTGCAATTAAAGAGGACCTAAGATCAGCAAATATTAAACAAAGTGAAATTCAGGATAGAAGCTGTTTCAGACACAAGGTTAACGTTTGGAAGGTTGGCCAGAGAGAAAAACGTAGGAAGACTGGAACAACTTGGTCTGACGAAAGGAAAAAAGCTCATAGCGAAAGAATAAAATTAGTATGGGCGAAAAGGAAGGCTAACAACAACAAACGCCTCTAATTGTACTTCGCGTGGTCCACCAGGGCCCATACGTGAATAATAATAATAAAGTATATCTTCTGAAGATTTCAAGAGATTTCGAGTTAACAGAAATAAGTTATAGCTATCTAAAAAATTTAGAATAGATACCAACAGAATATACCTAGATAAATAAATATGAGCCATTGTTCAATCTTTTTTAACTTTTTAAAAATAGGCAAAAGTTCGCTAAAAGAATGATTCAATTCAAAGCTAGATTTAACTTAAAATAACACAAAACAAACATTTATTTTTGTCTAAAACAGAAGGTCAGTATAGAAGTATATAGATAATATAGAAGAAGATAGAAAAGTTATATAGAGCCTGAGATTTAAAATCCTGTAAATGACTTAAAAAAATGTTGACTGGTTTTAAATTTCAAAAAATTTTATAGGGGTCGGATTTGATCATATCAAGCTTCAATTTTCAGGAGCACTTTCTTTTCTGACTGACTTTCGGAAAAAAAATCGGCAGCCAAATCGCTGATCACGTGCGCACATTTTGGAAGGTGACTAGGGATTAAAACATAAAAAAGTTCATATAAACATACCCCAAAAATTGATTCCTAAAGGGGCTAGAGTCCCTTAAAGGGTAAACTCTGTGGATGGTTTTTTCGCAATATTTTCGAAGCGGTTTATGTTAAAGTTGTAAAATTCGGTATGCTTTAATAAGTTGAAATGGAAAACGTTTTTTGTGTTAATAACTGAATATTTTAGTCAGGGGCGTCACATACAGGGATGTCTCATTGGTAAATGATGCCATCATTTTTTGGTTTGTAATATATTTTAATTTTTTAAATCAAATGATTGAATCGCGAAGATTTTTAGGTAAAAAAGATCCTCTTATTTCATCTCTTTAAGATAAACCGTTTTTGGGAGAACTGACTTTTTCTAAATCGATGCACGGTTACATGGATATCGAAATACATCTTAATAATTAAGTAGGTGGCTGTCACTGTTCTTTCTCTTGCATCTTTATCTTTGACGTTTCGTAAAACTGGACCATTTGCACAAAAAAGATTTCTAATTTTTAAACTGCAAACTGGCCTATTATTCCTTCAAACAAATGGCGAATATGCATTTTATGTACGAGGAGTCCACGAGAACACGTGTGAAGCTAGAAGATTGTATGCAGAGGCTTTTCCCGGAAGAGTACTTCATTGTACAGACACATTTACAAACCTCCATAGAAGATTATGCGAAAAGGCATCTTTCATACCTTCCAAACATGGCTGTGGAAAAAGCTGGAGCACCAGAATTGTAGAAAATGAAGAGTTTTAGAAAATGTAGCAGAAAACCCAGGAATAAGTGTCAAACGAATTGCTGTTCAAGACGGCATTCCTAAAAGTACCGTGTGGAAAATTGTTAGAGAGCAAGCACTCTATCCATATTATTTGCAGAAAGGTCGAGCCTTAAAACCTGATGACCTGCCACAAAAAATCCAGTTTTGCCAATGGTTAAGGGAGCAATTGCGTTTAAATATAAATTTTGTACAGAACATACTCTTTACAGGCGATGTAACAACGATGTTCACACGCAATGGAATTTTTAATTCTCACAATACTCATGTGTGGGCAGGACAAAATCCACATGAATTTTTCGAATCAGGACATCAGGACAAGGACATCAGGACAAGGACATCAGGACAAGGACATCAGGACAAGGACATCAGGACAAGGACATCAGGACAAGGACATCAGGACAAGGACATCAGGACAAGGACATCAGGACAAGGACATCAGGACAAGGACATCAGGACAAGGACATCAGGACAAGGACATCAGGACAAGGACATCAGGACAAGGACATCAGGACAAGGACATCAGGACAAGGACATCAGGACAAGGACATCAGGACAAGGACATCAGGACAAGGACATCAGGACAAGGACATCAGGACAAGGACATCAGGACAAGGACATCAGGACAAGGACATCAGGACAAGGACATCAGGACAAGGACATCAGGACAAGGACATCAGGACAAGGACATCAGGACAAGGACATCAGGACAAGGACATCAGGACAAGGACATCAGGACAAGTTTACTATCAATATCTGGGCAGGGATACTAGGGAATTTTTTGATTGGACCGTTTGTGTTTCCTAGCCGTTTAAAAGGACAAGAGTATTTGAACTTCTTGGAAAACTTGGAATAGAAGATGTACTATATCAGTTCAGATAGGGCATGTTTTTACGCACGATGGAACTCCGACTCATTTCTTTGTAAATGTAAGAGTGCGTTTAGATCGGTTATATCCAGGACGATGGATAGGATGTGGCATAGTGCATTGGCCACCAGCATCCCCAGATTTAAATCCTTTCGATTACATTCCATTGGGGATATTTGAAGACATTGGTCTATGCTATCCCGTATTATGCTATTAGCACTGTAGAGGAATTGCAGCAACGTGTATTTACTGCTTGTGATTATATCAAAAATAAGCCTAATATTTGCAGCAGGGTTAAAAAAGAATTAGAGGGTGCATTGAGATGAATTGAGGTCATTTTCAACATCTGTTGTGAATAAGTGCTAAATCCTTAATAGTCATTAGTATAGTTATTGTTGGGTACTAAATAAATATTTTTGTACAAGGGTACCTACTTACCTAATTATTAAGATGCATTTCGATATCGTGCATCGATTTAGAAAAAGTCAGTTTTCTGGAAAACGGTCTATCCTAATGGGATAAAAAGGGAATACTATTTTTACCTAAAAATCTTTGCGATTTAATAATTTGATTTAAAAATAAAAAAATACTACAAACAAAAAAGTTATGGCAACATTTACCAAGGAGATACCCCTATGTGACGCCCCTAACCAAAATATTCAATTATTAGTATAAAAAAGAGTTTTTCCAGTCCAACTTATTAAAGTATACCGAATTTTAGGACTTTAGCATAAATCGTTTCAAAAATATTGGGAAAAAACTTTCTTCAGAGTTTTAAGGGGCTCTAGCCCTTTTAAGAAGCATTTTTTGTATTTGTTTGTTTTAATCCCGAGAGTCACTTTCCAAAATATGTCTTCTTTTTACGTCAGTATTAACTCATTTCGCTTTGATGATTTTTTTACAAACGTCATTATCTCAATTAAAAAAAAAGAAATATATTTATATTTTAAAGAAAAAAAAACGAGTTACTGTGATTTAAATAACTTACCACTAACATAGCACGCATATCTTACCTGAAACAAATAAAATTAGAATTAATAAAATAGCTGCCGCTGCAATCGAAGTAATAGTAAATGTTATATCTAATATTAATACATAAATTTTCACCTCATAGGATATTTAATGAGCTTGGATATTACCTCAACATTATTTTATTTCTCACGACTTGTTTTAGTTCTTTGACATAAATCTAAGTTTTAAATTGAGTCGGTATTTTATAGGGAAAAGGCTATTACCAAAATACGCAGATCGTTAGAGATAAACCCAGCTGATGCTTCTAAATCGTTCTGATTACCAACGATTTTATGAGTAGATTTTTGCGATAACGCTACTTAAGTTAACATTATGATGCCATCGAGACTCCCCCTTGAATACATTCAGAACAAGGAATTTTCGATTTGTTCAGGAGATTCAGATCAAATAATGGTGCAGAGAGTCGTTTGTTAACCTAAATTATCTTGATATCAGTTTACAAGTATTTGTGAGCTTGTTAAATCAGGAAAATATCCCTCAAGAATCGTGAATATTTGTCTTTCTTATATTGAGTTTTAGTGCTGCAAGAATTGTTATTTCAAGTTATTAACTAAAATTAATGTTTTGTCCAATGTTCTTTAATTCGGTCACCATCCTGGGTCAGATAGAGATCCCTAAAAATTCAAAATCTGCAGAAGAAAAAAAAACTACAAACAAACAAGGTAAAAGCCGAAAGGGCTAACTCAAACTGGCTAAATAACGTTGAAGTTGTATTGCAGGCCTTGATTTTTCCAGTGTGCGAGATTAACCTTTATACACGCGTAATTTCGAGTACCACAAAAGATAAAAATCACACATGGAAAGGTCCGGTGACCGAGAAGGACACGGATCATCACCAGAGCGAGAAATTGCTCGATAAGGATATGCAGATTAAGCAACATTCATGGAAGCTCTGGTAGTATGAGTAGTTGCTCTATCTTGTTGAAACCACACCTCCTTTCGTGATTGCTCGTTTGCGAAGTTTTAGTTTGATACGCATCTAAACCTTTGTAGCACGCCATCTAACGAATCATACTTTATGAATGTACTTTCGTAAATTTTACCGATTTTTTCTTTTTTATTGAATAAAAAGTTTGCTTATAACATGTATTCAAAATGCAACCATTTCCGCAGAAAACAGAGCGACAGAAGGTTCGTTTTAATTTCCTTAACAATGGCAACGTCGTGTTTATTTCGATCGAACCGTCTCATCGCCTTGTTTATTTCGATCCATTTGAGTGTCCTTTTTGTTGTATTGGCCTCAAGGTATTATTTCAAAATTAAATCTAATATTGGTCTGACCATTTATTCCATACGTTTCTGCATAAATTTGGTTTGTTTTATTAAACATATTACACATGGTCTAATGATAAAGTTGAAATGGCTAGCCTTAATTTTTACACTATATCATCACGTCTTAAACGATTCACATAACATTAATAAACACATGATTAATTGGGTTATTATTTTTACTGTTCAAAATGTCCATTAATCCTGATGAGAAAATCTTCGTCGGTTGATGATATATTGGACAAAAAAATTGGATTCCTTTGGTATTGGCCAATAAATCATTCAAAATATTTTGCCTGTGTGAAAAATCAGTGGGTAAGAGTGTTTGTACCCATTATATATGACAAGTGTAGAGTAACTGCTCTTTTACTGCTCTATGTACAATGGGAAACTCCAGCTTGTCGCGCAAGTTCGTGTACTTCTGGTAGAATACTCTGCAGCAAGACCCACTTTCTTGAAATTTTGGAGCCACACTATTCATATCCAAAAGTCTTTGAAAAACATGTTTGCTGAGATGGAAGCGGTCTTTCGGGGTATCGTTGCCCATAAATACGTCTAGCTTCTTCGAAACTTCGGAAAGGTTTCGCTTAAATAAGAAACATATCGTGGTATTCACGTACAAAATATACTTTTAGTTATAAATCGAACTTAAATGCTCCTTCTGACACACTTTTATTATATGTTTCTCTTTTTTTTGGGAGGTTTTTCGCCTCGATCTAAAACTCAAAAAATATAAAAAGTATCTGTCGTTGCGTAAATAAAATAATCACTGGGTAAAAAACAAAACGGAGACTAACTTCCCAGTTATTCTTTTTCTGTAATAAATTTGCCTAACGAACAAAAGTTTAAAAAATACAAAATTTTCTAAAATAAATACAAACTTTTGAACGTTAACGTTTCGGGAGGTCTTCTCTTCCCGTTTTCAAAACGAATCAAAAAATAATTTATAATAATTTCTATATAATACTCTAAAGGATAGTAAGTCTAAAAATCAGTCATATTTTGTACATATTAATGATACTTACATGGACAATAATATTTTTTACTGACAGTGACATACTACCAAAAAAAATTATATAGAGGAGGTTTGATGTGTGATTATGATGAAAACATTATATAGGTGAGGTTTGATTTGTGATTATGATGATGTATTATTATTATTATTGTGTATTAAAAATAATTAAGGGAAGAGAAGATTTTCCGAAATGTTAACGTTCAAAAGTTTGTAATTATTTTAGAAAATGTTCTTTTTTTAATTTTTTTACGTTAGGCAAATTTATTACAGAAAAACAATCACTAAGTAATTAGTCTGCGTTTTGTTTTTTACCCAGTGATTCTTTTATTTACACAAGAACAGATAATCTTGATATTTTTTGAGTTTTAGATCGTGGCAAAAAAAACCCAAAAAAAAAAGGAAAAAATATATGAACACGCCACAACCATTTAGACAATAAGCTACTTTAAATATTTCTAATAACTAGCAATCTTTGTCGTGATGATATTGCAACGTTGCCAAATCATTTATCAGCCAATTAATAGTTGCCAAATGTGCTTTTACACATATTTGCTTAAAATGTAAATTCTTATCGTAGCTTTTCGATTGGTGATTTAATAACTTTGCAATTTCCTTTTTCGGGAACACTTACGTTTTTTCACCCTTGTGATGATGTGAAGTATCAGTAAAATTTAAAAAAGTACTTTCCGTTACACTTGGTATTTCACAATTTTGTTAGGCCTAGAACACCTTCTACATTTCGTCCGTTACTCTTAAACTTAATATAACTATTTTAAATTATGCAAGTATGATTTAAAAGTTGATGATTTACTGCAAACAAAAATTATTGAAAAATTGGTGATCCATCAATTCCAACGTGATAAAATATCTGGTTCAATACGATTAGATTGAATACATAAAAGGTAGAAAATTAATTCGGTTTTCTTTTAAAATGCAATATTGAAAGTCAAAGTTTGTCTGAATATAAAATTAAAATATAAAAGTTTTTAATTACTTTCACGTTTGATTTCCAATACCTTTCAGAAAATGTTTTCTGAAGCTTCTTCTTTTTTGTTTTTCTTCGTTTTCTCCTTTTTGATCTTATTCCTCTTATTTTCGGGGTATATCGGAATGGCCAGATTGATGTAAAACAATTGCTTTTGCAGTTGCAGTTGCAAATCCCGCTGGAGTTGTAGCTTTTTTCCCAGAGAGTGGTCAAGTTTTATTTTGACAACTTTTGAATCTTGAATTCTGTTAATACAGTTGTTCCATTCCACTGTTCTTTTATGTGTGTCGACTTATTTATATTTTATGCTTGTCATATTTAATTGTTTATGTCGTATTATGTCTTTAAATGTTTTAGTTTCTATTCGTGGCTGTATTCTTAATCTAGTTGTCTTCAAGACAAGTGGAATAGTTTTACTTACTAATAGTTTTAGTGTGGACTTGTTTTTTTTATATACCAGGTGTCCCATTAAGGATGGATCGCGGCCGTATCTTGAAAACTATTTATCCCACAGCTTTGGGGAAAAAAATGCCCTAAAAATGATCATAAGAAATTCACCAAAAATATTTCTAAGTTTCTAAAACGACCGCAAGAGGGCGTGACGAGCTAAACATTTTTAAAAATATTTTTTTTTGTATATTTTCAAGTGTTAAGCGAGTAAGAAAAATTCTCAGTTATAATTAGTAAACTGTCTCCTACAACTTTGTTTTATGACATTTTGTCGTAACTTCGCGACTAAAGAAGTGGGGGGAGTTTTACCTATTTAGATAAAAAGTCGTCTAATGTCCGTTTGCCTAAACCGATTTTCCTCAATTTGGATTCATTTAAAAGGCAATTGCTAGGACAATCAGATAATATAGGAGATAAATTATTTAGTTTATAAATGAAACCGCGAGGTGGCGTTACATTCAACAATAGTTTTTTGAAGTTTTGTTCAGTTTTTTCAAATGGAATGTTACAGCTTTTATTACATGGCTAGAAAGGTAATTTAAAGAGGAATTATCCAGTGAAAACCCGAAATCGATATCTCTGGCATGTCAAGAGATATTTCGATTTTTCTGAAAAAATCAGTTATTATTTCACTACTACCTGCATTAAGTTAAAAAAATATTAACCTAATGTTTGCCTTCCTTCACACTTTACCCATGCTTAGGACTGGTCCAAATTCTTCGTGCCATATTAATTTGGAGCGTGTTTAAAGGCCAACGGGTAAACAACGAAGATAATAATAATAACAACAGTCAAATAAAATTAACAGCACAACAGTCTAATAATTAACAGAATCTGAACTTTAACGCCTTTCTAAATGTTCAAAATGCCTTCCATCCTTAGAAATGCAAAGATTTATTTTTCGACAAGCACTAAAAACGGCATCTTCAATTTCCGCTCTTGAAATGCTGGTTATTGAATCTTGAATTCTTTCAATCATGCTTTCTCGTGTGGTAGGACGAGTTTGAAAAACAAGGTCTTTTAGTCTTCCCACAAGTAAAAATCGAGCACTGTCAAAACCGGTGAGCGCGCCGGCCACGAAAATAAACTACCCCGTCCTATCCAACGATTTGGAAACGAAGCATCCAAGAAGTTTCGAACCACCTGCGAGAAGTGGGTAGGGCATCCATCATGCTAGTACCACATTTGTCTTCTGGTTTCCAACGAAACATCTTCCATTAGTTCTGGCAGTCCGTTTTGTAAAAAATTTAAATATGTTTCACTATTCAAATGTCCATTAAAAATAAAGGGACCAATAATTTTGTCTCCCAAAACATCACACCATACGTTCACACTCCATCTATTTTGATTATTTTGGTAGTTGATTTCTAACATCCAGTGTGGATTAGCTACTGCCCAGTAGTGCATATTATGTTAGTTAACGCCTCCATCACTGCTAAAAGTAGCTTCATCAGTCCATAGTATGCGTTTTAAGAATTGTTTATTTCCACTACACATATTTTTTAACCAGTGACAATAGTCTAACCGTCTGTCGAAATCGTTATCCAAAAGGGCTTGGTGTAAGACAACATGATAGGGGTGCAGCTTGTTATCTCTTAAGATTCAATCAACGGATGTCTTGCTAACACCTAATTCTTCAGATATTTGTCTGATACCTAAATGGGGGTTGGTTTCAACATAAGCCAGAACATTTACGACATTATCTCCATTACGAATCGAACGTGCGGACTGGATCTGGATGCACAATTCCTGTTTCTCGTAAGCGTCGTGCTAGACGTGTAAACACCTTCTTCGAATAATGCCTTCTTTCGGGATATTGACTTGCATATTGCCGCTCTGCAATACATGCATTTTCAAAACATTGGAAATACACCGCCAACATGTCATAAGCCTCGTTATTCGTAAAAGGCATTGTTAGATATTATTATAATAATTATTAATAATCAATAAATGCAATGTTGAAAATGTAATGCATTTCAAAACTGATAAGTTAATTTGACTGTTTTTGTTTGTTTCCATAGTTCCCTTCTTACACTCTTTGTGTAATGTACCTAAGGATTGCATGCGTTTATTTGGAAACCCGAAAACGCATAATTTCATTCATCCATTCATTTAGTTTAAAAGAAAGATTAGGTATATTTATTAATGACTGATTTCAATATTGTGTCAAGTAGAAAGGCATTTTTTCCGCTTATGTAATTAAATTAGAAAATATTATCAAGGTCAGGATTAGAAAATTTATGATGATTGATACTGAATAGATAATTTTATTTTTTAAATAAAATTGTTGCGGTTGCGATTACGACCTAAATATTAAGACCAATTTTTAACTTAATATTACGGTAAAAATTAAAACTAACTGATTTTTTTCAGAAAAATCGAAATATCTCTTGACATGTCAGAGATATCGACTTCGGGTTTTCACTGGACGATTCCTCTTTAAATTACCTTTCTTGCCATGTAGTAAAAGCTGTACCATTCCATTTGAAAAAACTGAACAAAACTTCAAAAAACTATTGTTGAATGTAACGCCACCTCGCGGTTTCATTTATAAACTAAATAATTTATCTCCCAGATTATCTGATTGTCCCATCAATTGCCTTTTAAATGAATCCAAATTGAGGAAAATCGGTTTAGGCAAACGGACATTAGACGACTTTTTATCTAAATAGGTAAAACTCCCCCCCACTTCTTTATTCGCGAAGTTACGACAAAATGTCATAAAAGAAAGTTGTAGGAGACAGTTTGCTAATTATAACTGAGAATTTTTCTTACTCGGTTAACACTTGAAAGTACACAAAAAAAATTATTTTTAAAATTGTTTATCTCGTCACGCTCTCTTGCGGTCGTTTTAGAAACTTAAAAATATTTTTGGTGAATTTCTTATGATCATTTTTAGTACAATTTTTTTTTCCTCAAAGCTGTGGGATAAATAGTTTTCAAGATACGGCCGCGATCCATCCTTAATGGGACACCTGGTATATTAGTATATGCCTCTTTAAAGTTTTATTTCTCTGTTTGTATGTTTATTTCCCCAAAACTGTACTATTTAGGCTGCTTATTTAATTTATAAATCACCATAATTATTTGATCCTCAAGATAATTGGTGGCCCTTACGTATCATTGACTGAAGCATCTATTCGAAAAAAAAAAATGTTCCCACCGTATAGTTATTCTAAAGCGCCATCCTTCAACAGAGGTATAATATATAAACTTACTGTGAACATAACCCGAAGAATCAGCTGTAGACGCGATGCCATTTGAAAAACAACATTTGAGACACTGTCTTCTTTTCTCCTTTTAACTGAATTGCGGAAGCTCATAACATAATTTATGTGACTAAAGGAGATAATGGTGTTTCCTACAGCACTTGTAAGAAGTATTTCCAGCAATTTTGAACTGGAGAGATTGACTTTAATGATGCAGAATATGCAGGATTGTCAAGAAAAGTGAAGAATGGAAGTAGTGCGGGAAGAAAATTCTTCTTTTACATTGCTAAAGCTCGGATAGTAACTCGGAGCAACATCGTAAGCTATTTCTAAATATTTACAAATTTAAAAAGGAGAGTCGTAAGACCCCTATGAACTCACAATTGAGGATACAAGTAGAGGCTTTGATGTAGTTGTGTCATTGGCCTCCATATTCAAGAAGAAGAACTTTGTGCTTAAGGTACAAAGTATACAGTTCAACGTTCTTCCAGTAACCAATCTTTTTTCGTCGCATCTAATTCCTTCAACTTTTTATTAATTTCTGTTTGTGCATTACTTTCAAAATGATTCAGTTCATCAAGTTTATACCTACAATAGATTTGAATTAGAATAAAATCTATTTCTACCATCTATTGCTATGTTAGCCAGTGGATTTTTATCTGCCAGAAATATTCAATATCAATTAACCATAATCATCCCTGTGTGTCCAATATTTGTGTCGACATTATTCTATTACAATTATAAAACCAACTGTTCCCTATCAACAATAACGTCTTAGTAATTATTTCATAAATTTCATAAATATTTTTTAAAATTCTCCGTTGTTTCATCGTTCGTTTTCATCTATAACGAAACGATACTCGAGATAAGCATCGTTGCAGAAGTACCACGGTCAGCCTGAACAACTGGTTACCGAAATTCCTTTTGCTTTCAATCGGAATGGGGCGTGGTCGCAGGATGACCTTGACCCTATTCTGCTCGTATTGTAGCCAGTCCAAAAACGACAGTACTGCTGTTAATGCTGATTTATTGATGATTTGGCATTTAATTGGCCTGTCTGGTATACTGGTCCGACCAGAAATAACCGACAAGGACGTAAATTGATATAGTGTTACATAAATTAATTTAGTTATTGTTCTCATATTTAAAAAAAATTACAGAGAAAAATATTTAAAATAAAATTAAACACAGGGTGAGTGTTAAACTTGAAGAGATTTACCACTAAACACCAAAACACTTTTTTGAACTGCTCGACGCACGTTTCGCTAAGCATGTTAGCATCATCAGGAGATGATTTAATATAATTCTAAAACTAAACTATGTTCTATTTATATGAAAACTATACCTAACGAAGCGTGTAAAAATCATGAACCGTGAAGTGTACTAAGCCTTACATTAATAATTGAAAACGTTGACTGAAAGGAATCGGTCCTTTATCTCGGTTCATGATTTTCTTACATTTTTCTATTTGAATGCTTTCATATGGATCTAAAGCCCTATTATTATTAACACTTTTAATTAGTCTTAAATTACTAATATCTATACTGAGGTCATGTTCGATTGCATGTTGGGCAACACAAGATTTTTTATTTCTCCCATATCTAATGTGGGCAATATGTTCTTTATATCTTGTCAATATGGATCCTTTTGTTTGCCCAATATACCTTCGATCACAGTCTTGACAACTAATTTCGTAAATCCCCGACTTTTTATGCTGCTCTACTTTATCCTTTGGATTACCCAAAACTTGTCTTAATTTATTATATGGTTTGTACACAACCTTAATGTCCACTTTTTTCAAAATTTTGTCTAGTCCTCTTGTCAACTGGGCATCAAATGGTATTGCCATGAATTTCTTTGTGTTCTGATCCTTTTGAAAAGTCGAAGATTCTTTTAATAATTTTCTGAACGTATGTTTTCTAATTAGTTTATCTATAATGTTCTTATTATAACCATTCACTTCAGATATCTCCCTAATTAATTTTAATTCTTTGTTATAATTATCTTTATTTAAAGGAAAATTAATTAATCTATTTACCATAAAATTTAAACTAGCCATCTTATTTTGAAAGATATGATTTGAATCGTTAGGAATGTATCTCGAAGTGGTGGTGGTTTTTCTGAAAATATCAAAATCTAACCTATTTTTATTATTTCTACTGACTAACACATCCAGAAATGGCAAACTATCATTGTTTTCAAGTTCATGCGTGAATATTATATTTTCGGATTTACTATTTCTAAGTTCTTAATAAAATCATCTAAATTTTCATTTTTCGAATCGAAAATGGCAAAAATGTCATCCACATATCTTAACCATACCTTCGGAAAGTAACTGAATGCATCTTTTGCCTCGGTTTCAAATTTACTCATAAATAAGTTGGCTAAGAACGGTGAGAGAGGATTGCCCATTGCCGTTTCTTGTTGTTCATAAAACCTGTTATTAAGCTGAAAACAATTTTGCTTCATACATAATCTTGTTAAGGAGATATACTCAGAAACAATTTTGTTATTAAAACCGTTTAACTCGAGTAACTCCCTTAGGTATTTCAAGGTATGTGGAATCGGGACACTCGGAAACAACGATGAAACGTCAAAGGAAACCAAAACCTCACCTTCCTGTAGATGTGTATTTTTTACTTTTTCTATAAATTTGGTTGAATTTATCACAGAACAGGAAGGTAGTTGGTTTGGTAGATTTTCAAATTCCTTTGTTAATCACTTTGCCAAGTTGTATGTTGGAGAATCAATGGCTGATACAATTGGTCTCATTGATTTTCCCGGTTTATGAATTTTTGGTAGAGCATACAATCTTGGCACTTTTGGATTAGAAACATGTAATTTGCTTTTCAGAGAAGGAGAAATAAGGCTGTTACAAGATTTAAATGTATTTCTAACTTCGTTAATCATTTTTGACAATGGATTCCTAGGTAATCGTTTATAAGGACCGTCTTGAATTAATTTTTCAACGCGTTCAAAGTAATCAAGTTTGTCCATTACTACAACCTTATTTCCCTTATCAGCTTTTAAATAAAAACAATCTTTCTCTCGCAGACGCTTGACAATCTTAGAAATATTTGGCATTTTTTGATTTTTATTTGAAATATTTTTTGCAATTTTACTTTTACATGACTCTCTAACGAAAGCCTTGGAAGACTCCGTTAAATGTTTAATACCAGTTTCAATACCGGCTACCATATCCTCCAAGGCACTTCGGGATGCCGGCAAAGTAACATTGAGGCCCTTATTTAAAACATCTAGTTCTGGATTGTCGAACGCCTGAGTTGAAAGATTTTCTACAAAGATGTTGATGCTCTTTTCTGGAATATGTTCTTTCGACTGCTCAATTTTGAGTTTTTTAAATTTTTTATTTAAAGATGACATTTTTTTAATAAATTTACTATTTACTGCTATGAACATATTCCTTTGAAAATTGCACCAACATTCATGTTCTACATTACTTAATTTAAATGTTAATTTCTTGTAAAGATTGTACGCATGAATTTCAAGCATACTCCTTTTACTGTACAAATGTTTAATTTCTAAGTCAAGCCATTTCTGTTTTGCAAAATTAGTTATTTTGTCACATATTTTGGAAGATTTTGAAATATTAACTTTAATAAAATTGGGAAATATTTTATTGGTCTGGCATGACTTAAGAAACCAAATATCTGCTCCAATAAGCCTAATTTTAGTAGTGTATTTACGATAAAGATTTAGTTCCGCTGACCGTGTAGCCATCGTAGATCAATTCTTCTATTGGAACCTTTGGTGTGATGCACTAAACTTGAAGAGATTTACCACTAAACACCAAAACACTTTTTTGAAGAATTCAAAATTATTATTAAATATTAATTATTAAATAAAAAATCACGACCACCTAATCTCCCTGTAGCAAATGATAGTCAAGGATGGAAAAGTGTTATTCATCAATGTAAATAACCATAATGTCATGATTCTTCAAATATGAAGATCAAATGATAGCTATGCATTTTAAGTTATTAAGTACTGTCATGGTCATAAATGAAGGTGGCTTTTGTTTTATAACGTCGCGTGTTTTAAACATTCATAAAATCAGTTGTTTTTTAAATTGATATGACTAGTCTAGCTTGACATCTGACGGAAGTTCTATATCCTTTCGCTTGTTGAGATGAATTAGAGCCTTTTTTGTAATTATTAAAAAAAAACGGCGGCGATTTTTTATAATGACTACTTTTGTTGAGCAAAGAATTTCCATTAATTTTTATCTAAGACCCAATGCCAAAACAAAAATCGAGATGGTACAAGGATTTTAGTGATGGAAGACAAACAGTTAAAGATAAAACCAAAAATCTTGTACTGAGTAATGGCTGATTAAGTTTGGAGACATTGTAGACAATAGTGTGACAAAACAATTCATGGTGGCATCACGACAAAGTACGATCGCACAGTATCAGATATGGTACTGCGTAAGTTGTTCTTGTTACCTCGATTCTAGAAATCAATTCGTGGATACCGTCTTGACTCCATAGATGGCATTCAAGGGAGTTTGCTGGCAGCTTTAAAAAAAACATTAAACATTGATTAAAAAAATGATTTTAAAGACTAGAAGAAACGTTGGAATAAGTGTATTACAGTAAAAAAGGATTATATTGAAGTCGACAAAAATAAAAAAATGAATAAAATAATAAATAAATAAATAAATAAATAAATAAATAAATAAATAAATAAATAAATAAGTAAATAAATAAATAAATAAATAAATAAATAAATAAATAAATAAATAAATAAATAAATAAATTTTATTTATTTACTTATTTTGTATGTATATGTATATATACTTTCGTATATTTAACAAAAGATTTATTATGTCATTTTAAAGAAAAAAAGTTCTTTACAACAAGGGTCAAAAACCTAAGGGTTCCCGAGAAAAAAATGCAAATTTATTAAATCACCAATCGAAAAGCTATGATAAGAATCAACATTTTCAGCAAGTATGTGTCAAAGCACATTTGGCAAATATTAATTGTTTATGACAAGAGGTCAATTTTTTTTATTTTTTATGGTAAAAAATAACACTTTGTATATTCAAGAATATTAAAGCTTGAAAGAAATTGCAAGATTACATATTCTGACTTAATACCGATATAAAGGCATTGCTATTTTTGATGAACCTGCTGCCTTGCATTCCCCTAACGGACAGATCGCTTTCGCATGCAAATTTAATGAGTTTATCTAGGGCACGTATTACCATACATCTTGTTTCAGCGACGCCTAGAAGAATGGAAACTTTTCCCGCAACGACATAAAGCAAGGCGTACATCGAAATTTTTATAAAACATCGGAAAAATGGAGAAGAATAATGGTAACGTGGATATTCTCTTCAAGGAATTGTTCGAGATGGATGCGCGTCTACTTGAGAGCGTCGTAATTTTCTTGGTTAGAGTACTCGCACGTCTATATCTAACAAACCTTAACTTTACTATCCTCCTTTTCTATGTTTCGATTTATTGATTAAGATATATCGGTATATATATATATATATATATATATATATATATATATATATATATATATATATATATATATATATATATATATATATATGTGTGTTACATATATATATATATATATATATATATATATATATATATATATATATATATATATATATATATATATATATATATGTGTGTATATGTGTATTATATGTGTATGTTATATGTATATGTTATATGTGTATGTATATGTGTATTGTATGGAGTCCAACTCACGTGCACGGGTCTTTGTACTCGCTTTCATAGCCGACTAGTGACTGTGCAGATTAAATCGGGGTGGTTCGGGACTATTTGCGGCGCTCGGCAACGCTGTCTGGCGTCCGTTTATTGATTTTTCTACCTCGCCGCCACGTTGCCGCGTTTCTTCTCTTTTCAGAAGGGATTTCCATACTTTTGGAATGTTGCGAGCGTCGCGTATTTAACTCACCCCTTTCTTCTATTTCAAAGGCTTCTCTGATTGTTCGGACTTTATAGTTTCCAATATTCACTATTTCTTTGGCTCCTTCAAAACTGATTTTATGTCCTGTTTGTAGAAGGTGCTGGAACAGAGCGGAAGTGGTTTGTTTGTTTTTTAAGTTGTTTTTATGTTCTTGTATTCTAGCCGATATCGTCTGTTTGTTTGTCCTATGTATGTTTTGTTGCAGTCGGAACAAGATATACTATACACCCCATGATTTTCCAGTCTAACTTTGTCCTTGGGATTTTTTAGGATGTTTGCGACAGTTTTATGAGGCTGGTAAGCTGTTCTGATCTTATGTTTCCTTAGTAGTCTGCCATCCTATCTATGATTCCTTTTACGTATGGTAGCAGGACCTTTGGTTTATTTGGTTCATGATCCTTTATTGTTCTTCGTATTTGGGTTTCGTGACGGCGAATGGCCTTGAGGTATCGATCGGTGTGAGTTGGTTTTCTATACACTGTGTATTCGAGAGTTTCAGAAAGTTTCCTTGTGATAAGGAGATCCAAAAACAGCAGTGTTCTATCCTGTTCGACTTCCAGAGTGAACTGTATTCTGGGGTGGATTCAATTCAATTGGCAAATAGTCTTACTATTCCGATATAATATGTGCAGTCGCCGGTCGGCTATAAACGCGAGCACAACGACTCGTGCACGACAGTTGGACTCTTCAGTCGAAGCGGACCCTTTAAAATGTCAAATGAGATTTTGGAGAAACGTCGTGACTCTTCACAGAATCATATATATATATATATATATATATATATATATATATATATATATATATATATATATATATATATATATATATATATATATATATATATATATATATATATATATCATCATCATCATTATCATCAGCCCGTATCGATCCACTGCAGGATGAAGGCCTCTTCAGCATGCTTCCAACCTTCACGGTCCTGGGCTTTCCTCTGCCACTCGGGTCCAATATACTTAACGATGTCATCAGTCCATCGTGCTTTCGGTCTTCTTTGCGGACGTTTGCGATCAAGCGGTATCCACTCCAGGATTGCCTTGGTCCATCTGTCGTCCCATCGCCTCGCTATATGGCCTGCCCATCTCCATTTCAACTGTTTTACTCTTCCAATGATGTCACAGACTTTTGTTTGTTCCCTGATCCATGCGCAGGACTTTCTGTCTCGTCTTGTAATGCCAAGCATACATCTTTCCATTCCCCTCTGTGCCACCCGAAGTTTTTGAATTGATTGCGATGTGAGTGTCCAGGTTTCACTTCCGTATGTCATAACGGGTAGAACGCACTGATCGAATACTTTTCTTTTCAGGCAAAGTGGGAGTCTGCTCTTAAACACTATGTTGAGCCTACCAAATGCCTGCCAGCCACATTTAACACGCCGTTCCACCTCCCGGGCGGTATTCCCCTCCATGGAAATCCTCTGCCCAAGATATACAAAGCTGTCCACAATCTCTAAATCCCTTCCTAGAACTGAAATTCTTCTGTCCTGAGCGAAGTTATTGAACATAACCTGACTCTTTTTCAGGTTTATTTTCAAGCCAAATGGTTCGCCAGCCCTTTGCAGTTCTTGTATGCGTCTTTGCAGCTCCTCTGGGTCTTGTGAAATGAGAATAATATCATCTGCAAATCTAAGATGGTTTAAGTTTGCACCATTGATCTTTACCCCATCCTGTTCCCAATCCAGTTTACGGAATACTTCTTCAAGGCCAGCCGAGAAAAGAATAGGTGATATTGCGTCACCCTGCCGTACACCTCGTTCTATATTAATTCCCACTTCAAGATCATCAAGGTGAATTGTGGCTGTAACTCCATCATATATCGATTCTAATAGGTTTACATAGGCTCTCTCTACACCTTGGCTAAGCAGTGCATCCATCATCGCATGCTTTGAGATTGAATCAAATGCTTTTTCGTAGTCGATAAAAGCCAAGCACAGTGGCATGGTGTATTCGTTGTGCCTTTCTATGACCTGCTGTACAACCTGGATGTACAATTGGTAAATATTGGGACAGTACAATTGGTAAATATTGTTTTATCGTTGGTCATGATGTAGTCATTTTCGCTTGTGAGCCCAGATGGGCTTTTCCATGTCCATTTTCTGCTGATATTTTTCTTATAGAATGAATTCATAATATATAGTTCTTGTCCTTCAGCAAAATCAACTAATCTGTCACCTCTATTGTCTCGCTCACCAGTTCCATATGGGCCAGTTGCATTTTCGTCTGTTCTTGTTGTTCCAATTCTGGCATTAAAATCACCCATCAGGATTTTGTACCTACATTTGTCCTTGTATAAAAGCTGGGCCACATCATCATAAAATTCCTCAATTTCCTCATCTTTATGGCTTATAGTTGGTGCATAAGCTTGGACGATTTGAAGCCTAAACTTTTTATTCAGCTGAATGACGCATTGGGCTAATCGGTCGGATGTACTTTCAAATTTTACCACACTGTCCTTCAGCTTTCGATTGATGAGGAATCCTATTCCGCCACATCGGCCATTTTCCGTACCTCGAGTGTAGAGTACGTGTCCAGTTGGTTCCAGTTTGATTAACTCTTCACCCTTCCTTCGTGTTTCACAGAGCCCAATAATATCCCAATGTATGTTGTCAAGTTCGATTAACAGTTCTTGCAATCGGGCCTCTGTTTTCATAGTCCGTATATTTAACGTTGCAATGTCAAAAGTCCAATGGCAACCTGATCTAACCCGGTGATTCTTAGCACCCTCTGCCTTGGGGCAGGTCTTCCCGCTGCCGTAGGTAGTTGCCCCTTGGCCTCCGGGGAATGAGGGCCGTGTTTGAGGTTGTACTGTCATATTTCAACATACTGAAATACCATGTTGAAGGTATGGACCGTAATCTGCCACGCTGGTCCAATGCGGGTTGGCAGATTTTGGATCATGTTAGTCTGAGGCCTCCGCTTTGACCTGTCCGCCAGGGGTGACTCTCCCAGGAGCATAGACTCCAGACGGCATAGCTCAAAGCTTCATTGCCCTACTTAAACCCCTTTACCACGTCAAGGTCTGATCCACAAAGGGGATGACTCTGATATATTTAACAAATCTTGTACCTTCAAATCTAGATATTTTATATATAACGAACAATTTTCCTCCTAAATTTACGGTGTAGCAATGGGCTTATCAATATCAGCAACTATTGCTAATCTAGTTATGGAATATGTTGAAAGAAAAGTTATTGATACTCTCGATTTTAAACTTTATTTTTATAGATGATTATATATTATGCAGACCTAAAAATAAAATTCAATATACCTTAAACAAATTCACTATATTCCATAACAAATTAAAATTTACCCATGAAGAAGAAAAAACAAGACAAAAATTTTTTTAGGTATTAATATCACGTATGATAAGGATGGCAATATCAAAACAAATTGGTATACAAAACCAATATGGTCTGGAAGATATCTCAATTTTAAATCTTATACACCAAATAAATATAAAAAAACTGTTATTAATTCTTTAATTAATAGAGCTATTATTTTAACTAATCCAAACAATAGACCAAAATATATAAATTAAATCAAAAAAACACTAGAAGGTAATAACTATCCAAAAAAATTTTACGAACCGGTAATTAAAAATAGAATATATAGAATATATAACAATTATAACATAACAAATAAACCTAAAAATGAAAATTACATACCTTTACTATACATACCAGAAATAAATAATAAAATAAAAAAGTTCTTTAACCATATAATAAAATTATAACAGAAATACTCAATAATAACACTAAACAAATATTTACAAAATTAAAACCACAAACACCCAATATGGAACAAACAAATTTAATTTACAAAATTGATTGCTTAAATTGCCCAAGCTCATATATTGGCCAAACTAAAAAAGGAAAGGATTTACGGTTAGAGGCGCATCAGCATCTAAGGCTATTCAGAGACTGGATCTACAGCTTAACGTGGGCTCCGAACCACGGTCATCAGCTATCGACAAATGCAGGCCAGCACCTCCCTCTATCAACCCTTGGTGTTGTGCCTACCCATAAGTCTATCAAGAAGCCTACCGACTGGCGAGTGACCAACGTAGAACACTTCTCAAAAAGTATCCCGCCTTACCCAGCCTTTAACTGGCGTGACTGAGGGGTAATTCGTTGTCGGATTTTACATTCTTGCCTTGAAACAATCACAGATATTTAGGTTTGGATATGTGTGGGCGTGTGTGTGTGAGTGTATATAAGTGTGTGTGTAGGGTAGGAAGTAAGACGGTCAGAAAATTAAAGAAAAACATCCATCCGAGCGCTCGAATCGAACCAGCTACCTTTGGATTGCCAGGCAGGCGACTAACCCACCGGACCACCGCGGCCGACTGGCCAAACTAAACAATATTTAAAAAACAGAATAAATGAACATAAAAAACATTAGAAACCTAGAACCAAACGTAATTGCCATTTCAAAACATGCCATAGATAATGAACACAACTTTAATTTTAACGACATAAAAATTCTAGATTTTGAAAAACAATATAAAAAAAATATAAAGAAAATGATTTATATAAAAAAAAAACCAAATAATATCATAAATTTCACAAATGATACAGATAATTTAAGTTATATAAAATAATAAAATTATTAACTAATAAATTTTCATAATTTTTTATTTTTGCATCTAATACCATATACATAACAAATCCAAAACATTTAAATAAAATTAAAACTTACTGACTGACCGAAAGTCCCAATAAATAAAAATAATATATATATATATATATATATATATATATATATATATATATATATATATATATATATATATATATATATATATATATATATGTATATATATATATATATATATATATATATATATATATATATATATATATATATATATATATATATATATATATATATATATATATATATGTATATATCATTCGTGACGTGGGAAATTGCTTAATCTTATTGGAAAAATGTGTTGTGGTTGTAGCCAATCGAGTTTTGCATCTCTGGAACCAAAGAAGTTCATATGACAATAACGATCGGAATTAACAGTCTCAGCGCGAACACGGTTATCCTCAAAAAAGTAGGGGCCGATAATTCCTTAATTTGATATGGCAGCCCAAACGACAACCTTAGGTGAGTGTAATGGTTTCTGGTGCAGTTCCAGCGGATTGTTGGGGCCCAATATCTGCAGTTTTGTTTATTCACGTGGCCTTTGATGTGGAAATTTGATTTCTCAGACAACCATATGTTATTGAAACTCCTAAAACGATTTTTCATTGTCCTGCAGAATTCGACTCGTTTAGTCGATCATTGGGCTTTATCTCTTGCACAATAACAATTTTGTAGAGGTGGAAATGTAAATCTTTGCCAATAATACGGTGAATCGTGGATCTGTGCCAATGTAGAGAAGCTGCGCGTAGTCGTAGAGACTGTCGTGGATCATCACTAATAGACTGGCGAACGAGGTTAACATTCGTGCTCGTTCTTGATATCCTTTAACGTCCAGTTGATTTATGCGGCATTGTAGTACCAGTTTATTCAAACTTGATTAAATTCGCACTTGACGAAACTGACGATGTAAAATATTATATTTTGATTTCATACATATTTACTTATTATAACCTTCAATATACACCTCTCCTCTATCCCTACAACGCTCCATGCGAACCTTCCATTGTTCGAAACAGTGTTGGAGGCTTTTTCAGAACGCGTGCCGCTTTCACTTTTACAGCTTCAACGAACTGAAATCTTGTTTCTTTTAATGCAGATTTCACCTTAGGAAACAGATGGAAGTCGCACGGCGCAAGATCCGGCGAATAAGGGGGATGACTGGGATGCTGTACTTGGCTAGAAACTTCTTGACGGGTAATGCGAAATGAGCCAGCGCATTATCTTGGTGGAGAATCCATAACTTATCCTTGTACAATTCGGGTCGTTTTTTCCTTATTCTTTCAAGGAGTTCAGCAAGAACCTGAAGGTAGTAATGTTGATTAATAGTTTGACTTTCAGGGACCCAATGAAGGTATACAATCCCATGAATATCGAAAAAAACAATTATCATTGCTTTGAATTTTGCTCTGAATTTTGATCATTCGAGCTTTTTTGGCTCTCGGTGAATTTGGGGTCTTACAGTGCCTGGATTGGCGCTTCGTTTCAGGATCATAACTATAAAATACGATTGTTATGTTATGTTACCATCCTTTCCAATAAGTTAAGGTAATTTTCAATGGCATTCAAAGTGTCAGTACAAACATTTTTGCGAGCTTCTTTTTCAAACGTGATAATTTTAGGCACCATTTTGGTACACACTTCTTGAATGTTAACATTTTTATGTAAAATTTGACGTACGCATTCTTTGTCAATTCTTACAGTTTTAGCAATAGCACGAATACTTAATCGACGGTCAGATCGAAGCAGATTACAGATTTTCTCGATATTGTCATTCGTTTATAACTTGGAAGGATGATTTGAGCGTGGATCATCATTCAACGTCATCTCGACCATCTTGAAGATGCTAAAACCACTCAAAAAACACATGCACATCATAAACATTCATTGCCATACACTTATTTCAATAAATTATACGTTTTAGCAGCGGTTTTTCCAATTAAGTGAAAGTTTCAAGTCAAATTTTACAATAATGCTCTATTTTTACACCTACCATTGCTCCGCCGAAACAAAAAAAAACAACTCTAATGCGAACGAAGACTACAATTATACGGATTTGTTTACAAAAACGAGAGGTACTGCAGTCGAAAGAGAAAGCTTTACGCTAAACCCTCTGTTGGTCGCTGGCGTTTGGCGCATGCGAACTTTTTCTGTAGCAGCGCCAGTCTCGTTATTTAATAGTTACACCTCGTATATAAGCGGCGCAAAACTCAATTTAACTTTTAACATTTACCATGTAGACAAATAAGGAATTTTCACATTGCTTCTGATAAACTTTAACAGAATAACAATATATCGCGTTCAGATTTGTCGTTCAAATTAATCTCTGAAAATTCCTATAGAAAAAATCAATTTATATGTCGCGTAATAACGATGTATTGAAACCGATAAATCGAAACAAAGAAAGAAGACGATGAAATAGTAACGAATTATTTGAGATAGACGTGCGAGTAGTCGAGCAGGGAGAAATTATGGCGCTCTAGAACAGGCATTCTTCGAAGAAAATGTAGTCGTTACTCTTATATCTCGCAGCTTTTTTGATATTTTATAAAAATATCGTCTGCCTTTGGCTTTGTCTCAGGTCATTGGAGGCGTCACTGAAATAAGATGTATAGTAATTCGTGTTCTAGGTACGCTCGTAAAATTTGCACAGCTAAGTGATCTATCCGTTGGGAGAATGCTCATTTATGCGAGGCAGTACAAACGGTAATAAAAAAATGATACATCTTGTAATCATTTTCAATCATAACATTCATGAGGAATATATTCTTCAGATCTTCAAGAATACCAGGCATTTTTATTAAACGTCTTTTGATACCTTTTGAATGTATTTAGAATTTCTTTTGTTGTCTTTAGCATAATATAAAGATCTATATGGATCTATTTCGTCTGATATACATGGCATTTTACTAAACTTTGAGTGGCTATTACCAAGAATTGATAAAACGTAATACCGAGATGTTGACAATTGCTATTACTGAATTGTAGTCCCAGTATATATATATATATATATATATATATATATATATATATATATATATATATATATATATATATATATCGAAATCTCATTTGGCATCTTCGGTGCTTACTGTCGCGAGGTTCGTGACTTTCTTAGAACTGACCTTTCTTCTGACCTGTTTTCCGCGGAAATGTTTACATGTTTCATGGAAACTTTTTGTTTAAAATAATGTACAGGATCATTGGTTAAATTTACGAAACTAATTTCCCTATATATTTAACACCCTGTATATTGCTTTATTTGAAAACAGGAAATACTGATTAAAAAAATAATTTCCTTGGCACTGTTTAAAAAGAGCAAATAAAAAATTCTCGTCAGAAAACACCTCGTCCCTTTTCAAATCATATGATTGCTTGAAACAATGTAGTTTGAGAACTCGTGACATTTTCGAACGTTTAACAGAACCACGATAACTACTACTAAGCTTAGGAACATGCTACAAATACCTCACAAATAATTTTCTCAGTCTTTCACTGGGACTACAATTCAGTAATAGCATTGTCAACATCTCGGTATTACATTTTATCAATTTTTGGTAATAGCCAATCCAAGTTTAGTAAAATGCCATTTATATCAGACGAAATAGATCCATATAGATTTTTATATTATGCTAAAGACAACAAAAGAAATTCTAAATACATTCAAAAGGTATTAAAAGACGTTTAATAAAAATGCCTGGTATTCTTTAAGATCTGAAGAAGATATTCCTCATGAATGTTATGATTGAAAATGATTACAAGATGTATCATTTTTTTATTACCGTTTGTACTGCCTCGCATAAATGAGCATTCTCCCAACGGATAGATCACTTAGCTGTGCAAATTTTACTAGCGTACCTAGAACACGAATTACTATACATCTTGTTTCAGTGACGCCTCCAATGCCCTCAGACAAAGCCAAAGGCAGACGATATTTTTATAAAATATCAAAAAAGCTGCGAGATATAAGAGTAACGACTACATTTTCTTCGAAGAATGCCTGTTCTAGAGCGCCATATTTTCTGCCTGCTCGACTACTCGCACGTCTATCTCAAATAATTCGTTACTTTTTCATCGTCTTCCTTCTTTGTTTCGATTTATCGGTTTCAATACATCGTTTTTACGCGACATATAAATTGATTTTTTCTATACGAATTTTTAAAGAGTAATTTGAACGACAAATCTGAACGCGATATATTGTTATTCTGTTGAAGTTTATCAGAAGCAATGTGAAAATTCCTTATTTGTCTACGTGGTAAATGTTAAAAGTTAAATTGAGTTTTGCGCCGCTTATATACGAGGTGTAACTATTAAATAACGAGACTGACGCTGCTACAGAAGAAGTTCGTATGCGCCAAACGCCAGCGACCAACAAAGGGTTTAGCGTAAAGCCTTCTCTTTCGAATGCAGTACCTCTCGTTTTTGTAAACAAATCCGTATAATTGTAGTCTTCGTTCGCATTAGAGTTGTTTTTTTTTGTTTCGGCGGAGAAATGTTAGGTGTAAAAATAGAGCATTATTGTAAAATTTGACTTGAAACTTTCACTTAATTGGAAAAACCGCTGCTAATACGTATAATTTATTGAAATAAGTGTATGGCAATGAATGTTTATGATGTGCATGTGTTTTTTGAGTGGTTATAGCATCTTCAAGATGGTCGAGATGACGTTGAATGATGATCCACGCTCGAGTCATCCTTCCAAGTTATAAACGAATGACAATATCGAGAAAATCTGTAATCTGCTTCGATCTGACCGTCGATTAAGTATTCGTGCGATTGCTAAAACTGTAAGAATTGACAAAGAATGCGTATGTCAAATTTTACATAAAAATGTTAACATTCAAGAAGTGTGTACCAAAATGGTGCCTAAAATTATCACGTTTGACAAAGAAGCTCGCAAAAATGTTTGTACTGACACTTTGAATGCCATTGAAAATGACCTAAACTTATTGGAAAGGATGGTAACATAACAATCGTAGTTTATAGTTATGATCCTGAAACGAAGCGCCAATCCAGGCACTGTAAGACCCCAAATTCACCGAGAGCCAAAAAAGCTCGAATGATCAAAACTCAAAGCAAAATTCAAAGCAATGATAATTGTTTTTTTCGATATTCATGGGATTGTATACCTTCATTGGGTCCCTGAAAGTCAAACTATTAATCAACATTACTACCTTCAGGTTCTTGCTGAACTCCTTGAAAGAATAAGGAAAAACGACCCGAATTGTACAAGGATAAGTTATGGATTCTCCACCAAGATAATGCGCCGGCTCATTTCGCATTACCCGTCAAGAAGTTTCTAGCCAAGTACAGCATCCCAGTCATCCCCCTTATTCGCCGGATCTTGCGCCGTGCGACTTCCATCTGTTTCCTAAGGTGAAATCTGCATTAAAAGAAACAAGATTTCAGTTCCTTGAAGCTGTAAAAGTGAAAGCGGCACGCGTTCTGAAAAAGCTGACAGAAGAAGGCCTCCAACACTGTTTCGAACAATGGAAGGTTCGCATGGAGCGTTGTAGGGATAGAGGAGAGGTGTATATTGAAGACTATAATAAGTAAATATGTATGAAATTAAATATAATATTTTGCAGCGTCAGTTTCGTCAAGTGCGAATTTAATCAAGGTTGAATAAACTGGTACTACAATGCCGCATAAATCAACTGGACGTTAAAGGATATCAAGAACGAGCACGAATTTTAACCTCGTTCGCCAGTCTATTAGTGATGGTCCACGACAGTCTGTACGACTACTCGCAGCTTCTCTACATTGGCACAGATCCACGATTCACCGTATTATTCGCAAAGATTTACATTTCCACCTCTACAAAATTGTTATTGTGCAAGAGATAAAGCCCAATGATCGACTAAACGAGTCGAATTCTGCAGGACAATGAAAAATCGTTTTAGGAGTTTCAATAACATATGGTTGTCTGAGAAATCAAATTTCCACATCAAAGGCCACGTGAATAAACAAAACTGCAGATATTGGGCCCCAACAATCCGCTGGAACTGCACCAGAAACCATTACACTCACCTAAGGTTGTCGTTTGGGCTGCCATATCAAATGAAGGAATTATCGGCCCCTACTTTTTTGAGGATAACCGTGTTCGCGTTCAGACTGTTAATTCCGATCGTTATTGTCATATGAACTTTTTTGGTTCCAGAGATGCAAAACTCGATTGGCTACAACCACAACACATTTTTCCAATAAGATTAAACAATTTCCCACGTCACGAATGATTATTTAGTAGCTCTTCACGATTTATTCCCTGAAAGAGTTATTAGTAGTCGAGTGGATATCAACTGGCCACCGAGAAGTCCAGATTTAACACCTGCTACTTTTTCCTATGGAGCTACTTAAAAAGTAAGATTTTTAACTCATTACCACCCAATTTAAATGTTTTAAAGCAAATAATAACAGACGAAATCCACGCGATTCTAGGAGCGATGCTCCAGCGAGTGATCCAGGCTAAATGAGTGTGAAGAAGCCGATGGTACGCATTTACGGATGGTTGTTATTCATAAAAGAAAGATGAAAAACTACTCTGTAATTTAACAGTAATTAAACAAGTTTGAATTAATTCTGTTATTTTTTTAAGCACTATTTACTTTTCATCCAAATTTATTTCGTCTCCTTCAAATTAATTCCCACTCACTGCCATATACTTATTTCAGCATTTTTTCCTGTCTTCGAAATAGTTTTTATACTCGATTTTTCCTTTTCCGAGATCTCCTTCAAGGCGGATAGTGAACGCTCTTGAATTATATTTATGGACTCAAAACGGCGTCTATGAAATGCCGTCTTCAATAGCGGGAATATGAAAAAATCACACGGTGCCCTATTTGGCGAATAGGGTACCGTGTAGGGTAACCAAAATGACTAAATATAGTAAATGAAAAGATTGTACACATAAAAAATCGATATAAAAAATCGTTAAGAAAGACTTTTAACAAATATAAATGGCTCTATAACTGGAAATATAATCTTTCTTTCAGATTTCAAGGGCGGTCAAACCAAATTAAAAACCTTAAAAGTTATATCATCCAACTTTTTAAAACAAGAGTCACCTTATTTTTTGATCAGAGTGGCAAATATTTTTGAAATTGATATTTAGAGTTTTATAAAACTGATTGTTGTTAGTTTTTGACGTTTGACCTCTCGTTTTTGTAAACAAATCCGTATAATTGTAGTCTTCGTTCGCATTAGAGTTGTTTTTTTTTGTTTCGGCGGAGAAATGTTAGGTGTAAAAATAGAGCATTATTGTAAAATTTCACTTGAAACTTTCACTTAATTGGAAAAACCGCTGCTAAAACGTATAATTTATTGAAATAAGTGTATGGCAATGAATGTTTATGATGTGCATGTGTTTTTTGAGTGGTTTTAGCATCTTCAAGATGGTCGAGATGACGTTGAATGATGATCCACGCTCGAGTCATCCTTCCAAGTTATAAACGAATGACAATATCGAAAAAATCTGTAATCTGCTTCGATCTGACCGTCGATTAAGTATTCGTGCGATTGCTAAAACTGTAAAATAGCGGGAATATGAAAAAATCACACGGTGCCCTATTTGGCGAATAGGGTACCGTGTAGGGTAACCAAAATGACTAAATATAGTAAATGAAAAGATTGTACACATAAAAAATCGATATAAAAAATCGTTAAGAAAGACTTTTAACAAATATAAATGGCTCTATAACTGGAAATATAATCTTTCTTTCAGATTTCAAGGGCGGTCAAACCAAATTAAAAACCTTAAAAGTTATATCATCCAATTTTTTAAAACAAGAGTCACCTTATTTTTTGATCAGAGTGGTAAATATTTTTGAAATTGATATTTAGAGTTTTATAAAACTGATTGTTGTTAGTTTTTGACGTTTGACAAATTTATATTTAATTACTAGTAATTAATATAATAAACATCGCTAAGAAACCGATTTTCAAAAAAAAATAATCTTATAAAATAATTACTGGATCCAAGGATTTTAAAAGAGCTTTAGGAAAGAAAGAAATAAATAACGATATAAGTTTAAAATGCTGGAAGAAAAGTAACAAAGAAAAACAAGCAGAAAGAAAACAACAGCACAAAACAGATGAAAAAGGAAAGCCGGATGGAGCTCACAAGCAAAACTAAAAACAAATCTACTGAATATATAGAGCGGAATAAATATGACACAAAGAATACTGAAAACAATTTTGCGAGTACAGCACCGTACACGTGATAGAAGTGAAACTTCTCACATTCATACATAGCGTCTGATGCGTACATCTACAACGCGCGCATGCGCGACACTATCTTATTCCATCGCTTTGTATCGTTGTGTATACGTCGCTCTCTTTTACCTCACTCCCCTCACGTCGGAATGTATAGCTCTCTTTCTCCTTCTGTCTATGTTATACCTTTCTTCTCTATCATGTAACGAAATATGCCTAAACGTGACGCGTCCTTGAAATTTCACTCTCAATTCTAGTCCAATTATCGATTATTGAATCGCCGCGTAAGATTCATGTTTTCTAAAGCTCAATTTCTCAAGCCAGACGACTGCCCCCAAAGAGTGGAATTTTGTGAAAATGTATTAGTTCGTTTCCAGAAAGATCCACATTTTTAACAATCCAAATTTTTGAGAGAAGGAGTTTTTAACAGACGAAATTGTCACTTTCGGCACACTGAACATGAGAAGTAACTAGGCAACTCTATGAACTATTCCAAAACAGGCGGTTTAGACGTTTGGGTCCATGGAATTGACCGCTGAGATCACCCGATTTAACTGCTCTCACGCAATTTAACTGCTAACTTCTATCTTTGTGGTACTGTAAAAGATATTATCTACAAAACCCCAGGAAACAATAGAGAGGAGTTAGAACATCGGGTTAATCAAGCATTCATTACCTTAGATCCTATTGAGATAAGAAGAGCCGTCACGGAAGGAGTCGGTATTAGAATGTTGAAGTGTTTGGAGGTAAACGGCCAGTGTTTCGAACATTTATTATAAAAATAGTTTTTTTTTACATAATATTATGTTTCTAATTTTATTTTTATTTATTTGTTTACTAAAATAAAATAAACCGTTATATTTGCTTTAATTGCATTATTTTGGTTTTTTGTTTATAGGTCGAACATTTTTCCACATTTTTAACAAAAAATAATCTGAACTCATAAGTCCAAATTTTTGAGAGGAGTTTTTAACAGACGAAATTGTCACTTAAGGCGAAATTGTCACTATTTTATTTTATCATTGTCTATTTTACCAGGGATTCCGCATACCAAGAAAAATTTAGTTTAATATTTTTTGTTTAATCATGGACAAACAAATTCGATACTTTGTTTATCATGAGCAGTTAACTTCACGAAAGTATCTACAAGTAGTAACAACAGTAGTAGAGGATTTGACAGAAAACCTTCCACTGGCAGTGTATCGAAGCAGCTGGTATCAGCTTGATGGTGCTCCGGCACACTGAACATGAGAAGTAAGCAGGCAACTCTATGAACTATTCCAAGATAAGCGGTTTAGACGTTTGGGTCCGTGGAATTGACCGTTGAGATCACCCGATTTAACTGCTCTTGATTTCTATCTTTGGGGTACTGTAAAAGATATTATCTACAAAACGCCAGTAAACAATAGAGAGGAGTTAGAACATCGGGTTAATCAAGCATTCGCAACCTTAGATCCTATTGAGGTAAGAAGAGCTGTCACGGAAGGAGTCCATATTAGAATGTTGAAGTGTTTGGAGCTAAACGGCCAGTGTTTCGAACATTTCCTATAAAAATAGTTTTTTGCATAATATTATGGTTTTAATTTTATTTTTATTTAATTGTTTATTAAAATAAAATACACCGTTATCTTTGCTTTAATTGCATTATTTTGGTTTTTTGTTTATAAGTCGAAAACCGTTAAAAATAGATATTTCATCAGTTAATACTTTTAGATACAAAATGTATTGCTCTTTTATGCTCCACTATAAAATACAGGGTGTTCCATTTAAAATTCCTTCATAACTTAAATTTTTATGTTCTATCAAAAATGCATTATTTTGTAAACGCCCTGTATGCGATAAATGAATTCTCATGTATATTGTCATAAAGCAACCTATTAAGAAACCGTATTCAAAAATTCGGCTATGCTAGTTGTAAAAAAAAAATTTTTTTATTCAGGGATGTTTGTTAGAATAAAATACATCTAGAATTCGTCTCTCTCTCTCTCTCTCTCTCTCTCTCTCTCTCTCTCTCTCTCTCTCAATATATATATCATCATCATCATCATCATCATCAGCCCGTATCGATCCACTGCAGGATGAAGGCCTCTTCAGCATGCTTCCAACCTTCACGGTCCTGGGCTTTCCTCAGCCACTCGAGTCCAATATACTTAACGATGTCATCAATCCATCGTGCTTTCGGTCTTCTTCGCGGACGTTTGCGATCAAGCGGTATCCACTCCAGGATCGCCTCGGTCCATCTGTCGTCCCATCGCCTCGCTATATGGCCTGCCCCTCTCCATTTCAATTGTTTTACTCTTCCAGTGATGTCACAGACTTTTGTCTGTTCCCTGATCCATGCGCAGGACATTCTGTCTCGTCTTGTAATGCCAAACATACATCTTTCCATTCCCCTCTGTGCCACCCGAAGTTTTTGAATTGATTGCGATGTGAGTGTCCAGGTTTCACTTCCGTATGTCATAACGGGTAGAACGCACTGATCGAAAACTTTTCTTTTCAGGCAAAGTGGGAGTCTGCTCTTAAACACTATGTTGAGCCTACCAAATGCCTGCCAGCCACATTTAACACGCCGTTCCACCTCTCGGGCGGTATTCCCCTCCATTGAAATCCTCTGCCCAAGATATATAAAGCTGTCCACAATCTCTAAATCCCTTCCCAAAACTGAAATTCTTCTGTCCTTAGCGAAGTTATTGAACATAACCTGACTCTTTTCAGGTTTATTTTCAAGCCAAATGGTTCGCCAGCCCTTTGCAGTTCTTGTATGCGTCTTTGTAGCTCCTCTGGGTCTTGTGAAATGAGAATAATATCATCTGCAAATCTAAGATGGTTTAAGTTTGCACCTTTGATGTTTACACCATCCTGTTCCCAATCCAGTTTACGGAATACTTCTTCAAGGCCAGCCGAGAAAAGAATAGGCGATATTGCGTCACCCTGCCGTACACCTCGTTCTATATTAATTCCCATTTTAAGATCATCAAGGTGAATTGTGGCTGTAGCTCCATCATATATCGATTCTAATAGGTTTACATAGGCTCTCTCTACACCTTGGCTAAGCAGTGCATCCATTACCGCATGCTTTGAGATGGAATCAAATGCTTTTTCGTAGTCGATAAAAGCCAAGCACAGTGGCATGGTGTATTCGTTGTGCCTTTCTATGACCTGCTGTACAACCTGGATGTGATCCATTGTACTGAATCCACTTCTGAATCCTGCTTGTTCTCTTGGTTGTGCGTCATTCAGTTTTTTTAATATTCTTTTAGAAATTATCTTAGTGAAAACTTTGTACATAACTGATAGGAGGCTTATTGGACGGTAGTTCTTTAAATCTTCCTGTGCTCCTTTTTTATGTAAAAGGATCACTTCTGCATTTTTCCATAAGTCGGGTACCTTGATATATATATATATATATATATATATATATATATATATATATATATATATATATATATATATATATATATATATATATATATATATATATATATATATATATATATTTATTAGTATGTCACTGCCATTAAAAACTAATTGTCAATGTAAGTATCATTGACATACACAAAAAAATATATTTACTTTCTATCTTTTCATAATTTATAGAAATTAATATACTTTATTTTTAGGTTCGTTTTGAAAACGGGAGGAGAATACTTCCCGAAACGTTTACGTTGAAAGTTTGTATATTTTTTAGAACATTTTTATATTTTTAAAATTTTGTTCGTTAGGCAAATTTATTACAAAAAATAATCACTGAGAAATTTGCCTCCGTTTGGTTTTTGTTTTTACCCAGTGATTCTTTATTTAGATAAGAACAGATATTTTGATATTTTTTGAGTTTTAGATCGTGGCAAAAAACCCAAATAAAGAAAAAAAAACATTTGTTGGATGCATTTTCACATTCTTAACGACGTTTGGCTAAAATCTCACTTGGCATGTTCAAGTTTTTACTATCTTGTAGTTCGAAACTGTCTATATGTTACAGATAAGTTCTATTCATCTATTTTATTTTAACTGAAAGCTATTAAAGTTGTTATTCACACTTCTCAAAAGATCTAAGCAATAGAATAATCTTGATTATGGTAATGTTTTCTTCTTGGTTGACGTATAAAACTTTCCGGAATGAGGTTCATCTTTAACTGCTTCGCTACGATCACTAAAGTTCTTGTCCCACTTGTAAACATTTTTTTGGCCAAGCTTGATGGTCGTAATACTATACCAACATGTTAATGCATCAGTATAAGCAATTTCGTTTTTAGACAAAATATTACGCAGATCAATTTTAACAAATCGTCGACAAAAACTTGTAATAATTAGAAAATCTGCTAAATTAACAGGCAAAATGAATGTTCGCAGTAATTCATACTATTTAATCAAGCATATTGTTTCTATTTTTATAAAATCGGTTTATATAAATTTATAACAAGAGAAATTCATTTAATATAACGCCAAAAAGGATCCTTATATATCGTGGTCGATAGTTAAATCGCTGGAAATATAGAAACCAGGATAAAGTAAAACATTATTACAGAGAGACGTGTGAGTACTCGAACAAAGAAAAATTATGGCGCTTTGGAATAGACAAGCATCCATCTCGAACTATTCTTCAACGAGAATAGCCCCTTTACTCTAATTCCTTCTCATTTTTCCGATGTTTTATAAAAATTTCGATCTACCCCTGGCTTTGTGCGAGTTTGGAGAAACGTTTCCATCGTTGGAGACGTCACTGAAACAAGATGTATGGTAATACGTGGCCTAGATACACTAATAAAATTTGCATGAGAAAGCTATCTATCTGCTGGAAGACTGCTCATTTTTACGAGGCGATGATGACTGTAATAAAAATGACGCATCCTGCAGTCGCTTTAAGTTGTTAGTGGAAGGCTTCAAAGAGGAAATTTGCCAGATGTAGCAGCATAGTTTTATATTTTAATATTTTTCATAACATTAGAGACATTTTTCTCGCGTTCTACAGTACTTGTGAGCGAATATGAGTTAAAATAGAACTATACAATGTTACGTTATTTACTGATGAACAAAACATTCTACATAATAGCAATAAAAACAATAACATAGCGATAAAAAATAGCGATGAAAAGCAACTAGAAAAATGGTCCACATTAATGTCCACATTAATGGGATTAATCTTTTTTTGAAGTACTTTGTTCAGATTTTTTTTAATCGGGTGAATAACAGTTTTTATTTTTAACAATTTTAACTAGCTTTAAATAAATATAAGAGCAGTTCATATTAAAAGAATATTTTATGATAAAATCTCAGTGTTGCTTGCTTCCAATTTAGTCTACTTATTATCTTAAGATCATCGCTCTATCTCATTTGCGATGGTCCTCTCGTTTTGTGCTCCCTCCTTGCTAGCAATATTCCATCATTCATCCCTCTTAATTCCTTTTAATTCTCTCAAGTATGTTTCTTCATTGGTTTGTTTATATTTTTGCTTGTGAGTTCTCCCCTCCGCTTCATCTACTCTTTTGTGCTGTTATTATTTTGTCTTCTGCACGCTCGACTTCTGGTATTTTCTTCAGAACGGCCAACGAATTTTCTTGCATGGTTTCTGAGCACTCAAAGGGAACATTAAAAAGTCAGACGGTTCGATATCTGGTAAACAGTGCTCTGTAGAACAGAATTTGTTTGGTTTTTTAGGAAGAAATTGATGAATGATAATTCTGCTGATGGTAAAAATTTGTAAAATGCTATACGATAAAAATGTAAAATCATGTTTTTATATATAAATAAAAAATATATAATAAAACTAATAATCTAAACTTGTCGCCAGTGTGGATCCTCTACAGGATGAAGGCCTCTTCAGCATGTTTCCAACTCTCACGGCCCTGGGCTTTCCTCTACCACTCGCAAGTTCGGGTCAAATATACTTAACGATATTATCAGTCCATCGTGCTTTCAGTCTTCTTCGTGGACGTTTGCGATCAAGCGGTATCCACTTGATCGAGGATCGCCTTGGTCCATCTATCATCCCATTGCCTCGCTATATGGTCTGCCCATCCTCCATATATATATATATATATATATATATATATATATATATATATATATATATATATATATATATATATATATATATATATATATATATATATATATATATATATATATATATATATATATATATATATATATATATATATATATATATATATATATATATATATATATATATATATATATATATATATATATATATATATATATATATATATATATATATATATATATATATATATATATATATATATAGATATATATATATATATATATATATATATATATATATATATATATATATATATATATATATATATATAGATATCTTGGGCAGAGGGTTTCAATGGAAAGGGATACCGTCCGGGAAGTGGAACGATGCCTTAAATGTGTCTGACAGGCATGTGGCAAGCTCAACATAGTGTTTAAGAGCAAACTATCACTTTGCCTGAAAAGAAAAGCTTTGATCAGTGTGTCCTGCCCGTTATGATATACGGAAGTGAAACCTGGACACTCACATCACAGTCAGTTCAAAAACCTCGGGCAGCACAGAGGGGAATAGAAAGTTCAATGCCTAGCATTACTAAACGGGATAGAAAAACCTGAACATGGATCAGAGAACAAAACAAAAGTGAGTGACATCATTCGAAGAATAAAGCAATTAAAATGGAAGTGGGCAGGCCATGTAGCAAGGCGATGGAACGAAAGATGGACCAGGACGGTCCTGGACTGGATATCGCTTGATCGCAAACCTCCACGGAGATGACCGAAAACACGATGGACTGATGATATTATTAAGTATATTGGACTCGAATAGTCGAGGAAAGCTCAGGAGTTTCTAACCTAACAAACAAAATGATGTGAAACTTGTAAAGCGTGCGAGTTTTTGAAGCAAAATTCACAACACTTTTTGATCATAGAATGTTCTTCAATCGTATTGTTTAATTACTTGATTATCTCATATAATTATTTCTTCTTAAATTTCTTATATTTTCATTAAAGCAACATGAAAAGAAAATCAAACCGACTGTATAAGTATTAAAGCGAATCAGAATTTTCAGCGCCCTTTCAGTCATGCCAATTCGTCGGCGTTTTCCGAGGGAATTATTTCGGAAATATGCGACGCCGTCGTTCGTTTTTCCATTAGGCATTTTCCGCCACTCCAGACGAGGATATTCGAACTACTTAAATTCCAGAACATGAATCGGGCTTTAAACGGATTATGAGTATTCGTTTCCGAATTATGTGGGCAGGGGGGCAGGTTTAGTATTTTATTTCTGTGTTTTTTACCGTCTATAGAATTCTAGTTCACTTAAAAAAAATTATATTTCTATTTTTTTGTTTGAATTTAAATTGATGCGAAGGGACCTGATGTCTATATTCTTTGGAACAGCGATTTTCAAACTGGGAGGCGCAAAAGTTTAACAAAAATATAATGAAATCTTCATGAAATCTTTACTAAATGGGCCATCTTAAAGTTGAATGTAAATCTGTCTCTCTCTAATTCGTCGTCGAACAGCATCACTCTATCACATCTGTCCATCTCGCCTACACTGGTGAAGTCCATTTTTCAGCACACAAAATAATTTTTTATCATTTTGCACAAAAAAGCAATAATATTTTTTGTAGAAAGAAAACTGCGAATTGTTGTACCATTTTGAGATCTTGACTAAATGGTTCCTCTTTTGAAATAATTTGCTAACGGTACTGCAATAAATTTTCCTGAAAACTTTCGAATTTCAAGATTGTTAAAAATATGCCAGTTATCACTGAACACAGTGACATGTTCGGAAAAGCTTCCGCGGTCAGTAATGTTTGAATTACTAGGTTTTCGGGTAGAACCGCGTTTTAGATTTGTAAAATCTCGACTACTCGGCTTCCACTATGAAGCCGTTATCAAGAGAATCTAGTTGATCTGGTCCGAGGTCTCAACCTGCCTACTCCTAAGGGTTCACAACATATATATGAAGTGGGCCCGTGGAGAAAGATATTAAAAACAAAGAAAATACACCCGCACTCCACGTTGGTGCCTCGTCGTTCCCCCATCCGCCATTCAAAGTCTCATGCTGAACGCGTGGAGAGAGGATGAAGGGAACGCCATTCGACATTTATATGGTCATGGCTTTAGTCGTTTTAGTTTTTTCGTGGCGAAAAACCCAAATAAAGAAAAAAATATGCGCAATTAGTCATTTCACCAAATGGGCTTCAAACTATCAGAAACTTTATGCTACAACAAACCTAATTTTTTTTTCCTTTATTTGGGTTTTTCGCCACTATCTAAAACTCAAAAAATATCAAAAATACCTGTTCTTATTTAAAGACAGAATCACTGAGTAAAAACAAAAAACCAAACGGAGACAAATTTCTCAGTGATTCTTTTTTGTAATAAATTTGCCTAACGAACAAAATTTTAAAGATATAAAAATGTTATAAAAAATTTTACAAACTTTTAACGTTTCGGAGGGTACTCTCCCCCCGTTTTCAAAACTAAACTAAAAAATAAATTATATTAATTTGTAATATATAAAGTAACGAGTGAAAGTAAATATATTTTTTTGTATGTCAACGATACTTACATTGACAACAATAGATTTTCATGACAGTGACATACTACCAAAAAATATATATAGGTAATGTTTACTGTGTGATTGTTTATTGTACTGATTGTGTATTCAAATATTTAAATGTGTTTAATTGTATTCTTTAGAACCGGGAACCATATTGAATTTAAATCTACCGAAGGCATAGCAATACAGTTATTTTTATTTAAATTAATTATAGCGGTTTCTTTTAATTTTCTGTATTTTGTTACCGATTCTTTTAATACCGTTTTGGAATTATTCCAATTGATTTTATGACCCGATTTCCATGCGTGTTGGCAAATTCTAGATTTATTAAAATCGCCCTTTAATAAAGAAAAAAACATTTTCAAATAAAGGAAAAAAAATATATGAACACGCCACAATCATTCAGACATTAACAAACCTAATGTCATATGTTTTGAAAAAATGCTTTCATTCAAAAGTCCCCCTCGGCTTAGTCGAGTTTAGTTGCATGCATTCCGGAGATCTAACTTTCAATCACTTTTTCATAAATCTCGCGTGGTATATTTCTGTAAACCAGATATTAACATCCCACTCAAAAATAGTCCAAGGGCGCGAGATCGCATATTCTGGATGGCAAGTTAATATTACCATTTTTAACATTGTTTATATCCACATTTATCAGGTTAGGATATTTGTATACCGCTCACCGTTAATAGTAATACGATTTTCATCATTTTCTTCAAAAAATAAAAATAAAACCCCAATTATCCCAAAAACCGCACCAAACAGTGACTTTCTGAGTATAAAGATGTAACTCCTGAATCATTTGAGGATTCTCATTGGCCTCAATATTGCAACTATATTTGTTAATTAAGCCAGTTATCTTAGCCTTCGTCGGATAAGATTATTTTTCCCCAAATTGGGAATTTCCAACTTTTAATTTCTATGCGCTGTTGAATCGTGTACTAAACACGATCAACTATTAGTAACAACAATCCATGACTGATATTAACATTTCAAACAGTGTTGCCTCTATTGCGTTTCAAAGTTATGACACTCTTATTGGAAAACTCATTACATAAATGTATATGAAGGGTCCAGGGGAAAAACGATAAAGGTCGTTATTTTTTTGATTTTGAGGTTTTTGCACCATCTGACTGCTTTTGGTGAAACTATAATTTGACAAATGCTAATCTGATATGCCAACAAAAAAGCACTGAAAAACCTATTTTAATAAAACAGGTACAGGAGAAAAATGATGAGGGTCCGAGTAAAACCGGGGAAGAATGATGCATGTCTGTTCGTCCCACCAGCCTTCCTACCACGGAGCATGCGTAGTACATTATTTACTTTACTCTTTTCTTTTTTTCTCTAATCAGACTTCAATCTTTTCTTATCAAAACTAATAAAAAATTTGGTCATATCAATTTTGTTAAGCCTCTCTTTATTATTAGTTTTTTATTCTCAGATAATATTAGATAATTAATATAAAATAAGCATTAAAATTATATATTAAGATACTATGGACAGTGGTTGTGAGTTGAGTGATTTAGTGGAGAATGTTACGGAAAAAAAAACTCAGGAAAGAAAAAAACATGCACGAATGAAATAAGCTCAGATTATCATACATAAAACATGTAAAAATTGTAATTGCAAACGTTTTAAAGGTTTTGAAGTGGTGAACAAGATGGAGAGAAAACGTATAATTATTGAATTTAATGGGATGGGTATTAACGACGAACAAAGCAGTTACCTGAGTGGTCTGTACTGCCCGTGTTTAATAGTGTTGGTTCAAGTAAACATTCCTCGGTTTATATGTACCGGGTAAGAATATTAAAAAATGGTGCTTTTGAAGGCGTTCAAGTTTGTTATAAAGGTGTTGTAGGTATACACGGTATAACACCACGGCGGGTCCAGACCCTACGAAGCTCTTTATCATCAACTGGATCTAGCCTTAAAATATGCGAAGGAAACATAATACCAGACCACATAAATTGACGGATAAAACGGTTATGAAAATTAAAGACTTCATCAAGTCCTTAAAGGGTCGACGGTCACATTATTCGTTAAATAATACTAAGAAGCTGTACTTGCTAGAACAACTCAAAACTGTCAAGATTGCCTCGATGAATAATACGAATTATCCTGAAAATAAAGTGTCCTACAAAAGCTTTAGGACAATTTTTAACAATGGTTTTAACTTTGCCGTTGGTTACCCCCCGGAAATATATTTGTAGCACTTGCAACATTTTGGAAAAAATTGGAATGATTCTATTAAACATACAATAATTGAGGAGATCATAAAAACAAAAGAAGATGAGTTAAAACGTTCAGAAGTAGCATAAGAAATGCACTTACATAAAGCAGAAAAGTTTTATGCTTTAAAAATATATTGGAGGAAACAATGCTCGAAGAAACCTCAAGCTGTTGCCGTTGCTATGGACTTCCAGAAAAACCTACCATTGCCAAACGTGAGAATTAATGACTCGTACTACAAACGTCAGTGGTATTTTTACTCCTTTAATACTCATGTTCTATCAACTAATGATTCGGTATTCTACATGTACGATAAAAATGTAGCGCGTAAAGGATCTGACGATGTCTGCTCTTTCTTAAATCACTACGTCACCAAGATTCTTCCTCCAACAGTTAAATAGTTAGTAATTTTTTGTGACTCATGTCAAAATCAAAATTATAAAAAAGTTTTTATAAAAAAAAAGGTTTGAAAATGTTCAAGTTTCGGTTCGTGGCCATTCATACATAGAATGCGACCGGGATATGAGCAGAATAAATCAAAAGGAACTGCTAGAAGATTGGAGGGAAGTAATAAGGGACAGTCGAAGCAACCCGTCACCATTTAAGGTGGTCAACTATCAACAAAGCTTTTTCTAGGCATAGACTGATTACATCACTCTTATTTACTAGGACAAAAAGTGTCATCCGCATTTCCAACAAGAGTCATCCGCTGTTTACAGATCATTCGCATTTTACCAAAGTATATTTACCATAGATTTGCATTTTTTAAAGAATATAAAAAATAAAGTACTGTGGGAAGCTCTGAAAAGAGGCAAAAATAAAGGGATGAGACAGCTACCAATGACAACACTTAAAAACACTTATAATGACCCATTATCTATCTCAATTGCAAAATTCGAAGACTTGCAACAATTGTCGAAATTTTTAGTGAATGAAGAAGCTAATTTTTTTTATTATACTCTTCCTATAGGTTACAATCTTGAAAAAAATAGCGAAGATACCTTCATCGATTACGAAGATACTGGGTAGATAACTAAAGATTATTAGTTTTTATTTTACCAAAAATTTGATTATAATCTCATTTTTTTTACTACATATCTACTTAAAATTTTAATCTTTAGACATCTAGGTATTAATCTTAAAGAAATTTATTAAAAGAAAAATTGTGTGTACTTAATAGTAAGTATATTAAGGTATATACATTTTTTGTTCATACCTACTTAAATATATAGCCCATTTTTTAAATCTTATTATCTTTATCTTTGATGGTTTGAACTATTTACATTATTTTTCACATTGTATAATGTTCCAATCTTGTTTTTTCAATTTATGGTTGATTTCTTTAAATAAATATTAGGTATTTTAACAAAAACGTTTTAAATTGAAATGCAATTTTTGTTTTTTTTAATACCCAATGGTTACTTTTGTTGGTTATTTTTATACACACTCTTAGGCAAGGGCTTGTAGCAGTAAATCAACTCATAAGAATGGTGAATTTCATAAAATCATAGTGATAGGGCTACTTGAAAGTATATTTTTCAATTTCCCAGAAATTTCAAAAAAAGATCTTCATCGTTTTTCCCCTGGACCCTTCATATATTATTGTAGTTAACATCATTGCTTTGACTGAGAATTTTCATAAATTTAATAAATTTACTAAATTATTTACCTACATATTACACAACGAAGACCTTCATGGGTAGACGTCCTACGGCATTATACCTTACAAAAACCGTATCATATGACCTTTAGTTTCCAAAAAACTGGTTTAATTTTTCGATACGCACGGACCACTGCCCCACACGCCTATATAAACAAGATGCATTTCGAGATGCAGTATCGTTCGGGTGCATTTTTGATTCGATCGAGGTGCAAAAGAAAAAAAAAATGGCAGCTAAATTGTTAGTTTTGGTCGGTTTGGCGGCATCTGTTCGAGCTGGAGGTATTTTTCAACAACCGATTCAGCTAGCAGCACCAGGAATCGCTCAAATTAGGTAACAACAAAGTCACAAATATTAGATTTAGTATTTGTTAAAATTAATCAAGAGCATTTTAATTTATTTAAACAATAGAAAACAGTACCTGGTATGCAAGGAAACATCTATATGTAAACGGTGAAGAACTTATTCACGATAACGATTATAATAGTAGTGTGGTTTTTTGATAATGTACACAATTTTATTTTATTTAATAATTAATCGAGTATTAATCTAAAATATAATTTCCATCGTTATTAACAATCTGCACACACCGAGGAAATATTCCTCGGGTGCAGTTTTGGAATCGAAGAAAGTGATGTTCTGTAGATCTAAAATAATGCCAATCTGATGGCACAGTATCAGGAGAATATGGCAGGTGAGGAAGTACTTCTTTTGATTTTTTTGATCACACAAAAGGGTGATCACCATTATTGTTTTGATAATAAAATTATGAGCTGCATTTCGCAGAATAACACTATGTAGAATCAAACCACGTTTTTGAATCAATGCTTTGTTTAGCCTATCAAGCTGAGCACCATAACATTTAGCAGATTTCATTGGGATTCAAAACCTCATAGTGGATAATTTCAATAAAATCCCACCCCATTTTTTTTTTTTTTTTGATAAAGACCTGGTTTTAGAATGGGCAAAGATAGTATTCTGTATTAACCATTGTTTTTTCTCATGTAGCTATTCTGTGCATACGTTTCGATGCTAGATATAAAATCCATTTTTCATCTCCAATAAAAATTTCTTGAATAAAAGGATCTCTGCTTAATCTGGAGAAAAGTACTTTGCAGACGGTTACAAGTTGAATTTCGTTTTAAACTAATAGTTGATATGGCACCAAGATTCCTTCTCTTTGCAATTTGTTCAGCTATTTTAAACACTATTGTATGGTAGACAATAAAATGTTTACCTTTATGACTAATTTCTGGGTGGTTTGTTTGGAATCAGTTTCAGTTTTAGCCAATAACAGATCCTTATCAACCTCAACAAATCATCCAGATTTTATACCATCGAAAAAATTGAAATAATAGTTCTTTTTAAACCAACGCTGACATGTTCTACTATCCAAGGCACTATGATAACTAGCATTGATGTGATTAGTGATATTTATGTTACTAGTGATACTAGTGATATTTATATTACTAGTGATACTAGTGATATTTATATTACTTTTCCATTCTTATAAAGTGCACCTATTTTTTTATAATTTAGCAACAAGCATAGTAAATAGCAATATATTTAATTAGAAAATAGGCTATATTATATTAAGTAAAATTTTTGACAGTAGATTGCATTGTTTATAAAATTTGAAAAGAAAACGAAATTAGGTTCCTTTTTTTAATATATTAACAATTTCTCAACATGGTTTTCGAGGTGGATACTAAACATTCAACAAATCGGTGAATTTTTAAAGAAAATATATAAAAACATTAATAGTACAAAGATGAATCAAATATAAACGGGAATTATTTTATACATATTTATTATTTAATAAATAATACATAAATCTATTGATCATTTTCGGACATAGTCTGCTTCACGCTCTACACATTTTTCCCAGCGGTTTGGAAGCATGTAAATTCTTTGCTCGTAAAAACTTTGAGTTTTGAGTCATCGGCCAATTGCGTATAAAGTCCTCAACATCAAAAGGTGACAAACTTGGGATGTATGGAGTCCACCTCGTCTTCAAGCGTTTTCCAATGCATATTCTCCAGTTTTTCCTTCGTCCAAACCGCTGATTGTGGTCTGGCGTTGTCATGGAGAAGACGGACCTCTCTCTCAGTTGAAAAAAATGGTCACGAGAACCTTGCCAGTTGAGAGATGGGTTTTGGCCTTTACAGAACAGGTTTCATCTTACCTTCGCCATTTTTTATTCTGGAGTGTAATAATGCACCCACGTTTCATCACATGTCACGATACGCTTCAAAAAAAAGTGTCTCCTTCCCGTCAAAATCGATTCACAAGTCTCTTACTGCTTTGCGATCGGATGTTTTCTTGATCTTCGGTCAACAACTTCGGAACCAATCGGACACAGAGTTTATTGAAGCCAATATTATTTCTGATGAATGTTTGAGCACTTCCAAAGCTAATAACCACCTTTAAAGTGATTTCATGAATAGTAGGTCGCCGGTCAGCTTCGATAAGGTCGCGAACTGCACCAATCTTGTCAGCAGTGATACTTGACTTGGGACGTCGATTATGATTTACATTTACCACACTTTCTCGTCCAGTCTTAAACTTCTCAGCCCAACCAAACACTTGGGTCTTAGACAGGGTATCATTCCCATACTGAACCTTCAACCGAGTTATTATTTCGAATAGTTTAACACCTTTCTTGGTTAAAAATTTTATTATAAAATATATGTTGCACTACAACGATCTACACTGACAGCTCGCTCGTGATTGGCTTTGATTTTTGATTTGATTTACCCTCATAATTGTAAATGTGTTGGTTTGTGCATGGAAGTAAAGCTCTCCAATGATCTGGTAGATCACATCATAGTGTTGGACAAACCTTATGACTGTGGCTAAGGAATAGGATGAGAAAGTGGTTGCAGCCTTACTTGCTTCATCAACACCAACCTATACAAATTGCTACAGCAGCATCTGAGGGATAAAAAATAATTCTGGAGTGTCCCCAGTATTTGTTCTAGGTTCACTATTATTTTTACTGTTTGTTAACGATCTACTGGATACTTGTAATAGAGGAAACATGATATCTGCTTATGATAGCAACTATTTTACAAAATATAAAATGTGCCAGTAAACATTCGGTTAATTTACCCTGATCCATGCATATTTTGTATTGTCGTGAGGACTGAATACATTTTCATTGTTATTAACTAACATTAATATTATTTCATTATCGGTTTCTATAGGTATGCTCAATCGGCTTCAATCTTGCCCCAAGCGATTACCACTTATCATTCAGCTCCAGCCCCATCGGCCATTGCTTATCACTCAGCTCCAGCCCCAGCAGCAATCGCTTATCACTCTGCCCCAGCTATTGCTTATCAAGCTCAAACACCCGTAATCAAAACCATTCAGCCTGCCGCACCAGCTTTGATTAAGGTAACGAAACGATTGAATTATATTTCTTATCTAGTGAATACCAACGAAAATATTTCAGGCTCAACCTGCCGTTGCACTGAGGACGGAAGAATACGACCCCAATCCTCAATATTCCTTCGGCTATGACGTTCAAGACACTATTACCGGAGATATCAAATCCCAATCTGAAACTAGAAACGGTGATTACGTTCAAGGAACTTATTCTTTGAACGAACCAGATGGCACTAGAAGAACCGTTGACTATGCAGCTGATCCAGTGAATGGATTCAATGCTGTAGTGCGTAAAGAACCTTTGGGTGCGCATGCCATCATTGAATCTGCTGAAGCAAAAATCGCCTATTCCACCCCTGTAGCGAAAATTGCCGCTCCCATAGCTTATGCTGCCCCTGTAGCCAAAGTGGCTGCTCCTTTAGCTTATGCCGCTCCCATAGCTTATGCTGCTCCAGTAGCCAAAGTCGCTGGTCCTTTGACTTATGCTGCCCCCATCGCGAAAATCGCAGCTCCATTGACCTATGCTGCTCCTGCAAAATTTGCGTTTGCCCACTAGAATAATACTTTAAAATCAGCTGTACTAAATTGATGTATATGTCTGTAAATTTGTAGTGTACATTCTTGTAAACAAACTTTTAATGATAATAAAACGTAAAATATTCATGTATGTCTTTATTTAAAAAACTACAAAAAAAATTCTTAACAATATAGTATAAAGTTAGAATGTCTTTCATGAAGATAATTTTAGGCGACTTTTGGATATTAGCAAGAAATTGTTGAAACTTTGCTAGGAGGTATTGCCATATACCAAGAAGGCCTATCGAAATCATTACAAGATCAGATTACAGAATCAACAAGCAGCATTTTACAGGATACGCCACGATCAGAAACAAATATAAAGAAGAAGAAAGCGAATTTTGAAGCAGTTTTTCATCTACTTAATTTTTAAGTATTTTATTCTTACAATATAGTCACGAATAAACCAATGCATATTGGCCAATAAAAAAAAATCAACACCCAGTATACATACTTGGATCAAAGTAACAATATACTCACTATATAGCTTATCTACACAAATGTCCAAAAGTTTGGAATATTTACAAATAGGATATCTCCGCCTATAATATTCTAAAAATTGTGATGGATATTTATTTCAGACCATTTTTAAATGAAAATAATAAAAACATTGTTTTACTGATAACACAGGTTTTTCGATTTTTGTACATTCCGTTGGTACTGGTATTTACACATTATTTCAGTTCTATTTCAATTTTCAATCAACGCGTTTAAAAATACCTCGAAAAGATCTCTAAAAGATCAAGACTAATTGCTTTGTAACAAAAGGTAAAGGCTTTAGTCAAAGTAATATCTCGGAAATTGTAAATGTTTCATATTGTGCTGTATCAAAAATTTATAAAATAATCCAAGGGATAAATGACGTAAAGGATCGTGCCAGAAGTGGTAGAAAGCGATGTACAACAGCTGCACAAGACCGGAAGATATCAGTGATAGCTCGAAAAAGTCGCCTGGAATCTACAAGTGGTATATGAAGGGAGCTTATTAGGCTTGAAGGCGTAAATGTTTCTCAACAAACGATAACATGCAGACTGAAACCGGTAAATTTGGATCGCAGAATACCTTTAAGTGTTCCCAAACTAACCCCTCAACAAAAAAAATGTAATATTGCAATGGACTCGAGAAAGGGTGGATCATGATCCTAACTGGAATAACGTGATGTTCTCCGATGAGACGATAATTGGGCTTTTGAACAACTTTTTTTGTCATAAATGGAAAGATCATACATAAGTTTTATAACAAAACTATTTTTATTTTTTTCCTTATAATTAAAAAGTTATATCAAATTGAAAATACATTTTTAAACCTAGTACCGATGACAAGTCGACAATTCCCGAAAAAACCGGAATCATGGCGACCTCACAATTGTACCAAAGGCCAATATCGCCAATATCGGTTCGGCTCAGAGCAATTCGGAATTTTTTTCGCGCTGTTTCTGAAAAGACGTTCGGAAAGAATCGGTGTCTTGGGAAAATAAAACAATTTACCGATCATAGTCATTTTAACCGATATATTTGACTGCATTTGTTGGTTTGCTATCGATTTGAAAATATACTTGCTTATAGTTGTTATTTAGGGTTTCGATGCAGTTTTCGACGTTATGTGGGGCGACGTTATATCTTTACATAATATATGGAGGCTCAAAGGTTCAGAATGAAATCAGATTAGGCTTCTTTTTGTTTTTTTGCATTCCACCTTTTATTTATATTATTTAATTCATGTAGGGAAAACAAATTAAGGTGCCAAATTTATAAGAAGGAATATTCCTGCGTGTCTGCAAAGAATCTACGTGTAGCAGCACAACCGAGGGTAGTAACAATGAGAAAGTCCTACAGGATCGTATATTTTGTAGAATATGAATAATAATATTCAAGAATTAGAGAAGAATAGATAGAATAAAACTCGACTACCAATTTGGAAGGTAATCGTATATGAAAAGTCTTATACTTATGAAAGTTTTACAGGATAATCTAATTTGTAGATGGTCGAAGAGTACAGAAATTTAGGTGATCAGTTGGATGTACATCAACTAGTTAAATTAAGGACTGGCAAAGCAGTTTTCTATAGAATCAAAAACTGATGGAGTATGTGAAAAAAAGAAAAAAAGAAAATCACACCTACTATCCAAACAAAAAGTAAAGAAAATGGTATATTTCTATTCTAAATAAAACAAAACAGTTAAAATATTTAGTGTTTCAGGGTTTTGGTACATTTCATCTATTAATTGAACATATTTATTTAATAAGGTATGTTTAAACAAAGGTTAGAAATGTATTATAGGCATTAAAGACTGATGGTAGGCTGACAGTGGTTCCAGGATATTTTGTGGTACATAGTGGTTTTTTAGTGGGTAGACATTAACAGGAGAGTCCCACACATCGACTATAAAAATTTTCCATTCAAAAAGGTACCTTCTCTTATTGGAGAAATCTCAATCTGGTCGTACAATAGAGTTAGTTGGCAGCCAGATTTATTTATATTTGCAAATATTATTAAGAGTCTAATGTGGTGGTTTGTAAAACATACTGAAAACCTTAATTAAAGCAATAATGTAGTATAGGAGGATGTTTTTTGAAAAAATTGTTAATAGAGTTTAGTATGGCGGTTTGAAGAATCGTAACCTGTAGAATCGGTTTAATTTTAAAAGTACTGCAAACTTCAATGATAGCAATAAAACAAACATGTATATTATTTTGGATAGTGATTATTTTATTATGAATTGATTATTAATGTAGTTAACATATTATAATCTACTGTAATATAATATCCTAGTTGGGGAAAGTTTTATTATGTATATTTAACAGTGTATTTTTATTGAAATAAAATTAGCGATTTAAACAGTATGTATGTGTTTTGTTGTTCTAATTGTGATTTATATTGTTTTTTCGCTCAAAACATAATTACAAAACAAGAAAATATTTTTTGGTTATTCAATATTTAACATTTTTCATTATTTTTGAAAACAATATTACAAATATATAACATTATATAATTTTTTTTTGTTTGAGTATTTAATATCTGCTGAAGCTACACAATCGTGACATTGAGTGTCTTGAGATTTTCTTAATTTTTCATTAATAATCAAGGTAACTGTATAAGCTTTACTCCGAACTTTATGTTCTAGACATGCACGTCCTTTTACAATGCAAATACCATTTTTGCCGTTAATTTGAACAAAACCTATAGCATTGTCACCGTAACTTTCTACACACCCTACAAATAGTTTAATTATATTTCATAGAAATAGTTTGTTTTTTATTTACATTTACATTATTATTATTTTTTAAAAAACCTACATCGATACTTTAGCACCTCGGACTTGAATTGAACCGAATGTCATTTTTCAGGAAATCTGTTATCATAAAAATATCCAACAGCAGGTATATTATTAGAATTAGCCTTTACGAACCCTTTTTCACACATTACTGAACTAAATTAGTAATCCACGATATTTTATTTTGCACTTAACTAACAATAATTTTGACAGTGTATATACGAATAGAATCCGCTGACAGTACTGACCTAAAACCACTTTAGTATTCTAACGTCACAAACATAGTAGCCAATCGCGGCGCGTTCAATTGGCCTGATTGTTTCTAATTCACGAAGACGATTAGTTTGGGGAGCTCCAGGCCGGCTAGAACCAGCTGAACCACGTATCCCATTTGAAGGTTGGAGCTTGACGTTTTGGGATGGTATTATGACGGTTACACGGACAGCTCTATTGGTCCTGGAAAGAAGTTACTGGTACTGGGTATATCGAAGAAGTTTTAAATCATGTTGTGCGTCTATTCCGAGGTGTAGTCGACGGCTCATTTGTTTTCATGATCATCAAACAGCAGCAGTACAAAATGTTCTTAAAGAGGAGGGAATAACCAAATTAGGGTGGCCAGCAAATTTCCCTGACATAAATGTCATTGAATATGCTTGGGACATTCTGAAAACATGCATCAAGCATGCATAAAAACCTGCATCAAGCATCAAGCATGAAACAATCCTCCTCTTACCCTGCGAGAACTAAAATATGCTGATCAACCGACTCTCTTTTTCAACCGACAGCATGCTAAATGGCCTACAGGCATGCATACAGATCCTTGGAGGAACTACTGCTTATTAGTTTTATACACAAAGTTGCTCTTTTTTTTAATTACTTTTGAAAGCACTTGGTACATTGTGTCATTACACACATTGGTGTACATTACACACATTGGTCATTCAGTGTCGAGTTTTATTTTGTACCAGTAAGAGTTGCAATAAAATGATGATTATCTAAATTAGTAAAACGGAAACTTAATATTAATAAAAAATTTAAATGTTTGAATATTCCACACTTTTAGACATATGTGTATATGTTTAATATGATGCTGGTCTTACTTAATGGGGACTAGGGTGCATTCGGATTTAAAATTAATTAACAAAAAACGAAAATATTGCATTCCAATAAGGAAAAAGAGAGAGAGAGAGAGAACTGATTTTGTTGCCAATCATTAACCACTGGAAGAAGTAGTATTATGCTTTCCGTATTTGTGATGTCAAATTTCCTGCTCTGCCGAGATACAAGGGTGTTTAGCAACCGAAACTTAAAGGAATACACTAAAATCAATGTTTACAATACCATCATAATTCCCACTGTGTATGGAGGGTCATGGGTCGCGTACTAGAGGCAAATAAAACAACTCAAAATATTTAATTAAGGTTACCTCCAAAAACCCTCCGAAAAATCAGAATAAAATAGAAGAACTATCAGACCAATATGGAGATACTTGAAAAAGCAAACAGTTTGAGCATAGAATCCCAGATCACAGTGGCGACTCGTGAGAGAGGGCGTTAGGGCACCGCTCGTCCTGTATTTATCACTGTAAACAATTTTTCAACATCATATTTTATTTCTGTTCAGTTTCTTTCCTTTAACTCATTTTCCTGGTTCACCTCCTGTTAGGCTTTCAATAGCACGAAAAGTAAAAAAGAGGAAGGGGAAAGTAAAAACAACCTTCAGCAGCACTGTTTTCTTCTACACCCTGTCACTTTAAAAACCTACGAGCCGCCACTGCCAGATCATAAACACTCAGCTGAGATGGTTAGGTCGTCGCCAAAGGATGCGGGACGTTAAGATGCCGAAGCAGATCATCTATGGCAAATTAAAGAATAAGAAACGATATCTGGGAGGTCCAATTCAAAGACGTCAGAACATCGTCAACAAAGAACTCTATGTCAAGTGTGTCTGAATGAGAAAAGATGGTTAACGACAGATCTAAATAGTGTGAGGAGACATACAGAGCTGTGCAGCTCCTTGAGGAATATAATCGCCAAAATGTGGAATCCATACAGATTTAATGTATATATTATAATATTTTATACAATAGTTCAGCAAAATTATTAGCCATGGCTGAGCTCATACTTCATCATGTACAATATCATCATCATGTACAATACAAAACTGATACACTTTTTACTCGCTTAGCTTTATGTTTTTGTGCACGATTGCAAAAATTTGATAAAGCAAATAGTTAAAATGTTTTTATATCATGAGATGTAAGTGATATGCAAGAATAGATAGGTCATCAAATTCGGTCTATGGCTTGCAGAGTTACAGTGTTACAACCGTGATATGTACGAAATATACGTCGAGTTTCTAACTTTTTTCTTTACGTAATACCGTCACACAAAAATTATAAAATTCATCCAAATTGTAGTTTGTGTGCATGCAAACTAAGCTAAAGATTTTCTAATTACAATAATAGAGGCTTCGGAAAAAACCCACCTCACAATTTTTAATAAACTGGAAAAGAAGGCACTCAATCGATTTTTAATTGTAGAATATATTCAATCTCCATTATCGCCGTGGAACAGATACCTCAAATGTGTCAGGATTTCAATGATCGATCGTGAAATTGAAAATAATCCAGACTTCCACTCAATCATTTTAGACTAAACCCAACATTAAAAACACAAGTAAATTATCACATTAAGAAAATAAAAATATATCATTATATTAAAGACATTATTTATAATGGTCCTTAGGCCATTTTATAGTAAATAGTATTGAGCAAAGAGAACAAAACTCTATCGACTTTTTCGATTCGATAGAGTATATTTTAAATGTTAAACTAAAAACAAAAACAGTAAAAAATATCTGCAGTTGAAAAAGATAGGCATATATAGTGAAAATTTGGAGCAATTAGAACCAACTGAAATTACCAACGTCTCTATATAGAAGGCTATAAGAAAACTAGAAGCCAGAGTACTTCAAATCACCTATTAGAAATGAGCAAGGAAAATGGTTTATAAGCCAGAAGAACATTTGCGAAACATTTAGGAAAATTATTCACTTCAAATGGTCTAGAAAAACCCCACTAAAGAAGAAAAGAAAAAGGCCTTCCTTCTCTTTCTTCTCTGTGGCTTGACAACCCATCAAGAGCCTCAACCTGCCCTAGGGGTATCTATGTCTTTGTTTTTTACATGGATCGGCGACAATCCGTATCCATAACCTCTATAATCTAGTTATAGAGCAGAATCACCTTTTGCTGCATTGTTTATGACCTCCTCGGTTATCCTTGCTCACTCCTTTCTGTCTCTCGCTTTCACGTTCCATTGTGTTATTATCATTTTTAACAGATCCCTGTTAACTTCTTCTTTCCATCTATTTTCTTGGTCTTCCCCCCGATCTTGTTCCCTCCATGAGCCATCCCAATATTTTCTTGACCGATCTTTCGTTGTGTATCCTCTCGATATGTCCACTCCAACTAAGTAGTTTGCTCCGCATTTTTTGCTTTCATTATATCAAGACTATTAAAGATTATTGACAGTTCTTTGTTTGTTTGGTGCCATATATTTTTCTCTGTTTTTCGTTTCCCAGGAACCTAGCGATAGTTCCTCTTTCTTTGTTATCTTTCTGACTCGTATAATACTGTTGGTTCAACTCAGTGGTGGCTCGTGGGGTTTTAAAGTGAGAGGGCGCAGCAGAAGAAAATAGTGCTGCTGAAGAATTTTTGTTTGCTTTCCCTCTCCTCCTTTTTACTTTTCCTTCTATTGAAATTCTATACAGGAGGTGAACCAGGAACGAAATACGCGACGCGAGACATATCAAACGTTCCGTACCCATCAAATCAGCGTTTAAAACGAATTACCTATACGCTCGATCGCAGAGAATCTACGTCCAAATCGCATGTTTTAGAAAGCAGTTAAACTCCCGAATTCTGACAAAAAACAAAACATATAACACCAACGACGAGAAAAGATGACGTTGCGAACGGTCGCTGGAGGTGAACATAAGACCAATGATGTAAATATTGTGACGATAGCATGGAATTTTTACCCGCATTATTTGGTGTGATGGGTGGAAAGATTTTCTTCTACATTTGGAGAATTTAATTTTTAATAATATCTTAAAATGAGTTGAAGGAAAGAAATCGAACGGAAATAAAATATGGTGTTTTGATCTGAAAAATTGTTTACTGTAATAAATGCTTGAGGGGCGGCGCCCCAATGCCTTCCCTCATGAGCCGCCACTGGCTCAACTATTGTTAAATATATCTTTATTTTTGTATTCTTCGATATAGGTTTAGATTTCAAGATGTTGTAAAAATTATTAGTTGTAATTACGAGCTTAGGTATTTAAAACAATTAACTTTTTCAAAACGTCTTCAATTATTACTACGTCAATATCCTCTTGTTCCTTTCTTTACGTTGTTGACCTCAACTATTCCACATTCGAGCGTATTCCACGAAGCAGTAATATAAGATTGAGGAGCAAAATAAGCCACACGGAACCATATCTGGAGAATATTATGAGAATATTAAGACTCACCGTAGAGTTTTTGAAATATTTTCAATGTATTATCATGAAATATATCGTTGGCAACAGAAAATGTATGTTCGATATTTTATTAATCCATTTTAAAAATAACAGATCACATTTGCGCAAATCTAATCTAGCCAATAGCTGTAAACAAACTGGCCAAGAGATGAAGCCAAAACTCACTCTACATGACTATTAGGTACATTTACACCAACATACAGCAAACAAATGGTTTTATTACTACTACAGATTAAAATTTGTTGATCCTAAAGGAGAAAAGACAGCCATCAGGAACAAGAATGTAAAAACTGTTAAGTTTGAAGCTCTTCTAGATCTAAGATTAAGAACATCTCAATGTACCATCACGATAACTCTTTTTATGTAGTAACACTTAATTTCTTATTTGATAATAACTAGGGAGCGAATTTTTTCTAATTTTTTTTTTACTGAATATTTTGTTCTACTTTTCGACAATCTAATTCTAAAAACGTATATGAAGCGGGATAAAGAACCTATACAATTTAGTCAACTTTTTCAATTATTAACCCTAGAATGCTTAGTAGGGTTACAACTAAACCCAGAAGAGATTTAAATAAGTAGAACTTTTCTATGAATGAATTGGCAACAACACCGATGTCCCACTATGTATTCAAAATTAGAGTGTATATGTTGTTGGTCACACGTGTTTGTTTGTCTGTTTATTTGTTGGTCACACAGGCTAGTCAATACGGACCTACCCCTGCAGAAATCATTCTGAGCAGGATCAATTGATGGATTAACTTTAAACAGTAATTCTTGCAAAATGACGTATTCAAATATTTACCGAAATGATTTAGCAGGGAGATAGAACGGTAGTTTTGAATGTTGGCTCTATCACCAGATTTATATATTTGTATAATTTGCGCAATTTTCCAACGTGATGGGAAGATCCCCTTTGAGATAGACTGATTATATATTATATGTAGCGTTGTAGACAAAGCCGGACAAGACTTAAGAAACAGAGAAGGGAGCCCATCAGGACCTGGTCCTTTTCTTTCATCGAGGTAGTTTATCGCGTTTAAAATACTGGACTCAGTAACTAAAAGGATATTAAATGCATTATTAGAGACTTTCTCTACTTTTACAGGCGAATTAGAAGATACAAATACACTACTAAAGTAGTCAGAAAACATTTCACAAATGTCATCACCATCAGTGGAGAAGTCGTTGTTTAAGAACATAGTTTTCGGGAAAGAATTTTTGGATTTTTTATTATTTACAAACGACCAGAATTTTTTTACGTCTTCTGAAATGTTATTCTCAGTAATCTCAATATATTTTTGGTAATCGCTTTTAATGAGTATTTTATATCTACGTCTCAAATCGCTAAATAATTGATACTCGGAGTCGTAACGAAATTTCTTCTTTTACTGTGCATTTTACCCTTGCCACGCAAACAGTTAATTGTTTCTTTAGAAAACCAAACCGGATATTGAGATTTTTTATTGTTTTACGGGGGATATACTTGTTTATAAGGTCATCTAAGAAGTTATATAGGTAAGATACATTACCGTCAACGTCTGATTTTAAAACCTGGCTCCATCGGCAGTCCCCCAATTCAGCGTTTATAGAAGCATAGTCAGCCCGGTCAAACAGAATTCGAGTATAGTTCTGAGAGGATCTAGATCGCACAATACTTAGATCTAAAGTAATATCAAGAGCCCTGTGATGGTGGTCTTCCGAAACCAAGGGAACTTCACACTCTTTGATTGTCATTGACAATGAATGTGACATAACTAGATCTAAAACCCTACCATTTACATTAAGTTTTAAATTACTAGAGTAGAAGAAGTCAAGAAAACTTAAACTTACTGGGTCCGTCGCGTTGGCTGGCAGTAAAGGCAAGTCACTGGAAGCCTGCGTCCATCCGAGATGAGGCAAATTAAAGTCACCGACCACAAGTATATCACTTTTGTGATATTTCTCCAATACTCCTTCCAATTTGGTAAAGAATGATTTATAATTATTTAAAGAGGCATACGGTGGAAGATAAACAGTACATATCAAGAGCCTCCTCTCTCCCCTCAAAGCGATAGAGATCCATAAGTCCTCCACAATATTATCGCTGCCGCACAGATATGTTAAGGTGCTACCTTTGAATAGTTCACAAATTCCCAACAAGACTCCACCACCGTCCCGCTTGCCCGTCGTTATGGGATATCTGTCCAATCGAAAGACGGAATATCCCTGAGGAAATAACCCACTGTCCGAAATTTCTAGTTTTAACCACGTTTCTGTTATGCAAATAATATCTTAATCGGCGTCACAGATTGCTTGGAAGAAGTCAACGCATTTTGTTTTTAGGACTCTGGTATTCTGATAGAAGATAGACACAGCGTGATCAGCCATTGCAGTAAGACAATCTCAAACCGTTTTACAGTTTTATACTTAATAAGACGAGTTAGAGATGAAGAGTGTTAAGGTCGATTTCGGATAGGATGCGGAGTAGACGAGGGTTCTCCTTTTTCTTGACAAATATCTTGGAGTCCTTCACCCAGCAATACTTGAATTGGAGATCCATACAGCGTTCCCGAGACTTGGCAAAGATTGACTTGTAGTACGGCGACAGGTGTTCATTTATATATATTCTGGTATTTGCGTCAAATCCCAATTTCTCCGATGCAATATTAGAATTTTTTAAAGCTTTGGCAGCTTTGAGTAGTTGGTTTCTCTTTTCTAGGGATACAAATTTTACCCAGAATATTTTTAGGTAAAGGTCTTCCAGTGTCTTTGTGCGGTAAACGCATTACTCTATGACAGGTTACTACATCAGTTTTATCAATCTCTACATTTATGGCGTCAGCGATTTTTATTACTAAGTCCTGGATGTTTTCCCTGCGCCCCTCCGGGACACCGCAAACCTCTATATTGTTTTCCTGTGTCTGCTGCTCCGCAGACTCCACCTTGGCTCTCAAGTCGGCGCACTCCTTCCTAACAGCTACCAGCTCACTCTGAATATTATCAAACCCTCTCGATACCTTTTTAAAGTGCTCCATCTGCTTGTTGAAATAATCTATCTTATTTATATTATATATATATATATATATATATATATATATATATATATATATATATATATATATATATATATATATATATATATATATATATATATATATAATTCCTTTTTAAAACATATGCTGTTTATGAACTCACAAGAAGCGGTTGATCCACCACCAACAAATTCGCTGCTCTTTATATCCGAGAAATAATGTTTATGGATTCCGCAGTTGGTTTTTTGTGAAACATTTTGAATATACTAAGATTTTAAATTATGTGGCTTTTTAGTACTTCAAACGTTTGTTTTAGATTTTTCTCTACGTATGCTCTACATATGTCTAACAACATATGTCTAAATCTTAGTTTATTGAAAGAAAAGTTTAGTGGCTGCTCGTGAGAGAGGGCGTTGGGGCACTGCCCCTCCAGCACTTATCACAGTAAACAATTTTTCAACATCATATTTTATTTCCGTTCAGTTTCTTTGCTTAACTCATTTTCCTGGTTCACCTCCTGCATAGGGTTTCAATAGCACGAAAAGTAAAAAGGAGGTAGGGAAAAGCAAAAAAAAATCTTTAGCAGCACTATTTTCTTTTATGCCCTCCCACTTTAAAAACCCACGAGCCGCCACTAGAAAAATTTCTTTTTTGTTATTTTAAACGTTAAATAAAAATAGATAACCGAGGCTATAGTTAACCCCGCCTAAGCAACTATAGGCATGCGATTCACCTAAACACTCTAGAGTGTTTAGGTGAATCCTAGGGTTAATGTAAGGTTTTGTTAACATCGCCGTTCCTGATCTTTATATGCTTGTCATATAAATAGTACATAGTTTAGTTTTAGAATTAGATTGAAACATTTCCTGATGCTGCTAACATGGTTAGCGAAACGAACGTCGAGAAGTTTAAAAAAGTGATTTTGGTGTTTAGTGGTAAATCTCTTCGAGTTTAGTCTTTCACACCGAAGTTTCCAACAGAGGAATTGCCATTATTTTTAAAACATAATGCCAAGCAAAAATTACCGGATTATCACTTGTGGTTATGATTGTGCTTCATTTTGAAGCTCTGACACTCTCATTGTATAACCGTTTATTGATAAAATTTAAGCTTGTTACATTTAAGCTTAATGTTCCAACTCCATCTAATAAAACCACATTAGTTAACGGATTGTTTACCCAGACATAACAATAAAACTGTTTTTGTTATTGTTCCCGAAATGAAAAGCCGGAGCCTCTATTTTCGAATATCTGGCTACGACCGTTATTTGTATAATTGAAACGTCGAATAGAGAAACGGTTTTTGTTTCGGGATTTTATTCAAAAATTTTCCGAAAGGATTTTCGCCATTGTGACCGTGTTTCTTTAGACGGACGAACAAACAAAAATAATTCGAAACGAAGGGCAGACTGTGTATTTTTTTGATGTCCATCGACCGAATTTAATAAGACCTTCAAAGTTTGATGATTAAAAAGGGTGGACTGAATTAATTATAATTGGATTTTAGAAGGGCTCTTTTTAATAGTAAATTTTTAACCGTCCCTTTGTGTTGTCGTATTTTATTAAGTCTTAAAATACACTCGACAGAACTGTTGATGAATAGGCGGTTGTCGGCGTAATTGTGATAGCAAACAACGCATGTGTACTATCGGGTTGTTCGGAAAATCTATACAGATTTTTTTAAGAGACAGAGTAATGTAAATTCCGATAAGGGACGCTGTCAATCATGTCATCATTGCCAGCATCATGGTACATCAAATGTCTGGTAAATCATCATGAAACCTTTAACAACAGAGTAACGCTTGCAAATTGTCGAAATTTATTATCAAAACCAGTGTTTTATACGCCAAACTCATAGTTTTATAACAATTTATTTTTGTTCTTATTCTTATAGTGAAAAAGTTATATCAAATTGAAAATACATTTTTAAACCTTAGTAACGATGACACACCAACAATTCCCAAAAAAAAACTGGAACAATTGTACCGAAGGCTAATATCGCCAATATCGGTTCGGCTCGGAGCAATTCGGTTGTACCGAAATTTTCTTTCGCGCTCTTTCTGAAAAGACGTTCGGAATGAATCGGAGTCTCGGGCAAATAAAACAATTTATCGATCTTACTCATTGTTCGATAGGTTTAACCTATATCTTTGACTGCATTTGTTGGTTTGCTATCGATTTGGAAATATACTTGCTTTTAATTGTTATTCAGGCTTTCGGTGCTGTTTTCGACGTTATACTTATATATCTTTACATAATATATGGAGGCTCAAAGGTAAGTTCAGAATCAAATCAGATTAGGGTTCCTTTTGTTTTTTTGCATTAGTTTTTATAACTTTATTTATATTATTTAATTCATGTAGGAAAAACAAATTAACCTGCCAAATTTATAAGAAGGAATATTGCTGCATGTTCGCAAAGAATCTACATGTAGCAACACAACCGAGGGTAGTCACAATGAGAAAGCCCTATAGGATCGTCTATTAGGTAGAATACGAATAATAATATTCAAGAATTAGACAAGAATAGACAAGAACATAATTTCACTACAAATTTGGAAGGTAATCGTATATGAAAAGTCTTACTACTTATGAAAGTTTTACAGGATAATCTAATTTGTAGATGGTCGAAAAATACAGAAATTTGTGTGATCAGTTGGATGAACTAGTTAAATTAAGGACTGACAAAGCAGTTTTCTATGGAATCAAAACAAACATCTGAAGGAGTATGCAAAAAAAAAGAAAAATGAAAAACGAATCTACTATTCAAACAAAAAGTAAAGAAAATGGTATATTTCTATTCTAAATAAAACAAAACAGATAAAATATTTAATGTTTTTCAGGATTTTGGTACATTTGATCTATTAATTGAACCTATTTATTTGATAAGGTATGTTTAAACATAGGTTAGAAATGTATTATATGTAATAAAGACTGATGGTAGGCTGATAGTGGTTTCAGGATATGTTGTGGTACATAGTGGTTTTCTAGTGGGTAAACCTTAACAGATGAGTCCCACACTTCGACTATAAAAGTTCTCCACTCAAAAAGGTGCCGTCACTTATTTGGGAAATCTCTGGCTGGTCATGCATTAGAGTTAGTTGGCAGCCAGATGTATTTATATTTGCAAATATTATTAAGGTAGTTTGTAAAACATGTAAGGCGAAAAATCGCCATCGTTATAAAAATACTGACAACCTTAATTAAAGCAATAATGTAGTATGGGTGGATTTTTGTTGAAATTATTGTTAATAGAGTTTAGTGTGGTGGTTTGAAGAATCGGTATGGTTTTAAAAATATTGCAAACTTCAATGAAAGCAATCAAACAAATATGTATATAATTTTGGGTAGTGATTGTTTTTATTCTGAACTGATTATTAATGTGTAGTACATATTATAATCTACTGTAATATATTATCCATATTATCCTAGTTGGGAGAAGTTTTATTATGTATATTTAACAATGTATTTTTATTGAAATAAAATTAGCGATTTAAACAGGATGTATGTGTTTTGTTTTTCTAATTATCATTTATATTGTTTTTTCGCTGAAAAAATAATTACAAAACTACCAAAATATCTTTTGGTTAGTCAATATTTAACATTTTATATACAATATTACAAATATGTACGAAAAATTACTATTTATAACGTTAATTACTATTTATAACGTTATATAATTTTTAAGTAATCTTTAATAGTTCAGATCTAGTGAAGAAAATGAGAAGCAAGCTATTGTCTTGGTGGAGTCACATCGAGAGGAGGGACAGCGAAAGCGAAGCCAAGACAATATTAGGAAAGAGAAGGAAGACCAAAGAAGAAATGTGGGGAAGGGGAAGAATCTGAAAGAGATGGCAATACAGAAATGGAAAGGGTAAGCGAGATATAAAAAAAAAGAGGGCAAGGATAACGGGAGTGCCAAGAAAACATTGATATAAAAGGCGACATCTCTCAACAATTGGATTATAGAGGTTATGGAAATGGATAATCATCGCTTCATGAAAATGAAAGCTTAGACTTGGATACCCCTAGGGAGAAGTAAAGGCCATTGACAGGGTGTCAAGCCGTAGATATAAAAAAAAGAATGAAAAATGTTGTTTACGTTTATTTTTCTACGTGGTAATCCTTCTATTGATACGCTCGGCGTGAAACACAAGGTGTGTAAATAAATTTATGAGACAGGTGGCGTAGGGTTTGATCTGGCAACACTATTAGCTTTCTCTTGTTGAGAAGATACCCCTTTTTGATGCGTTTTAAAGTGCAAGTGTAAGTTTGAACTCTTTAGAGTCATTTGGACCAAAAATTTAATCAAGAGTGACAGGCAACCCTTGAAACCGAGCAAAAATTTTCACTTTGAAACTCGTGGAAATATATAAATGGAAACATTAACCGGTCAGATTTGGACCAGCCGAACCCTTTTGGCTGGAATATTTCGCATACATTATATGTGCCCCTTCATAAATTCAATCAATTTCTGACATATTCCCGTAGACAATAATCCCGCAATAAATTATACATAATTTCCCTCCAGGTTGTCTGTTGTTCCTACATACCTGTGCTATCTCTACAGTTTCTTAATATTTCTGAAATTGGATAATTTTGTTTCTCCTTGCGGATATCTAACAGGGAGGTGCGCACAACCACCAAGAACGCAAATTTCAAAACTTTTCTTCCTTTCCAAATTTAGATATTGCTCGCTAATCAAAATTATTACATTACATTTTTTGCTTGATATTATATTTATTTCTACAAGAATATTGTACGAGGCTTCCGAGGCCTGAATAGTTGGTGGTTTATCGGAATAGATCAAAGATTTAACATAACCCCAAAGAAAATAATCATAAAGGCATTAATTCACGTGATCTTGGTGGACAATTCACAGGTCCGTTTCTCGAAATAATTTTCTCAACGAATTGTTCCCTAAATAAATCGATTGTTGCGTTGGCTGTATGACATGTGCAGCCATCCTGTTTGAACAACATCTTCTCCAAATCAACACCATTCGAATTCAGAATTCAATAATCATTAATCATCGCTCTGTAATGATCCCCATTAACGAATTGATACATTTGGATGCTTATCAACACTTCCAGCAACATAGGCAATAATTTATTTGGAACGCACAGTTTTTTTGTCTCGTTTGATATCGAGCAGCAAGGAATCCGTTTGGAATTTGTCGATAATTGGGTTTTTGAACAAAAAATAATTATCGATTTTTTACTTCATTTTAAAACTTTATCGCGAACTGATAAAGCAAAATCGTCAGGTGACAGCGTGAGACAGCGTGTTACATGAATATTTAGCCGTGAAAAGAATTTGTGCTCGTTGGATACCGCATAATTTGACAATCGCTCAAAAAAAGGTTCGTGTCGATTGGCGTAAAGATATGCTCGAAAAATACAATCGTGGTGCGACAAAAGCCGTGTATAACATATACACAGGTCTTGGATCTATGCGGATGAGCCCGAAAGTAAACAGCAGTCGACTGTATGAGCCTTTCAAAATGAGCCAACCCCAACAAAAGTTGTTCGCGCAAAAAACATTTCGAAGCAAATGGTCGCCTGTGTGTTTGGGATAAATGGACATGTGGCTACAGTGCCACTAAAAAGTCGTAGAACGCTCAATTCTGAATGGTACACAATCGTTTGTTTGTCAGAAGTCTTTGAAGAAATAGAAAAAACAACCAGTGACCAGTGAGAATTCTTCACCATGACAACAATTTCAAACACATCGGACCAAACAATGCAATATTTGACCGGTCAAAACAACAAACTGGTGGGTCATGTGTCGCACAGTTCTAGTTTAGAACACAATCATTTCTTTTTGTTCCCGTCCATGAAGAATAAACTACGTGGTTAACGATTTTCGATGCCAGAAGAAGAGGTTGATGCATTCAAAATATGTTTTAGAGATACCTCAATCGAAATGGAAAAAGTGCTATGACAATGTAAAAGTGTATCGATCATAGCGAAGAGTATTTTGAAAAACAATAAAACCATTTTCAATGATACATATTAGTTTTTATTTATTATTTCGGATACACAGATATCAATCTTCATATACTAAATCAATATCTACATGTTGTTTCGTTCTTTGTTTTGTAGTTTTTGTTGAGTTTATTCTTAGACTCATTCATGACGCCGCGTCTTTGAATTGTCTGAATATCTGTTCCAATTGTTCGTTCTTTATATACAACATCTCAATAGGCCTTTTCATAGTTCAAAATTTTTTATGAGCATCTTCCAACTTCCGCCATGTTTTTCGGGCACTTTATGTGGGTATAAGTTGTGAATATTATGTTTTGGATGTAATTAACAAAAACATATATTTACTTATTAATTCACCATCAATAGTACAGTTTTAATTATTATATACTTGAAGTAAAATATTAATACAAGCATTTTAATGAAAATATATAATGTTACCAGTAAAAAAAGAAGCAAAAAAAACGTTATTGTTATAGGATATGTCGGATCTTTACATGTAGTAAATCATTTTCGGAGCATTTATATTGCTTTATTAGTTTTCCAATCTCTTGTCTTATATATTGTCGAAAACTTATTAAATCAACCAAACAAAAACATATAAAAATGTATCCAAGTGTGCTAAATGTGATTTGTGAGTTAAGAAATGTGGACGAGGTGATGGTCGATTCTATCTGATTGATCATATTAACAAACAACATACGTATATTTGTTTACTTCATTTCGAAGGAGAAAGTGGTCTAACAACAGAACATCCTGATTCCATCAGTTGTTAGAAAAAATCATCAAATCAGGAAATTTTTAATCAATTTAATTGTTAATGTAACAGCTCATGCTATAACCTCAAATGATTAATATTTGTTGTAGGTAAAAGTAAAAGTGGCTGAAAAATTATTTTAAAAAATTGCACCCATAGAGTATAAAGGCATTAAAAGAAATGAAAATTAAAAGTTGCTCCAAACTGAATATAAAAATAAATGTAATGTTATAAATATAATTTTGTAAATATTATAAATATAAAAGAAATTTGAATATAATTGTCATCCTAACCTTTCAACAAGTTCTGCTTTATTTCCACGTTGGGGACGGCCATGGCATTTTAACCATCGTTGTAATTGAATACAATTATGTGCTTCTGTTGTGGGATGCACTAATAAAACACCATCAATAGTAGCACTGATAATATGGGTAATAATCCTTGTTATCCATTAATAGACTATATAAAAAGTGCCCGAAACTTATTAACGCCTCGTTAACACGGCGGACGCGCTTGCGCGCGTTATGTGCAGAGGTCCTCGACCCATTCCAGGAAACTGCCGAGAACCGCCAGCCTCAAATAGCTGACATTAAAAATTTTAGATATATATATATATATATATATATATATATATATATATATATATATATATATATATATATATATATATTTCGATCGATCGCTGATGTCCCTCTTCTGAATCCTCCTTGAAATTATCCCACCTTTTCTTCCATTTATATATTTACTTTTTTTATTCCCCAGTATAAATTAGAAAATATTTTTAACAATGACAAAAAAAATTACGTTTTTTTTTAATCTTTTAGTCATAATAATTTTCTTTTAAAAAATAATTATTTTTGATAAAGATCATTTTTGATATGTCCAATTACAACAAACGAATAAACGAATATAAAAAAAAATGGAACAAACAAAAAGCTGTCATAACATTTCAGTTATAATGCCTTCATTTGAATCGGCCAAAAAACAATGTTGAGATGGGGGGTTTATTTTCACATTTTGGACGCTCTCCCGCTCGTATCGAGGCTGGATCGTCGTCATTTCGCCTCTACCCCTCTACACCGTGCTTTCGGGTTTTGAATTTTTGTTTTCAATTAGACCGCAGCCCAATTGTTTGGGCTGCTTTATATGTATTTTTTTCTTGTTTCCGTTCGGATCTAAAAAATTTGCATCTGAAAAAAGGTTTCAACGAGGACAATTTTTCGAGAGGAAAACAGTTTTTGATGCGTATGGTGATTGTTGTGATACGAGGATTGTATTGATTAAAAAAAAATCACTTCTCCAACATGAGCATTTTCATACCATGCATGTCTGTAACATGGAATAAAATAAATAAATGAAATACAGATTTTTTTTGGAAAAATGCTCAGGCCAGAAAGTCAACATTTGAGTTGGGATTGTTAGTAAGTAATCCAATATTTTGTAATGGTATTGTATTATAAAAACTATTACGGGAGCTACTCAAAATATCCACTTAAGATATTAAGATAGTTATGGCGGATACTTATGCGAAGATCGGCAAAGGACAGGAATATCTGTCTCTATAGAAAAACACAGTAAACACGAAAGTTCGAATGAAAATTGACAGAAACTGATAGAGTTCGCTACGGGGATCGACATGATAATTAAGAGCACATGTTTTGAAAACAAAGAAATATACAAAGAGACCTGGATTTAACCCGATGGCAGGACAGTAAACCAAATAGACCACGTACTGATAGAAAAAAAACATAGAAGAATCATAGATCAGATTTGGAGTTCTAGAGGAGCGGATTTGAGTATGGATCATTTCTTGGTATGAGTGCAAATACCAACAAAGGAGAAAGGAAAGTGAATAAACGGAATATATTTACAAATAATTTGGAAAGCGTGGAAATGAGAAGGAAATACGAGGAGAGGATGCAGAGTATATAAAAAGAATGGCACAAGAAACAATAGATGAACGATGGGATGACCTTGGGATGATAAACGAGTACACAATCGACAACAGTGGCTTAGGGAATATTAAATGCGGATACAAGAGCAAAGAGGAATAGTTGGTTTGACACCGAATTTGAGGTAGCAGTGGAAAGGAGGCGTAAAGCTAAGTTAAAGTTTCTGGAGAAAAAACCGAAGGGACTACATTGAATTAAAAAAGGACAAGAGAGGTCAAACAAATATGCAGGAGGAAACGAAAACCAGTTTTCGAAAGGGATATGGAGGAAATTGAAAACAACTATAATTAAAAGCAAATAAGGAATTTTTACCAAGGTATTACGAACGAATAGAGAGGATACCAACCAAGAAATATATATTAGGTAGTCCCAAGCTACTACAGGAAATTACGGGGATAATAGGCCAGTGCTGGAAGAAAGAAAAAATGCCAAGGAAATGGAAACGAGCGGTATTGTGTTTAATTTACAAGAAGGGGATAGAATATCTTGTGACAGCTACAGAGGTATAGCGTTGCTGAAAGTGATATACAAAATACTAGCAACAGCAATAAAGAACAGGATAAAGGCTACCTCGGAGGATCTAGTGGGAGAATACCAATGTGGTTTTAGAAGTTACAGATCAACAGTAGACAAGATAATGTTACTAAAGCAACTGTAGGAAAGACACTACCGACAAGGCTTAAACATGAACATACTCTTTATAGATTTCCAACGGGCCTACGACTCCATCGATAGAAAGAAATTACTAAAAGCAATGGGAGAGCTGGGGGTTAATAGAAAACTAATAGTTCTAACAAAAGTGACTATAGAAAATACAGTGAGCTTAGTTAAAGTAAATGGCCAACATTCAAAGCCCTTCAAAGTAAGATCGGGCCTCAGACAAGAAGACCCGTTGTCTGCTTGCTTGTTTAATCTAGTATTGAAAGCTGTGCTGAGGAGAAGTCGGATGCATCGAACAGGACTAACATATGACAAAAACACCAATGTCTAGCCTTCGCTGACGATGTAAAAATTATAAGACGAAAACTGGAAGGAATTAAAAATATAACTCAAAGATTAATGAGAGAAGCAGGAAGGTTCAGGCTCCGAGTAAATACAAACTCCAAGAAAAAAAAAGAGAATTAAAAAAAGGAGGATTCGAAATTAAGAAACGAACGATTCGAATTAAGAAAAGGAGGAGTCGAAAAAAAGGAGGATTAAAAATTGAAGTAGGAGAAGAAACACTATACTTCGAAAGGGTTGACCATTTTTGTCGCCTTGGCTCAACCATCACAGACAAACATGGAATGGAAGTGGAGGTTAAGGCCAAAATAGCAAAAGAAAATAAATGTGCAGCAATGCTGCAGAGACTCCTGAGAAACAAGAATATATCAAGAAAAGCCAAAATAAGTATTTATAAAACAATAATGAGACTAGCTGTATTATAAACCATAGAGACCTGTACCTTAACCAATAGCAGTGAAATAATGTTAGAGGTGTGCGAGCGAATGAAGAGGAAGGAGGAAAGAATGAAGAGGGGAAGAGCGAGAAGAAAGTGACTACAGGAAGTGGAAGAGAATTTGGTTGGTCAGAATGGGTGTGACAGTGGGAAAGATGGGCAAGGAATAGAGTAGTTCGGTGGCAGATTGTAAACCAAGCCAAGGGCCTTAAAGTCCTGTAGAGCTGTATATATATAATGTATTATAAAAACTATATTTATAATAAAAACTCTAAAAATAGGAAACTTTTTAGATAAAACCCAAAATATGTCTTTCTTCATCTAAATTTATTTTATGCCTTTCAAAGTAATCGTCTCTCACTATAATACACTTCCTTCGATGTTTTTTTCCAATTTTCGAAACAGTTTTCTTTCAAAGCAGCCAAAGCAAGCCGATTTGAACACCCACGAAGTGGTTTCTTCAATTGCAGTATCAGAAAAAAGTCACACGGTGCCATATCTGATGAATATGGTGTTTATGGAATGGTATTTGTTTGATTTTCATCGAAAAATTGATAAATTATTATTGGGGAGTGCATTGATGCGTTATAGTGATGCCTAAACCATTAATTGGCTAACTTAAATAATATTTTATTAATGTTTTTTTTTATTAGTTGACGTGAAAGGTTTTCCTGAATGAGGTCCATCTTCAACTGCTTCTCTACCATCATTGCAGTCCTCGTAGCACTTGTAAATTTATTTTTTTGATATAGCTTCATTGCGGTAAAGTGTTAGAGTGGTCTTCACAGTTTTCGGATCAAAATGCGATCGAGAATCTTTGAAGGGAGTTAAAAGGACGCATAGCTGGTAAAAAATAGCATTGTGCCAAGAAATTCAGACAGCTTGGTTTTCAATACCTGTAGTAGCATGCCGACATCTAATCGATTCCATGCTAAAAAGCTGTCAATCATATATATATATATATATATATATATATATATATATATATATATATATATATATATATATATATATATATATATATATATATATATATGCTTTAAAGCGTGAGGATGGCACAGTGTGCAGGGCGCGTACCCAAATGTTAGAGATTGTCAGAAGGTTTTATTCCCAGTTATATGAAGATCAGAGCCAGTCAGGGACAGCAATACCCACGGAAGAACAAATGCCAGATATCCTAGTGGAGGAAGTAACAAATGCTATAGAATTGATGAAGAACGGTAAGGCTCCAGGAAAGGATAGTGTAACTATCGAAATGCTAAAAGCTGGTGGTCGGACGTTACATAAAACACTGGCAAAATTATACTGAAAATGCCTCAAAGAACAAAAAGTACCTGGCTTATGGAAAAATGCAGAAGTGATCCTTTTACATAAAAAAGGAGCACAGGAAGGCTTAAAGAACTACCGTCCAATAAGCCTCCTATCAGTGATGTACAAAGTTTTCACTAAGATAATTTCTAAAAGAATATTAAAAAAACTGAATGACGCACAACCAAGAGAACAAGCAGGATTCAGAAGTGGATTCAGTACAATGGATCACATCCAGGTTGTACAGCAGGTCATAGAAAGGCACAACGAATACACCATGCCACTGTGCTTGGCTTTTATCGACTACGAAAAAGCATTTGATTCAATCTCAAAGCATGCGATGATGGATGCACTGCTTAGCCAAGGTGTAGAGAGAGCCTATGTAAACCTATTTGAATCGATATATGATGGAGTTACAGCCACAATTCACCTTGATGATCTTGAAGTGGGAATTAATATAGAACGAGGTGTACGGCAGGGTGACGCAATATCACCTATTCTTTTCTCGGCTGGCCTTGAAGAAGTATTCCGTAAACTGGATTGGGAACAGGATGGTGTAAAGATCAATGGTGCAAACTTAACCCATCTTAGATTTGCAGATGATATTATTCTCATTTCACAAGACCCAGAGGAGCTGCAAAGATGCATACAGGAACTGCAAAGGGCTGGCGAACCATTTGGCTTGAAAATAAACCTGAAAAAGAGTCAGGTTATGTTCAATAACTTCGCTCAGGACAGAAGAATTTCAGTTTTAGGAAGGGATTTAGAGATTGTGGACAGCTTTATAAATCTTGGGCAGAGGATTTCAATGGAGGGGAATACCGCCCGGGAGGTGGAACGGCGTGTTAAATGTGGCTGGCAGGCATTTGGTAGGCTCAACATAGTGTTTAAGAGTAGACTCCCACTTTGCCTGAAAAGAAAAGTCTTCGATCAGTGCGTTCTACCCGTTATGACATACGGAAGTGAAACCTGGACACTCACATCGCAATCAATTCAAAAACTTCGGGTGGCACAGAGGGGAATGGAAAGATGTATGCTTGGCATTACAAGACGAGACAGAAAGTCCTGCGCATGGATCAGGGAACAAACAAAAGTCTGTGACATCATTGGAAGAGTAAAACAATTGAAATGGAGATGGGCAGGCCATATAGCGAGGCGATGGGACGACAGATGGACCAGAGCAATCCTGGAGTGGATACCGCTTGATCGCAAACGTCCGCGAAGAAGACCGAAAGCACGATGGATTGATGACATCGTTAAGTATATTGGACCCGAGTGGCAGAGGAAAGCCCAGGACCGTGAAGGTTGGAAGCATGCTGAACAGGCCTTCATTCTGCAGTGGATCTATACGGGCTGATGATGATGATAATGATGATGATGATGATGATGATGATAATGATGATGATGATGATGATGATGATATATATATATATATATATATATATATATATATATATATATATATATATATATATATATATATATATATAATAGGGCCATGCTACAAAGAACTAAGCTTCGGTAATTATATAGACTAAATAGTTTTAGAGAATTACACCTTTTAGTTTTTTTGTATGATTTGGGATGAAAATTACTTTTATTTTTTTATCACGTATTTATTTTTTAATATCACATCAGCGTATGTAAACCAATTAAGTAACCATGTAACTAAACCACGTAAATCAATTCTGAAAAGATGACATGGTCTGAGAAATAACGTAAAAATAAGTTTAGCTTATTTCTTAACACTCTTGTTTTATTGGTCACCACTGTACATAATATTATCAGATTTTTCCGGTCCATCGAATTAAGATAACAGAGAAATAATATTTTGCAAGCACTAAGACATTATCTAATGCGAAACAATGGCGAAAATTAAGAAATTAAAACAAAAATGAAAGAGGAAAAAAAAATTATATTTTAATCAAAATCAGGCTTATTCCCATTTGATGTTGTAACAAACGAGAGACGAAAACGAAAAAAAGTATTTTTTCCGGCTACAACTAAAAGGCTTAATTTTCCGAAACCTTCCAAAAAAGTTCTCTTCCTCTCAACTTTCGAAGTTTTAATAAGTAGAATCTTATTAATTACTTGCGGGGGTAGAACTGAGGAAAGTTCTCAGACGGGCCGGCAAAGGAAAATTGATGGAGAAAATTTTCAAGTGGCTTATCTGTTTTATAATGAAACTAACTCAAAAAGCATAAGAAAATGTTCGAAAGAGACCGCTTTTTCTGATTCTTATAACAATATTATTGCCACATGTACTTTATCTCGTAAAAAATCTTTTTTCAAAAGCCACTCTAATATTCTTGTATTTTTGTACTAAACTTTTGAGGAAAAGGATACTTGTGGCTTTTTCATTGATTGACGATAGATCAAATTTTTAATTTTTAAAATGGTCGTGAACAAAAATGTATTGCTTAGACCGAAAAAAATGATAATCTAGTGGTGCCAAATCTGGCCAATAAGCTAGGATAGTAAAACATCTCGTTTGGTTTCCAAAGTGATTCCTACGCCGGTATTGCATCATGCCTTTGCACATTACTCTGTAGAACAATGGAAATAGTTCATGGAGTACTAGCTATTGACAGTCTTTTGTATCTTCAACTTAATTTTCGGTCACTACGTTTAATCGACTGCAAAACCTATTTGAAACAAAACAAAACCTTCAGAATTTTTTCCCGTCGTGTAGTTATTTTAAAGTGTCATCTTTGGGTTTTAAAACGAAGTATAATGTAAAAGCCTACTGTACACGAACAGTAACCTTTGAGTCACTGCTTTCTTTGCGCCTTTCCACATGTTCCAAATGTTCCACAGAATAAATTCTGTAGAACATTTATGCGTTTTTGTGAGGTAATGCTGTTTTGTATAGTACTGTTTTGTATAGTACTGTTAAAGAGTGGTAACAGCAATTCCAAACTGGAAAGTTTAACTTAAATGGTGTAAAACATCCGGTATAGCCAAAAAAAAAACAGGACGAAGAATTGGAAGCACTGCTGGAGGAAAATCCTTGTACACTGCCAAAGTTCCAACAGGGGCTCAGAGTGATATCGTAGGCCATTTCCAAATATTTACATAAGCTAGAGAAAATTCAAAAGGAGAGTCGCTGAGTTCCTTAAAAACTTTGCTGATAATAAAATGGCCCTTAAAATATCAATAATACTGACAGTATTGTAAATTTTTGTCAATGGATAAAGCTGATTTTATGCACTATAAGTATTTACTGAGAGTATTTTAACCAGAACAAATCTGGTGGACAACGAACAACGAACAAGTGAATACTATTATGAAGATTAGTAATAAGCCTTCTGAAGATTAGTAATCTTCCTTTTTTGGATATGTCTATATTTTTTTTATAAAACTCTAAAAGTTTCAAAAGCACTTTATTACATTTTAATTTATTTATAAAGAGTCCTTCCAATTGATCGGTTTTTTAATTTCTGAATAAAACACAGACCTTGCGTTGATTTGAAAAAACTTTATGGATAATTGAAGCAAAATGTATGACATTTAAATACAAAATACAGGGTGCGGCAGAAAGACCTCCCCTATTTGGAACTCTAATAGAAACCTAACCAACAAAGATGTAAAACAAACCTATATATTTCTGAAAAGTATGTACAACGCAGTTTTAAATTAACATGTTTTAAATATGACATCATTCAAGTGGCGGCCTTCATTATCGATACATTGATTGAGCCTCTCTCGGTAGCTTTCCATTACACGACGTAGCATTTCAGGGGGAATCGCCGCAATTTCTTGAGTCATCCCTCCTTCAGTGCATTCAAAGTTTGTGGACAACGTTGGTATACCTTCGACTTAAGATAGCCCAACAGAAAGAAGTCGCTCTGGGACAAATCTGGAGAAGGAGGAGGCCAGCCAACGTCGCCACGCAGGAGATTACATATCCAGGAAACAGTTGTCTTAAAATTTCAAGTGAACGACGAGATGTGTACGCTGTTGCACCATCTTGCTGGCCCCACACATTTTCTTGCCCATGTTGATTATAAAGATCAGCTAATCTGGGCCGGAGAAAATTTTCCAGTAATGCGCAATAGCGATCAGAAGTCACCCTTGCAGTGACACCATTCTCTTCTAAAAAAGTACGGACCCCATACTCCAAATTCGTGAACAGCGCACCATACCGAAACCTTTGGGCTGTGGAGTGGGCGTTGGTGAAGTTCTCGAGGATTACTTTCTGCCCAGTAATGGAAATTCTGTTTATTAACCATACCTTAAAGGTGGAAATGAGCTTCATCCGTAAAGATCAAAACGTTTCCGCGAGGAAGGTGTCGAAGCTGTTGGCACAATGTTCTACGGGTTTCCCAATCCGTTTCAGATAATTCCTGTGTAACTGCAATTTTGTAAGGATGCATTTTGAGATCTCGGTGTAGAATTCTGCGAACACTTCGGTCAGATAACTGCAGCGTTGCTGCGAGTTTTCGTGCAGATCGCCGGGGTGACTGCTCGACCGAAGCTCTGACAGCGGCCATGGTTTTCTTATCAAGAATGGGGTCATGTCGTCAAGCGCGAAGCGGGTGCGAAAGGCACGCTGCGTCAATATCGGCGAACCGCCATTTCTAATGAACTCCTCGACGACGAATGCGCGGTGCACGAATTGTGGTGACCAATTAACATCACCATTCATTGCAATAACTCGTCCAGGATATTTTTCTCCCAATAAAACAATTGCTTTATTCACAGAGTGAGGTGTAGCGCTATCCTGTTAGAATCTCATATCCTCCAGATCAAGGTTATTTAATTCAGCTCACTAAAATCCAATTATCATCTCACGATACCGAACACCATTCACGTTACAGCTTCACCAGCAGCATTCTGAACGGAATACGCCAATTATATCTCCAAACCATAATGCACACCAAACAATGACTCGTTTAGGATTTAAAGTTTTCTCATTAATCAATCGTGACCAATTTCAAAATGTGGTTAATCTGAAACGATAATTATTTGAGAAAAATCATCTGTTTGTTCTTTGATCCAATTGACAAATTGGAATCGGTTGTGAATGTCGACTAATAGAAATTTCTGGGTCTTCAGCAACACTTTCACGTACCAAATCAATATGCTCTTATAAGCAACCAGTACGACTATATATTGCGCTTCTTTTATCTTCCACCGAATCAGTTTCTTTAAATTTTTGAACAATTGGATTGATAGTGGACGATTGTGCAAACGGTAAATTTCAGATGGACGATTGTGCAAACGGTAAATTTCAGATGGACGATTGTGCAAACGGTAAATTTCGGATGGACGATTGTGCAAACGGTAAATTTCAGATGAACGATTGTGTAAACGGTAAATTTCAGATGGACGATTGTGCAAACGGTAAATATCACGTAATTTTCTAAAAACATTTATTACTGAACGCCCGTTTTCATAAAATTATTCAAGAATTTTAATGCGTTGTTGTATTGTGTATGACTCCATTTTTACAAATGTGGTACATTACACGTCTGAAATGAGACTAGACCTAAGCAAATTAACAACGCCATGTGTATTTTATTCAAAAATTTACGAAACCGCTCAATTTGAAAAACACGTTATAATCTGGACGATTGTCCCACAGTTCTGGCATTGTTGATACTCGTCTCATACTTGTTCTGGCACCGTTCAATAAAGCTTTCCATAAGCTGACTATCTGTTCTTTCAACATTGCCACTCTCCATAATAATAAATTCCTTTTCAATGTCGCTCATCACGATGCGAACTTGATGACAACGAAAGTAATACCGAAGTCATCTGTAATACTGTCACTTCTCCCCACTAACTAGGTCAGGGTCTCCAAACTTTCCAGCCTTAGAGCCATACTGATTACTTCAGTAAGTTCCAAGGGTCAAAACCGTTTTAATTTTCCTACCATTATCTATAATTTCTAAACTAGTCAGTGAGGTCGCGCCCTAAAGGAGCTACGCTTGCTAAATTCGCCGGATTGATGACACTGGTGGGCCGGATTTGGCTCGCGGGCCGTAGCTTGGAGACCCCATTCCATCACTATTTTTTTGTCTCAATATTGTCATTATTTCTAAAAACGGACAATATTCTAACAATCATTTTTTTTTGTCTCAATATTACTTTCATTATGTTTGAATACTGAAAATACTATTATTGAAAGTGTAAGGTTCGATTAAGAGTAAAGGCTTTGATGTTGTTGTGGCATCGTTCCCCAGAATCAAGAAATATACCTTAATGCATAAGAGTGTAACCTTTGACTAAAAGTGGATATTCTACGATAATCCAAAGGGGTCCAATTCCGATACGATACTACGATAATCCAATTGTGGGTTAATTTTGGTCACCCATCAACCAATACCAAAAAACCAAATATACATAGCAAAAAGATGTTACTGTGTATGTGATGGGATCAGTTAGACGTCGTGCATTTTGTATTGCTCCAGTCTGGTCAAACGGTCACTGCTGGCCGTTTTCAGAAGCAAATAATTCGTGTCAGTGGCGTTCTGGAGTAAAAAGGCCTTTCACTAGCAAGGGAAGCAGAGAAGGCATTTTGCTTCAGAATAACGCACGACCAGATGTAGCAAAAATGACTCTAGAGACAATCGCCGTCTTGCGCTAGGAGATTTTATTACACTCGGCGTATTATCCAAACTTGGCTCTTTAGGATTTTCATCTTTCCTCATCCTCGGGTACTTTAATCGGATACCTCAATAACTCGGATACCTCAATAACTTTATCAAATAAATGTCAAGGGTAGTCAAAAAAGGCTGAGAATTAACTTGAAAACCTAACTCATACATCAAATAATATTCAAATATGTTTATGCTTGTTTTGTTTTGTTTGCTCTGTACGAGGTGTATCTATTAAATAAAGCTGCTAAGTGTGAAGCCTTCTCTTTCGAATGCAGTACCTCTCGCTTCTGTAAATAAATCCGTATGACCGTAGCCTCCGGTTCACATTAGAATTGTTTTTTTTGTTTCGCCATTGTTGTTGTTACTAAAATGTTGCATAAAGTATTTTTGTTGATTTTGGAGAACAATAGCACAACAAGAATAGGGAAAAACGACCCGAATTGTAGAAGGGCAAGTCATGGGTTCTCCACCAAGCCAATGCACCGGTTCATTCCGCATTATCTGTCAGGAGAAAGCAGAATGCACTCTGAAGGAGCTGACAGAAGACTTCCAACACTGTTTCGAACAATGGAAGATTCGCTTGGAGCGTCGTAGGGATACAGGAGAGGTGTATGTTGAAGGTGATAGTAAGTAAATATGTATGAAATCAAAATAAAATGTTTTACAGCGCCAGTCTCGTTATTTCATAGTCACGTATATACGTTTCCGAGTCGTATATTCTCGGAAAAGTCACTCTATTAAGTTATTTCGTGATAATAATTTAAGATAAACGCAAAGCTTGAAACAAATGTGATTGAAATAAAATAACGAGAAATTAAATCTGTAGATTAGGACATGGCTGACCGCTTTCCTAACGTCTTAATTATTCTCCAGACGAAGGTGGTTTTTTTTAACAATGATGTTAAATGAATGAGTACGAGCTCACGCAACAATTAACGATTACCGGTGCGCATAAATTATCGACCAAAATCGGGCTGCAATCGACCTTTCCGTTGGCGTGGCAGAAAAGGCGTCTAACTTGTCTTTGATTCTGCGATTCTCAGCGATAAATGTCAAGGGTGTGGCCGCCTTTTTCGACTTGCTTCTCCCTGTAGATTCGTTGCGTTCGCACCAGACGGGACAACTTTCGATTTTTTCGACGTCGATAATCATAATTTGTTCTTTCAAAATATTAGCTTTTAAAGTTAGGTATCTCTGCTCTGAACTAAATGTTACATCTGTATAAACATAGAAAAATGATTTTTAAATAAAGACAAATGGGAAATTGAAGATGTTGAAAAAATATCAAATAATTTTTGTTCGTTCTTATAAATGTTAACGTAAACGTTACTTATTTTTTTTAACTTAGGTTTTTTTCTTACTGTCTGTATACTTTCGCCCCCTTTCAGACACCAGTCTTATTCTAGATCGAAAAAAAAAACGTTGTGGTTTATATATGATAAAGCTTTGAGGCTTTTTTTCGACTTTGTCAAGAGATGTGAAAAGGTTGTCAACAAGGTGAAGTTCTAAAAATCTGAAGAGGGAAAGTTGCGATAATATTTCTTACCCCAACTCCGTGATCGTTTCCAGTGTAATTTTTGCTTTGTGTGGCTGTGCGTTATTTTGAAGCAAAATAAGTTCCCCTTTTCCTTTGCCTTTTTATAAGGCCTTCTTATTCTCCAGATCCTCTCTAATACGAATCAGTTGCTGGTGATAACGGTCATCAGTGACCTATTGACCAGATTGGAACAATATACGTTGCCCAGCTGATCTCACCATATACACCCTTTTGTAATTTATATCTGGTTTTACGTTACTGGTTGAAGGCTCAACAGGATTAATCCATGCTTTTTACCTTTAAGATCATCGTAGAGGATTTAATTTTCATCATAGGGCACCATCTCATGACAACATCTTGAAGATGAAAAGGAATGACACAATAATATCAAAGCATCTAGTCTTATTCTCAGTTGTGAGATCCTAGGGGACCAAACGACCTGTCTTTTGAATCGAATTTTGCCCAGCTTGTTTAAAAATTGAAAAATGGTTTGTGGTCTTACCTTAAATTCCTATCCAAGCTTAGCAGTATCCGGTAAGAACTTCCTTCCTTCTAGAAGTGCTTTTAATTCTTCATCCTCCACTTTTTTGGCTGTCCAATATATTGTACATAAATGTATTTTATATGTATATATATATATATATATATATATATATATATATATATATATATATATATATATATATATATATATATATATATATATATATATATATAAATATATATTTATATAAATAATAGTACAGAAAAACAGTCAGCAGTTTCTCCGCTCATAAATGGACTAACCATTATGGCAAAAGATTCTAGCCATAAGGCAGAAGACTGCCAATACCAAAGTTCGACTCTACGAAAATAAAACCAACCCTAACAGAAGAGCTTGACAAAAAAGCAGTACAGAACTGGCAAGAATTGAAACAAAAAATTATTAAAACAGCCTTAAAGTTAGTCCCTTTACAAAAACGTAGGAAACATTCGTGGTGGGATAAAGTATGTGAGCAAGCAGTATTAAGCCGAAGTAAAGCATTTAAACAGTAAAAAAAACAGCAATAAACTATAACGTCTTTTTGGAAGTAAGAATAGAAACATCGAAGCTAATTAGACAAACTAAAAGAAAATATGAAAACAATCAAGTAAATGAAATAGAAAATGATTTCCAAAAAAATAACACCCAAAATTTTTACAAAACATTTAAAATTAAATTAACATGCTATCAACCCCAAAGTATTTGCTTCCAAAAAGAAAACGGACACTTACCTTTAAATAACCAAGACAATTGCAATGAACTTGCAAAATATTTTCAACAACTACTAAACTGTCCTGAGCTCTTAAACATATTACGAAGACTAAACCCTGGACAAACAAACCCAGATTCCATACCACCGAATGAACATGAAATAATTAGTCAAATCAAGCGACATAAAAAAAAAACTTCTGGTGAAGATGGAATCACTGCTGAACTTTTGAAATCCGCTGGTCCAGCTACAATCAAGGAAATAACTAAAATTCTACAAGTTTTGCGAACCGAACGGATTCCGGAAGATTGGAAAGATGCTCTAGTCCATACACTACACAAGAAAGGAGATAAAACGGATGTAAACAACTACAGAGGGATATCTCTTCTCCCAGTTTGTTATAAGATTATATCTCAATGTCTACTAGACAGAGCAGAGGGACAGTTAGAACCTAAAATTGGTGAATATCAAGCAGGTTTTCGACCGGGCAGATCCTGCCCTGAATAGATCCTGAATCTAAAGTTGATCCTAAGATATCAAAAACTGTACAACAAAAATCTCGTCTGAACATTTGTGGATTTAAAAAAAAAGCATATGATTATATTGACCGCGAATCTTTATTGCAAATCTTGAAAGAACAAGTGCTAGATCTGAAAGCGCTTGTAATTATTAAAGCCACATTAACTAACACAAGGTCAAAAGTTAATTTCATGGGTAACATCTCAGAGCCCTTTAAAATTAAAACTGGAATGAGACAAGGGGATGGACTCTCCACTGGGCCCACTGGACCCACTCTTATTTAACTGTGTTCTAAATCTAAATTGATTGTCTGGCGTTTGCTGATGATCTAGCCATTTTGGCTCAAGATATATTAACGGCACAAAAACAGATAAGAAATGGCCGAAAAGGTAGCACTCCAAATTTCCTTTGAAAAGACACAACACATGACCTGTAACAGAGTAAGAACACCATTTTTAAAAACAAAATATGGTAACATAAGACGAGTCTCTCAATTTAAATATTTTGGTCAAATAATTATTGAACACGGGTTGGAAAAAGCGGTCAATAAGGGTAGATGTCAAAAAATGAAAACTGCATTGAGACTCACACAAAATATTTACAACAAAAAAATGCATATCTAAAAACACAAAAATGAAACATTACAACACACTTATTAAGCCAGAATGTCTATATGGGGTAGAAACGTTCATTTTGAATAGAAAGCGAGACATCGAGGAGATTGCAAAGAAGGAAAGGAAAATCATAAGAAAAATCTTAGGCCCCAAATAAATAAATAGCACAACATACGGACTTCGAGAAAACAAAGAAATCAAACAATACACAGATATACATAGTGATATGAGAAAAAGAAGACTTAAGTTTTACTGACACATAAAACGAATCAATCCGAGTAGGTTAACTAGACAAATAGTCGAATTTAATGAAAATAGGAGTAGAGCTAAAGTAGAAATAATTAAATGGATTGCTGCAATTAAAGCGGACCTAAGATCATCAAAAATTACATATAGTGAAATTCAGGATAAAGGCTGTTTCAGATGCAAGGTTAACGTTTGGGAGGTTGGCCAGAGAGAAAATGTAGGAAGACTGGAACAAGTTAGTCTAGCGAAAGAACAAAAGCTCATAGGGAAAGAATGAAATCAGTATAGGCGCAAAGGAAGGCTAACAACAAACGCCTCTAAATGTACTTCGCGTGGTCCATTTGGGCCCATACGTGTATATATATATATATATATATATATATATATATATATATATATATATATATATATATGGCTTAACAATGCCGTGGATAAATCTACAGTAATCTTTCACCCTTTCTCCACGTGGGCCCACCGATCGCCTTTGTCCAACTGTCATTTGGAGCTCGGCTAATGACGGCTGAAAGGCTAGAGGCCTGTTCCCGAGAAGTACGTGATGTCACATGGTGGGCAGTTGGGCGAAGTCGGTCGGTGGCACCACGTGGAGTAAGGGTAAAAAATTTATATATATATATATATATATATATATATATATATATATATATATATATATATATATTTTTTTTTTTTTTTTTTTTTCTAAATTATTCCGGGTGTCGATGCGTTGAGTCTGTGAAGAGTTACGAAGTTTGGCCGAAATCTCATTTGGCATTTTCAAGTGTTGTCAAGTGTGTAAGTGTTGTCGACTGAAGGGTCGATGGCGAACGATGTGGGGATTGACACTCGGAATCATTTAGAAACATTATGGGGGCTAATTTTAAAATAAAAGCACTGTATATATATATTTACTGGATAAACCGTTATGCTTTATAATAAACAACTCTTTTAAATTTGATATATTTCATAATGCGTTGAAATGGCATTATCTTTTCAAGCCTCTATTCCTTAAAACATTTAGAGCAGACTATTTATTTAAATTATACATACCACATTAGCTTAAATACTTGTTGAACATCTATTTACAAACTTTTTTAGTCATGGTTACCTGTTACGAACTATTTTAGTTTTAGTAGTAATACGGTACTTGGTTTGCTGAATAAGACAGTTCTGAAATAACCCTTGTGTGAGATTCTGTACTGTATTTGGACATATTTTGTTTGATTTATTTTTCTGTACCTGGGACATATCTTTGATAGGATATGGCATAAAGGGGTTGTTGTAGTATACTACTTTAGATTACTGAAGTCATATCTTTTCCAAATACAATTTATGGTAAAATGTGAAAGTGAAATTGCAAATATAAAACATATTCCATCTGAAGACGTAGAGGGGGGGGGCGGGGTGGTTGGTCCTGCCCTGTTATATATAGTAAAGGCTTGCCAATATCACCTCGTGCAACAATTTCCACATTATACGACGATACAACGAGTATGTGTAACACAAATCCAACTAAATCTTCAGAATTTTTAGAATAATCAGTACCAGAATAATTAGTACTAAGTTGAAAAGTGATTAAAATAAAGGGAAATAAAATTAAACCAGGAAAAATTAGCACAGGTAACCTTTACTAAGACGTAAAGGTATCTGTCGATCTGTAGTCAATAATAAACATATTTTACAAAAAGAAGAACTATGCTGCCTTGGAATACATTTAGATAGAATATTGGCTTGGAAAAGAACATACATTTTCCAAGAGTGAAGAAAGATAAATCTCTATTGGCTCTTAGACAGAAAGTGTCAATTAAGAACCCAAGATGAAGCACTGGTTTATAAAACAATATTAAAACCAATATGGTCATATGGAATTGTGGGAAACCACTGTCCATTCTAACATGGAGATAATTAACAAATACCAAACAAAATATTAAGAATTATATAAGAATAAGAATCTTGATACTCTGAAGTAACCTTCGTCAGAGAAAACTTCAAAATTATATTGAAGAATTCAAGAAAAGACTGAATGAAGGTTCACCCAAAGGCCCTAGCAATAATTCTGATATAACAGCCGCGTGTTTTGCGTTACTTAAAGCGCAACCCGTTCAGTATCTTAAGTGAATTAGTGCAACAAAATAACATAAAAGTGCTTGCACGTTTTTTCCCAATATTGAAAATAGTCTGCATAGGCTAGTAGAAAAAGTGGCATATTAATCGATCTGGTATTTACATGATATTTATGAGTGTCATATGTGTTGCTTAATGCTTACTGACTTGTTGTCGTAAAGGCAGACTGAAAGAAAAATAAGTACTAAATAGAATATATGAGGGTTGCTATATATGTATCCACAATTGGCAACAATGCTTTGCTGGGCGCTATCTGTGTACTGTAACTGTGTACATACTCAAAACGTTTTGTTATAGGGATGCTATTTATGTTGTTTAGTGTCTTGAAAATTTCATCTCAAAAATGGAATCAACTGATGATTTACTACGACTTTCGACGTACATTATATCAACAACAGTGTATCGATCAACTCACTTCGACTTTTGACGATAAAGGATCATCTAAAATCACTGTATATCACTGGTTTAGTGAATTCAATAGTGGCCGTCGTTCGCTCGCGGACGAATTTAAAGAAGGTTGTTCAAAATCTGTTGTTGTGCCAAAAAACATCGATACTGTGCGCGAACTGATAAAGCAAGATCGTCATGTGACATACCGTGAGATTGAGGTATCCCTGGGCATTAGTATGATAAGCATATATCAGATGTTACATGAAATTTAGCCGTGCTAAACATTTGTGCGCGTTGGATTCGTTCAAAATTGGAATCGCTCAAAAAAAGCCCTCGTCGATTAGCGCACAAGAAATGCTCAAAAAATACAATCGTGATGCTTCAAAACCCGTGTATAAGATCTACATATGCGATGAATCTTGGATCTAGGCGTATGAGCTCGAAAGTAAACAGCAGTCGACGATATGGGTTTTTCAAAATGAGCCAAACCCAACAAAAGTTGTTCGCGTAAGAAGCACATCAAAGCAAATGGTCGCCTTTTTTTTGGGATAAATGGGCATGTGGCTAAAGTACCACTAGAGAATCGTAGAACGGTCAATTCTGAATGGTACACAACCATTTGTGCCAGAAGTCTTTGAAGAAATAAGAAAAAACACCGGCGATGCAGGATCATTCTTCACCATGACAACGCGAGCTCTCATACATCGGACCGAACAACTCAATATTTGACCGGTCAAAACATCGAATTGATGGGTCATCCACCGTACACTCCTCATTTGGTATTCACTGATTTCTTTTTGTTCCCGTCCGTGAAGAACAAACTACACGATCAACGATTTTCGATGCCAGAAGAAGCGGTTGCGTTCAAAATGCAGGATTTTGGAGATACCTCAATCGGAATGGAAAAAGTGCTATAAAAATTGGACATATGCAGAAGTGTATGGACTATCGCCGAGAATATTTTGACAAACAGTAAAACCATTTTTAACGATAAATATTTGTTTTTATTTGTTATTCCGGACACATAAATAGCAACCCTCGTACAAGGTTTGGAGTTAATAATTTTTTTTAAATTTTCACTAATTTTTAGGAATATTGAAACAAATATGCTTTTAGACGCATATGAAAAATTGGATGTAAAATTAAATTAATATTGTAAAATTAAATTCATATTTTTCTTGATAAATAATCATACAGTAAATGTTCGCCCAATTCGACCTTTAAACAGAGCGGGTTCTTTCGAAATTGCGTTCGCCGTTGACAATAGCACCACTCGAAAACAACCTAATGACGCTCGATCAGACTTAAATCATATAAAAAGCGTGCTGTCGTCTCACCGTGCATACACAACATCACTTGTGCTTTTAGTGCAAACACAGCTAACCAACAAAAAAATACAATGGCTTTCAAGGTAGGTTTAATTAAATTCAAAACAATTTTTCAAATCAGAATCTTAGACTCTCCTAGACAGAAGAATAATTTTTGATTTGATTTTTTTTTGAATAAGTTCGTAGCTTTTGCTGCTGTTGTTGCTGTTGCCAGAGCTGGCATAGCTCCAATCGCTGCTCCATTGGCTTATTCCGCCCCTATTGCAAAGGCTGTTGTTGCTGCCCCTATCGCTAAAGCCGTTGTATCGGAAGAATACGATCCTAATCCACAATACTCTTTTGGATATGATGTACAGGATGGTCTTACAGGAGATAGCAAAAGCCAGGTAAATATTTTTTTAATACAATAGAGAGCTACTACTTACTACTATTTCAACTTAAATAATTATGCAGAATCCAATAATATCTCCAAATTATTAGAAGTCAGCTCTAATAGATAGAACATGTAGACAATGATTTCAATGATTCAAAAGTTACAGTTGTAAAGTGTGAAAATTATGCAGCGATATAAATTGAAAAATTTACAACACCATATGGAAGATGGACTTGAATTCAGAAAAAATCTTGCCAATCTCAATATGCAACTACATGTTACAAAACCTGTAAAAGAACCATTGTTCCTAATTCATCACAATTGGTGTCATTCAACCATTTTTGATTGTTTGTTTTGTTGGCACATTTTTCCAACTACGAGAAAAATTACAGAAAGTGTTAATGGGACATATATTGATTACGAAAGAAGAAACGGTATATATTAAATTGCATATCTAGTAATAATGAAGTTCATAATAAAACATCACATCTGTTCCTTATCCATACTGGATGCCAAACGTTTATCAAAGTGGGAAAACTGGGATGGACAGCCCATGTTGAAACATCGAGTGATAATAACCCCATTAAGCAAATAATTGGTTAAATTCCGATATGCAAAAGACTTACGATTTTACGACAGGTTAAGACCTTTTAAGGGTTGTAAAACCACAGATGACGATGAATAATAAAGTTCGCATTAGGAAACATCTCCATCCAACCAAAAAAAAAAAAAAAAAACAATATGATATGAAATGCGTGAAAACAGCATAGATAATTCTGTCATCACATGTAACCATTTTAAAGAGTCTGATAAAGAACATTAAAGCATTGGGCCTCAACAATCATCTTTTTAGGCCCATGGGGAGGGCTGTACTACTCGGAACAGCTCAAATAGTCTAAGAGTTTTTGGATAACAACAATAGACCAAAAATGTCCATCAACAATGTATCCGTAAAGCCCAAAAACACGAAAATGACCTCCTCAGAGCTTAATCCTTTTGATATCTAAGATATCTGGAATAGGTGAATATTCGGTTAGAGGGAGTGCGAATGCCGTTATGCTACAATCGATTATAATTTTAGCCATTCATATTTAACCATTTGTTCATTTTAATCATCCATATTTAGCCATTTAATTAATGTAATATAATAAAATATCAATCTTGTAAAAATAACACCCTTAATTTTAAAATTAACGTTTTTCTAGGTAGAAACTCGCAACGGCGATGTTGTTCAAGGATCATACTCTGTCGTAGACCCTGACGGTACCAAAAGAACCGTTAACTATATCGCTGACCCAATCAACGGTTTTAACGCTGTGGTCCAGAAAGAACCTCTCGTTGCTAAAGCTGTAATAGCCGCACCAGCATACGCTAAAGTAGCTGCCCCTGCAGCATACGCCGCTCCTGTAGCTGCTAGAATCGCCGCGCCTGTAGCATATGCTGCCCCCGTAGCTGCTAAAATTGCTGCTCCTATCGCATACTCTTCCCCAATTGCCTCTCCTCTAGCTTATGCTGCTCCAGTTGCCAAACTGGCTGCTCCAATTTCCTCATACGCCTCCCCCGTTGCTTATGCCGCCCCATCCGCTCATTTAGCCTATGCCGCTCCAGTCGCTAAATTATCCTCTCCCTTGTCTTACTCCACCTCTGTTTTACATTAAACGAATTATTGAGCTATGGACTATTACATTTTAGGTAAATTATTATTATTATTATTTGTAAAATAAACTGTTATTTTGTGCATAAATATCTGTAGTTTTTTATAAAAAAAGGAAAGTTTTCCTCCAGCCGACCCTTTGGCATATGCCATCCTCCCTGTGCAAAAATATGATTTGGTGTATAGTGATAAATCTCTTTGATTCCAATCAAGGTTCCAATGGAAGAATTGATAATTGCATAGTAACGATTTAGGAGACAATCTCGAAAAATTAGTTTTTAAACATTCTAGACATTTCAGAGGCACCAATTCGTGAATTATTGTTGAATGACATACATTATAACAGAACTGGTCTCTTAGACACCATTAGATATACTGAGTATTTTATAATATTCTAAAAATATTAAATGAATCATTAAAATAATTGATTAATTTGTCCGTTACATTGTGATAGTTCATTTTTCAAATTAAATAAAACAAATTTTTACTTTGTTATTTATCACTTCTTGTATTTTTTGACTGCGTGACTGTAGTTTCGTAAAAAACAAACCAGCTTTAAAACTTCAGATTCAAGGAAAAAATATCCTGCATAATATTTTGAGCTGTGACGAAAAATGGAACTTCTACGATAATCCAAAGTGGGTTAATCTCCTGTGAGTCGCTAACGCAAAACCAAATATCCACGCTAAAATAATGGGATTACTATTATCAACAGTAACTGTTTTATGCTGGTGACGCTCTGGAGGAAAAATGCTTTATATCAATAAGGTGAGAAGAAAAGTCATTTTGTTTCAGGACAATGCACGGGCTTATACTGTAGGAAGAACTCTGGCAACGATTACCGAGTTGGGCTGGAGGATTTTATCACAGCCGGAGTATTCTCCAGACTTAACCCCTTGCGATTTTTATCTTTTCTGATGCACGTAACATTGCCTCGTTAATAGCTGCTACACAATTTTTCAGTAAGCCAAAAAAAAAAAAACATTAAACTGATTGATATTTTACTTTACCTTAGAAATTATTAAGGTTTTTGAAATATTCTAAATATATTAAATGTATCACTAAACGTTGGTTCTTCTTAATTATGCTTTATTAACCAAATAATTCTCAAACAATATGTTGTGCTCGTAACTTAACTTTACATGTTTGGAGTGCATCTTGTTATAAAATTCTAGTAAAATAAACTATGTTGGAAATTGGGAATAAACAATATGACCCTTAAAGATAGTCGAAACTTTTGGTATTGGCAGGGATGCCAGCCGTTAAGTCGGATAGTCCAGAAAATTCACAGGAATTTTCTTAAGAGAAAGGAAGACGCAAATAGTTTAGGGAAATATTTATTTGGACTATTATATGTAATATTTAATAGTTATTTCGGTTAATAATGTCGATATTTTCGCAAATTTTGAGCCTTTATTTCCATAACAAAATAAATTACCTTACTCATCAAAGTATTGGCCATCGTTAGCTATTACTTTTCCCATCTTTCTGTTAAGGAATTTATTCCGCGCCAAAAGAACTTTTGTTTTTTTGAAACCAAGCATTCATCAAGCCAAATTTTTATTTTTCGTAAACGTTGCTCTGAAAGTCCGTACTGCATTGATCGATCAAGTGGGTTGTAGTCCGAAGCGTAAGTCCGGTGAATATGGCGGGTGGGGTAGGACGTCTCATTTAACGTTTTCCAAATAGTTTCTTGCACTTTTTACAACATGGGACCGAGCATTATCATGTTGAAAAATTACTTTATCGTATCTTTGGACGTATTCTGATCGTATTTCCTTCAATGCTCGGTTCAATTTTATCAGTTGTTGTCGGTATCGATCACCAGTAATCATCTCACCAGGTTTCAGCAGTTCGTAATAAACAGTTCCCCCACTCCACCGCCCAATACACAGCAAAACCGTTTTTCCATTTATATTACGCATTGGTTATGATGTTGAAGATTGACCTGGGTCTGCCCATTAATTTTTGCGCTTTGGGTTAGCAGAATAGATCCATTTTTCACCTGTCACAACCCGATGCAATGCAAAAAATCTTTTCTCTTCTGTCCGACAAGCAAAATTTCACAAGTGATTTTTCGCCTTTCAGTGTCTCTTTCCTTCAATTCATATCGAACCGATTTTCTTTCTTTCTGGATCCTTCCGAATTCAAAAATAATGGATTGGGTAACATTCAATGCTTCTGCCATTCAATTGTTTCAACGTATGAGTTGAGTCTTCATCCAATAAAGTTTGCAATCAGTTTCAGTAGATGTAGACAATGCACTTCGTTTTATCACAAATTTGTCCATTTTATTTAATATCATTAATATATTTTACTACCACACTTTTATTAATTCAGTTAACACGTAATGAGAAAAGAAATCGTATTATTTAACACTGGGTGAGAGAAGAAATCGTAGTATTTATTTTCGTAAAAACGTTATTAACAATGAAACTCTACCTCTCGTTCCTTTGTTTATATTACCAAAGCGCATGGATTGTACGAATCTGTCTAAGCGCGTTCGGGACATGACCCGTCTCGCAGGCGCGGGTGGGTAACAGGGCGTGCGTGGGCGGTTCATTTTACTAGTGCGTACAAGCGCGTGCAAGTGCAGGGTACTGGATCAAACTGGTAAAAGTAATATAAGAACAAGAGGCTACACAAGTCTAGTTCGGTGTTTGTGGCTGCATGCGGTATTTCGGTATAAGTATAACGCCCCATTCACACACACATTCGTCATTGATGATTCGTCATTTCATACAAAGACTAATAGACGATTCGTTTTCTTCACGATTCGTAAACTCGTTTACACACGCTCGTAGGAGTTTATATATAGTTCTTATATAGTGGTATAAAAAAATTGATTGTTAATCGTATTAACCGTGACATCCTAATTATTAATCATTAAGCTGGATTATAAATTAAATATAGAATGTCATAGAACCATTTAGTTCGATTTATTTTATTATAAAAACAAAGTTTTTATACAGAAAAAATAAACGATTGGAAAAAAATGAACAAAATTTTTTTCAATAAAAAAAAACAGAAAGAAAAGTTTTTTTTAAAAAAATGGCAAAAAAGCAAAATGGCAAACTCTCAAGAATTGACGGTTTTACTCAAAAAAACTGAAAAATTCCATAAAACTTGACATCTGAATTTTTTTTGTATTTCTTTCTGAAAAGTACATTCAAAAACAAAACATTAAAAAAAAACGTCCCTTTTAGTGGGAAAACGCGTTTAGTGGAAAACGAAAACGTCCCTTTTAGTGGGGTAAAAAAAGATAACAAAATTTCAGCCAAACAACAAACAAATGGAAAGGGGTCGGGTTTAAAAGTGGTTGACTTGGCATGGCCCGATATGTATGTATATATCTATGTATGTATGCTAATAAATTTTAAATTAAGCAGAGTTAAATAATTGTTAAATATTTGATGCACAAAACATTTGGCACTCCTGTTAAACTTCTCAATCCTATAAAGTGTTAAATTTAACTGTCAGATTTGCTTGCGATTCAATTTAGCGCAAATATTTTAATGAAAACCTAAACTGTCAAACATTGTCAAGAGTTCGTTTTTCACCTCTTCTTCCCTTTTCGAAGATTTCCCCAGTTAACAATTTTGGAGAGAGCGGAATAGATCATAGTAGGAGGGTGCGATATTGGTTGAGAAAGGTGGATGGAGTAAAACATTAAAGCATTTTTGGCGACTTCTGATTGAAATGGGTAGTCGTGCATTGTCATAATAAAACACGGCACATTTTCTAATTGCTAATTGCGCCCTTTCGCCGATCTAATTGTAAATAGTATAAGTTGGTGTTGACGGGTTGGTTGCGTGATAGAAACTCAAAGTGGATGGATCCCTTCCAATCCCACCAAATTACAAAGCATAATATTCTTTAGGTGATGTGTACGTTGCCACACACAATCAATTACACAATCAACTTAACATCCGAAGCAGAGGTAATTACTTACCATCCGAAGCAGAAATGTAGCACTACTATTTATTATGCACCAAAAGATGCAAGAACGAGTTCGGTTCGGCAGTTTCCGCTCACCATGTTCTTAATGGACCCACTCTTCGAATCTGCAGACATATCCAATTTTTTTAATTCAATATTTAACATATCTGCTACCTCACGGACCGTGATGCGTGGATCTTCGGCGATTATGGCCTTAATTTCTTCGGCATCGGTGCTTGAAGGACGTCCAGATTGATACAGGCCTTACAGGTCAAAATCTTCATCCCTAAACCGACCAAGCTATTATTGTTCCGTGGTATTCATAACAAAACTCTCTCCGTAAGCGGCATAAATCTGGTTTTTTTGTTTAGACCGTGTTTTTGCCACTTTTGAAATAAAAAAAGATAATGTGGAGTAAATAAGAGATAACAACCGACATTTTCAATTTGAATCACCGCAAACATTATAAATTCCACAGGAATTAATAATATATGAATATACTCACCAATCAAACACAGATTTTTATTTTAAGTGCTAAAAGACCAACTAATGAAAGATCCCTACAAACTTTAGAGACAACTCAATACTTGGCTGGAGATTACTCAGTACTATATCCTTGGTATTGTTAGTGTTTTATTCATGGTGGACCTCGAAGATCTTCCTGAACGAGATTCATCTTTAAATACTTTTCCATCATCACTAAAGTCCTTGAACTACTTGTAATTTTTTTTTATATCACTTCATTGCCGTAACATTTTTAAAGATACCACATAGTAGTGATAGTATATTTACTAATTCTCCATTAATATACTTATCAATATCCTTCTTAAAAAAATCTATTACTTACACTAAGTGAACGGTATTTAATACTGACGTTTGAAAACACTGTTACATTATCTGCTCTTTATTTCTGCTTATCCTAATTTCATTTGTATTTAATTTTCGTTAGCCAGTTTCAGTTATCGTCGGAGCGGTAGTTGGTTCGATTCCAGCGCTCGGATGGTTGTTTTTCTTTCTTTCTTCTGTCTGTTTACTTCCTAAATGTTTGTGATTGTTTCTAAGAAAGAGTGTAAAATCCGACAATGAATTACCCCTCAGTCACGCCAGTTAAAGGCTGGGTAAGGCCGGATGCCTTCTGAGAAGTGTTCTACGTTGGTCACTCGCCAGTCGGTAGGTTTCCTAATAGACTTATGGGTAGGCACATAACCAAGGGTTCATAACCCGAGGGGGGTGCTGGCCAGGGTTTGTCGGAAGCTGATGACCGTGGTTCGGAACCCACGTTAAGCTGTAGGTCCAGTCGCTAAATAGCCTAGTTGCTGATGCGCCTCTAACCCTAACACTTTACCCTTACCTTTTAGTTTCAGTTACCTAGTGGTACCCCCTGGTATTGAGTCGAGGTACGACACCACTAGTATGAAGCTTGTATAAGACAGCCTCCTTTCAGTATTTTCACTATTTTTTATTCTCGTCCATAGAGGACAGCACAGTGGGTAGGCGTAGCTTTTCGTTTCAGGCTGGTTGAAACAGGTGCAAGACACTTCCGTAAATATCTCGTTAATCCCGTTTCTTTTCGACGCCCCAGTATTGTAAACTAGCCGTGTCCCGTTAGAACCCGGGCTACTTAATAGCTAACACTTCCGCGGCAGTACGACTAGTCACCTTACCCAAGTAAGGTTCAGTGCCCAAGTTATAGTGGACGACTACCGTAGTCGTTGTTTATAGAACTTCTATTTGGGAATGACTGATGGCTAAACTTATCTAATTACAGATATAAGACGATAACTCAGAATCCCTTTTTGTGTCTTTGATTTTCGCATCATATATATTTGTCTGTTTTATATTATATTTATAGTTTTACAAAGTACATATAGCTTGTTACACTATCATTTAATATACTACTCGTCTATACTACACTATTAGTGTCATTCGTCTCTTCACCGCATTTCTAACCGAGTTGTTTCTAGTTTTAAGTAATTATTAAATAAGTTAAGTTTTACACATGTATGTATATATATATATATATATATATATATATATATATATATATATATATATATATATATATATATATATATATATATATATATTACCATTTGTTAAGTTGGGTTATTAAATTGGCTGGCGCCGTTACCGTTTGTTTGATTTGTCCTGAACCCGTAACCATGACCAAATAACGCCCACGAACGAAGAGCACCAGAGCAGCTATTAAGGTGTTATAAAACGTTACAACCTTTAAAGCCCTGTTTTAAATTTTCTTCAACTGAAATCTAAAACAATTTCTAAATATTTAAAAATTGTTTGTTTGTTGCTTACTTATTTTGTATTTCATAAACAGCTTTTTACAATATTTGTATTCAATTATATAATGACAATTCGTTGTACCGTTTTTAAAAACTAATTTATTTATAAATGTCCAGTAAATTCTATTTGATAAAAAAATAACTGTTACAAAATAAAAGTAGTTTCTAACAAAATAGTGAACGCCTTGAATCGTAACGCACTTGTCTTTGTAATGGGTAACGGAGACTTGACTCTCCGCACTGGTACACTGGACTCGAACACTACCAAATGACTTTCGCCTGACAGCTAATAGTTGAATTCTTCTTATGTCTCAAGGTCCTCTGTATTTATAGTTCTGTTTGGATTGCGAGGAATGCAAAATTTTATCAGTTTACTGAAAAACATTGGTATTTAACTAAATATGCATAAACAATATTTGACATTCTATGATAAGGTATTATTCTATATATAACTATTCCTTTTTTTCAATGCTTGCACTCGTATATTTGTTTTTGTTAGTCAACCATTTTGCTTTTTTCTAATTGTTTATAAAAATCGATGTTTAATTATTTTTACAATTTTGCTTGAATTTCTACTGCGAACATAATACTATGGCGAACAACCAAACGTTCAAAAATATATGTGGAAACTCTAAAAACCCTCGTTCATTACTATTTAAAACAATAGTGAGTTCAAGCTGTTTTATTTCGGTTTTAATTTGGAATTTTATCGATAATTTTACACTCCGACGATCACGCCATTGTGTAACACATATACATACTCTTTTAGATATTTATTATTTGGAGATATTGTCTAGACAATTCTAAATTCTATTTTGATATAGAGATTATAGAGTATAAGATACTATACCCCTTTATAACGGTCAAATAGTGATCTTTATTGACTTTTTATGACTTTATTTATTGACTTAATATTTGACTTTTTATTGACTTTATTGACCTTCTGGCAAGAATTCGTCGTGGATCATGATATTCGAAAGAAATAGTCAAACAAACTTTGATTTTTTGACCGACTTTGATGGTTCTCGGTCTCGGCTACCATTTAATAAGTACATCCTTTGAAAAACAGAATTCATCAACATTTTAAGTCAAGCACATACTGATCTGCGATCTTTCTGGACATTGGCCAGGTCTTTGATAGGGTTTAGTATAGAGTTATACTTTGTCTGGAAACTAGTTTAACACTACTGAAATCATAGTTCTTCCATGGACTCAGAATCCATGAAATCAGAAAGATCAATCTTATATTCGCTGGAATCTTATAGGGAAGTATATCGGGTCATCTCCTGAACTTATTATACACTACAGATTTAAAATGTTGCCTGATACAACAACCATCCAATAATTTATGATGTAAAACCCTTTTTTCGAAATCATATATAAAGAGAATTAAAATTAAACAAGTCGACAAAATAACCATAAAAAACAATTTGACTTTAAATTGGAAAAGTTTAAAAAACCTTTTCCTTCTTCGTTTTCATTTAACTTTCTGAAAAGGAAATCCAATCATCATAATTCCATATATTTTACACCGCAGGATGTGGTGTAGATTTCAAGGTTTGAAATAAACCAGAAGGAACCTTCTTACGGTTGTGGAACGTAATAGAAATTTTTCGTGAAAGTATTATAAAACGAGAGGTGGAGCGTTTATTCTAGAAATGTGAGAAAAAAGCTGATGTAATAGAGAAAAATATCATTTTATAGGGAAATAAAATTATAATGGACCCTTGTGGATCTTAGATATACTTTAACAACTACATTTAAAGGTTTGCCTTGTAAGTTAACAGCTCTCCCGACAATCTGAAATGAAAAGGAAGAAGTGAATGAGGCTGAAAATGAAAAAAAGTAATGAGAAAAAAAAGAAAATAAAAAAAAATAACAGGATACCATATTAAATCAACATAGGGCTTTCGATATGGCCTTTGAAGAAAAAAAAGTGTATTGTATGTTTAACCCTAGCTCACTAAACATATTTTTCAGTAACAGTGTCACAAAATGTTAGCTATAATGACACACAAAATGACAAAATGACGTTTTTTTTTCCGAATCATATTATTTATTATTAAACAAGTAACTGGTATGAAAGGATATTTATTAAATTTATTGAAAAACAGCCGTAAATTTTAAAAACGTAATCCTTGCACTCACTGCAAACTGGAATGATGTGTTTGCCACAAATGGCCTTTCTGTATGAGTGGCATGCGACTTTGGTCGTCATTTTATGTTTCTGGTTTGGGCAAGCTGAACAAATTTTACGTTTGTTTGGCTGTGCTTGAGAAGTGCTTGGTACAACACTTTCATTTTTTTAAATATCTTTGATACTGGCCTTTGCACAAATGCTCTGCGTTTTTGCCATTGTCTAATCATGCTAGATACATATATAACATACGCGTTTATCATGCATAGGTTCAAGATACCATAAAATATGCACTGAAGCCATCTATTTGTTTTACAATTGCAGCTAATGATACTCTGATCGATAGTATATAAATCTGATCGATAGTATCGATAGCTCCTTTCGTGCTGTTGTAGAAATGTATGATTTTAGGTTTCTTTGTGGTGGAATTAATGTCTGTCTATTCATGCATTGTTGATAGAAGAAAAATCACTTTGTTTGACTTCGTTTTATATGAGACCATGGTCCTCTCAGCATCAAAATCAAACATTGGAGTGTCGATATTCCTAGTTTTTGTGTTTTTCATTTCTGACGGGATTCTCACGTTTATTACTGCGTAATGTGCCAACAATTGTTAGTTTGTAAGAAGGCTAAAGCAGTTCTGAAGCAAATGGTATGGACTTAATTCAGTTATCCATGGTTATACTTCTATTGGGCCCATAGAAAGGCTCACAAGTTTTCGCTACATTTTATACCTTTACCCAAATATGGTGTATTATTACATCAATCATTTCACCAGAAATAAACAAATGAAATAATGAAATTGGTTCTAACATATCCCTTGCTTCATTAACAGGTCCAGGTATAGAATGAATAACTTTTCAAACTGATGTTTGGATACTTAGGTGCGTGGAGTGGTTGCCCACTTGTGTTTATTTTTTCCATAAATGTAGTCCTTATTTGGATGTATTACCAAGTTTCTCTGTGAAGATGAGGGTAGACATGGCTGCGAACGCTCGGAGAAATCATCATCAGAGTCTATGATCATACTTCTGTTTCAGCTGCCTCTGACACCATTCAGTTCATCAGTGAAAGAGACCGAAGATTCTTTTTCACTTTCAGCGGTGTTTACAGGTAAGTTTTCCTCCAAGTTGTCATCGGGTTCAGACTCATTCAAAATCGGCAAGATTTTATCTTAATCTTGCTTCTAGCTTGAAGCTATTAATGGGCCCAAGTAGGAAGGTACTGGAGTACTGGAATACACTTAAACAGCGAATTCGTTGGAGTCATGTAACATAGATTAATGTCTGGTGATCTAAGGTTAATAAATACTTTAATTGTTTATCGTCAAATACCTGCATTTGCTGCATTCCTGTAGACTGTTTAAAAAAGATTGGCGACAGATAGTCAACCAAGCCATGGTTCACATGGCCTGCGGAGAAATGTAAAGTTGTAGGAAAATATTTGACTAACAGCTTCTGTTTCGGCCATATTCTCTTCAGCTGATGCGAATTCTAGTCCAACAAGTCATTTTCTCATGTTTCTATAAAAACAAAGTTAGAGGAGACCAAGTCCGGAGAAAAAGGTTGATGCAGCATCAATTCTTAGTGCAAATTGACTAACTACGCTGTTGCAACGACAGACGAATGGGCGAGTGCACTGCAGCACTTTTCCAAATAGTAGACGAAGGTAATGTTCAAACTTCTACTAACTAATTTGAATTTTTAAACTAATGTTCAAAAAACAACAAACTATGACCGTGACCTTTCTAGCCAAACGAAACGTCTTTGCCTTATTCGGTGCACGTTCTTCAGAGTAAAATCGACTATTTTGATTATTCAGTCGTTTGGCTGTGTAGTTTTGAATTCAAGTTTAATAACAGTCACGAAATGTTCTTTGGTATTACACTTATATATGTCTGTGCACCGCTGTGAAGTGGTAACTCGATTATGGTTTTGGTTCCGCACACACGATACTCTTCGCGCTGCTACCTTTTTCATGTCCAAGTGTTAGGAATTACCACAAAACCATAGAGGGGGTATTTTCACAGTATTCTACGATAGTAGAACAGTAGGATAACAAAGGAACATTACAGTAAAAAAGATTAGCCTGATAGAACTACTTTAGGGTGTGGTGTCCTTAAAAATGCATTTTTATATTCCCATTTGGATTTTTTTCCGGAAAATTTGAGTACAGTAAGCGATGAACAAAGAGAGTGGTTTCACCAGGACATGGAAAGACGATGGAAGCAAGATACCAGGGACGTTGGAACCCATCTATATTGGACGACTACTAGTGGTTATTAAAAAGAGATGATGCGACAGAACACAGATGATACAAGAGAAAAAATTGAAAGTTTTTGTCGCTATATGACATCTCATGTAAAATATTTTTTATTCCCATAATTGTCAGTAATCTCTCTCTGTATAAATGTAACACGTTTTACATGTTTATATTACATAAATATTAGATTGTAAAAGATGTCGTCTCCTTTTTTTCCCCACCACCGACCCCCCGAAAACAAAAGAAACTGTACGTGTTTCAGTAATAAGCTTATCATTTTCAAATTCAGGACTACAAAATAATTCATATACATCTATTTTCATCAATGTTACCTCAAAAAACTTGAAATTTGTTGACCTGTGTTATATATTATATAAATGTAAGCCAATAAGCCAGTATATTATAATTAATATATTTCTCTTATTTTTTTCAGATTGCGTAAGTTTTTTTTTGCATAAGTTAGTGTGGCAGCTGCATTTTTCTGTGTTGAATTTTTGTAAAGAAATGCGAGAAAATAAAAACCGGGCCACGAATTGTGGCAGCCCGTTTACCTAAAAATGTCATCGATGCAATTACTGTATCGAAATTATTTTATGTGCCCGACATAACTGAACAACTACGAGCTGAACATTTTAATGTCTCGATTTGGTGAAAATAGATTGGCGATGTAGTCTCAAGAAAACGAAGTTAATCTCTTCGTCGCTGTTTGAATAAATCTAGGTGCAAATCTAGCATATATCTAAATTTGAAGGCAGATTTACCAATGATAATGTAGAGAATTAAGTGAAGGAATACTTTTTATGCAATATTATGAAATATAGCAGTAGAGCTCGGAGCTTCTTCAGTAAATTTACAGGGTGAAAAGGAAAGTGTTTTCTTAAATTTAACCTAACTGAATTTTGAACAAATTTCTTTAAAACATGTATCCATGTCTTGTTTATTTAAAACCATCGGAATTTAGTTTTTGCTGCATTGGCTTTTTAAGATAATATTTGAAAATTAAGTGTAATATTTATATAACCATTTATTCTATACGTTTCAACACAAATTTGATTTGTTCTGTTACAAAAAAAGGAAAACTTAGACATCATTGTCGTTTAATGTCGAAGTTGAAATTACTAGAACAAATTTTTCATACTATAACACGTTGCAAACCATTCATGTTACATTACGAAACACATGATTCATTGTTCAAAAGAGGCTTCGTCGGTTGATAAAATATTTTATACAAAAAATTTGGAAGTGCACGTAAAATATTAACATAGAAGCATTTATCTTCGGAAAACTTTTGAAGCATTGCCAAACTTTGTTGAAGCATGTATTATAAAGTATACTACTATGACCCAAAAAGGTAACTTTTTAAATAAAACACAAATTATTTATTTATTCTTTCTCCTTCAAAATAATCTCCTCTTATTACAATACTCTTATTCCAACGTTTTCTTCAATATTTCCTTCAGAGTGGCCAGCAAATTTTCTTGAATGGTTTCTATAGATTCAAAACCGCATCCACAAACTTTTTTCGTCAGGAGAGGAACCATAAAAAGTCACAGGATGCCATATCTGGTGAATATGGTGCTTTCGAAACAATATTTGTTTGATTTTTATCGAAAAATTATGAAATAATTTGAAGATGGTGTGATATTGTGATACAAAAAATTGTTTTACCTCAAATCTGGACCTTCTTTAATGGACTCTGATGCTTAATCGGCTATTACTCGGTACAATATCGTTGATTTTGTTACTGTTTTCATCAGTGGTTGATGTGGAAGGCTAATCCTGTACTTTTAAGCTTACCAATCATATCAAGCTTTAGTCAGATATCAAGAATTCTTATACCAACTTAAAACGTTACTTTTTAACCAAATAGTACTAAAAACAAATGACACGTGATATTTATTATATGCATTTATTATTATATATTTAACAATGACTAAAATTATTTCCTTTAATGAAAATATCTTCCTTAATTTCCTGATTAAAAACCGAAACTACTTTCTGGATAATCCTATCTAAAGAGAACTATATGTACTGGCAAGTTTTATGAAACATTTTCTTCAAAGCCATTCAGTTCAGTGCATTTTTCGCACACAGTTTCTCGAGAAACAAACAAAATATTTGACTTTAATATAATTAAGTGAAACTCCCCAGGAGAACTAAATTTTGTAACGCCCTGCAGGGGTAAAACACGCTACTATAGCATCCTCGTATTCTGCTTCGTAAATTTCAATTTAGTTAGTGGAACATTCTGCGAAATTACATAACATAAAACTGTTTGGACTTTAAAGCATTCCTTAATTCTGAAACACACCGGTGTTATTTTATTGCAATAAAACTATCATATTTTTCGTTTAATAAGTCGTTTTATTATTATTTATATTTAAAGAGAATTGAATTCGTTTTTCTCAACTTGATAAGTTAAAACATGGTAAAAGTTGAGTGACAGTGGTATAATTTTTTCAAAAATAGATTGTTTTTCTTCATTATGTATGTACCATGGCGTACTTTATTCTGGGTGTTTAAATTCTTGGTGTATCCACAGAGTTTCACAATTTACTCATAAAGAAACAGTTTACTGTGCATTGACAACTCAGTATAGCGACCGAGAAGCCAATATATTTGCTTGAATTTGAGTACCAGTTGCTTATGTTTTTTCTTCACATGTGTTGTCCATTGTAGCTTGGCACGTGGGATTGTTTGTTGGTTGATCATCAGTGGTACACACTCATATGTTTTAATGGTGAAATTGATGTGTATCGACTCCGCCTCATTTAGCTTAATGCGCCATTTCTTTATTTAGTTGGTCACGTTGTTAAAGGAACTTTGTAGCTGACTGGCCTGATAGTAGCTGATATCTTAGCCAATGGTGAGAAGAGTAGAATCATCAGCAAATGTTGCCATAACTACACCAATACTTTGTCGAATGTAATTTGTATATATCCAATGAAATGATTCGTATTCGACTTCAAAAAACATGTACGACAGCATCAACAGGAAAGCTTTCTATCTAATTAATAGACGATGCCAATATATCAAGAGAAAACCTTGCTGGACAGATGAATTTCAAATATCTATTGCATTAGCAACCACACTTTTCAAATTTTCTCTTGAAAAAGTTTTAATGGATACGACAATTGATAGACACAGCTCACTGCAGCAAGAACACTACCAGATGTGGAGCAAGCTTGCCAGGAAGTATGAGAAAGCTAACCAAGCAAAAAGTAAACTTATGCCAATAAAAACAAGTGGAATTTAATAATTAATGACATGAACATCGAAGCAGTTAAAGAGTTCACACACCTTTCTCTGACTTATAGCAACGCTACCAATTTAGTAAGGCATCCAATAACCTGGTAACAGGGAATGGTAACAATGAGCTCGTGAAAGGGCATAGTATTGATATTGAAAGGGCATAGTATTGATACAACAACTTAATAATATCAGGATTTATAAAAAGAGTATCCAGACTAAGAATCCATAAAACAATGATAACATCGGTTGTAACCTATGAAAGTCAAGTTTGGACAATGACAAAAAAGGAGAAGGGACAGTAAATTAGATTCGAAATGAAAATATTAAGGAGAATTTTTGGTCTAGTTGGATCCATCGTTTGAATTCAGTTAGGTACATCATCCGGGTGGATGGAGAAGTAGACACTGACAATGTACAGAACCATTCAGTATAATTTGTGAAAGCTTGGAAATGGTGGCGTTTAGCAGCAAATAAATCTTCAAGAGGAAGATGAAGCGGAATATATATATATATATATATATATATATATATATATATATATATATATATATATATATATATATATATATATATATATATATATATTAAGGTACATTATATATTATACACATACATTATTAATTATAAACGATTAAGGAATTATGAGTGGAGAAATTGCTTCAATTTTCGTGGCAAATATTTTTCTAACATTATTTCTAACCCTGATACCACACTCCTTGGAAGATCTGGGCCACATCGATAGATATCGTTGCACAGCGTATTATACAACATTTCGCTTTTTCGGTAAAGAAAAAGGTAAAAGAAAGAGGTAAAGTAAGTCTGTCTCCCTGTCTCTTCTACATAAAACTAAACAAATCAAGAATCTTTAAGTATTTGTGTTCAAAATATACTCACCGGTGAATATAACTTTTGTTAGCTTCAAATATGTCTATAGGGTATTGAATATTTTTTGTTCCCGAGTATATACATGTTTTCTGCTTGCGGCGTTAGTGAACAAATTAGAAGTAAATTAGATGGGGATAGTTTTATAAGCAATTTTCCAAACGATACAAACCGGAAACTTTCGACGTTAATTTTCATAGACAGGCAAACTTTATAATATATGGATCGGGATTCTGAACTTTTATAATTTAGAAACTGGCTCCCACTAGAAAATCTTTTCAAATTTTAGTATCATCGTTTAAAAAAGTTGAAATTTTAGAGATTAACGGGATAGAGTGAGCTGTTCGTTCTTGATTGAGCAGAGTTATAAATTAATTTATATTAAAAGTCGCTTGGAAACTTGTTTAATTGTATATTTGTTTAATAATTTGACATATGTTTCGAGTTGTCAACCATCATCAAGGAGTTGACACGGTTTCTAAAGTAACGCCATCATGCTTGAATATTTTTTCTTCCATCATTATTTGGAAATTGATAATATGGTTTGATAATTAGAGTCATGAACCAGTATTTAGTCGTTAATATTTCGCCGCGCGTTCCGTAAACCATGTTAGCTTCATCAGGATATGATTCAATCTCAAGATGGTTAGGGAAATGCGCATCGAAAAATTTAACCACGTAATTTGGTGTTTGGTGACTTGAAGTAACTTGAAGTATGCGTACAATACGGTTGGTATAAAGGGTTATCTGAAAAGTTTCCAGCCTCAACATAAAGATGGAGTTACTCGTCAAAAATATTCTTGTAATATAATTGCGTATGAAAGATAACCTTGAAAATTTCAGCCATATTAAATCCACAGTATTTGTTTAACATAAAGATGGAAAAAAATCGAATATCGAGCCGTCATTAAATACTTGCATTTGTATTAAATTATTGTAATTTGCGTAAACTTATTGTCTTTCAGTGTTAAATGATAAAAATGCCTAAATTCGTGCCAAGTGAAGGGGTTATTGCCAAAACAGAAAACAATTTCGACCAGCCGTACCTTTTGGAAGGCATAAAAGAGTTACAAAATCATTCTGTGAAGTTTATCGAGATAAAAGGGGAGTCCGTTGAAAAATATATCAATTTTAGATCAAAAAATCAATTTTATTTTATTTAAAAAGTATGTAACTTCACTCTAGCCTCATACATGTTATTTTAATGATAATAATGACTGGTTACGATTTTTTTGAATAAAAAATGTTCTGCTGCTCGGCGACTATTCAAACATATTCAATTAACTTCTGACTTCTCTGACTTTTCTGACCTGACTTCTGGCAATTCCGAAAACTGAAACAGCTTCTTCCAGAAATAAAAAAATGATGATTCCCAGAAATAAGTCCGTTAAACTGATCTATTTTCTGATATATTTTGAATAAGAACATCATGAAAACTATTATCAAAAACGTTTTGTGTTTCGTTTCGCATCAGACTTATTTTCTTTTGAACAGATGGTATATTTTTTAACTGCATAACCATAGATATATAGATACACCTCTATCTTTACGTAAATAACTCTAAACATTTTTTTCTAACTTTAAAGCCTGCACTCCCTTATAAAACAGTTATAAAGCCAATAGGTACATTTGCCAGTGAGTCATGGACGCTTTGAGCGGTACAGGAGAAAACGTTGGGAGTATGAGAGAGAAAGGTACTAAGAAAGTTATTTGGAGAACATCATGAAAACTATAATCCAAAATGTCTTTTGTTTCGTTTCGCATTAGGCGTCTTTTCTATTGAACAGTGTAATTTTTATCTAAATAACCATAAATACATAGATTCACCGTAATCTTCACGTAACACCTCTAAGCATTTTTTTGGCTTTAAAGTTCTAACTGGTGCTATAAAGAAGTGGACGTAAAACATTATTTATACGCGGTTGTATCCTTATCTAAAGTTCCAGTTGTTTTTCCGGCGTTCAGAGTCTCGAACGCAGCAGTTTACACTTATCAGCTCCGTTCTAAACCCACCGACAAAAAACTTTCTCAGTAAATAAAAAAAAATCTAGGCATAGGGGAGAATCTTGCGGCTTTATCTACTGCTCAATTTTTAGTAAATCGACTTTTAGTCTTGTAACAGCACAATTTTTATTTATTTTTTACTTTGCAAAAAATATCGAAAAAATATAGCAAATATATATATATATATATATATATATATATATATATATATATATATATATATATATATATATATATATATATATTTTTGCACATTGCATGCATATATATATATATATATATATATATATATATATATATATATATATTTTTTTTTTTTTTGCATATTTTGCTTTGCAATTTTGACACGGCGTTCCATGTGCGTGATTTTATATACTATTATATGGATATCACACTTGTGACAGGTAAAACATGCCTTTTTTGGAAAACAGCGCCATCTGTTGAACGAAGAAGCAACACATGCTATACTAAATATTTTACGACAATGGGAGCGCCATCTGTCGAACGTAACAGCAACACATGCAATACTAAACATTGCTCATACCGAAGAGCATGCTTCTTGACAGCTGCTGTCACTTAGCATTTTTTTATTTCGATTTAATTTTTTAACTAGACAGAGCCACAGCAGCGCGTGGCTGGGTGCAGCCATATTTATATACGAGGGATTATTAATAAATAGTTGGCCCAGCCCAGAAAGTTGTGCATATCTGCCAACCTCGATTACATATAATCAGTTAAAAATGAGATGGGAATAAATCTGGAAAATATGATAATTTGTCAAAACTTTTAAAGTTGATTTAATTTTTTTTTTTGAAGTGTAAGAAATTAATGACAATTAAAATAAAATATAAAACATATATTACGTGATCAGAAAATATTGTTATACACTATACACTATACACTATAAACATCAAAAAATTGTTGTCGCAAATACTGCATTTCACAGTGTTTTTTTAAGAGTGGAGTATGAGCGGTTCAGAGCCAAACTCCCCATTGTAGTAATTGATATATTATAAAGACTTGTTATTATTATTATCAGGTAGTAATAACAGGCAAGTAATATATTACGTGTGAATATTTAATAATAGCAACAGAAAAAGGGAAAACATATAAGTTGGAAGAAGTGAAACATTTTAGATATTTGAGCACAGTTTTTCATAAGAAACCATGCGACAGGAAATCGAAGCCTGGATTCCTTTAAAGGTTTATTACTTAGTAAGGTGGTATCTCGCAATCTAAAAATTGAAGTCTATAAAACAGTTATAAGACCAATAAGTATATTTACAAGTGAGGTATGGACGCTTTGAGCGCTAAATGAGCAAACGTTAGGAGTATGAGAGAGAAAGATACAAAGAAAGTTATTTGGAGATCATTCACCCATTCAGCCATCATGCTTCCAAGTCGCGTGGTCCTGGGCTTTCCCCCGCCACTCGGGTTCAATATACTTGATGATGTCATCAATCCATCGTGTTTTAGGTCTTCTTCGTGGGCGCTTATGATCAAGCGATATCCATCCCAGCATTGCTTTGGTCCATCTGTTGTCGTCGACTGAAGAGTCCAACTGACGTGCACGGGTACTTATGCTCGCTTTTATAGCCGGCCGGCGACTGCGTAGATTATATAGGGGGGGATTATATGTCCTGTTTGTAGATAGTGCTGGAACAGAGCGGAAGTAGTTTGTTTTTTAAGTTGTTTTTATGTCCTTGTATTCTGGCCAATATTCGTCTGTTTGTTTGTACTATGTATGTTCTGTTGCAGTCGGAATAAGATATACTATACACTCCATGATTTTGCAGTCTAACTTTGTCCTTAGGGTTTTTTAGGATGTTTGCGATAGTTTTGTGTAGCTTATCGACTGTTTTGATCTTGTGTTTCCTTAGTAGTCTGCCTATCCTATCTGTGATTCCTTTTACGTATGGTAGCAGGTATTTTAGTGTATTTGGTTCATGATCCTCTATTGTTCTTCGTATTTGGGTTTCCTGATGGCGAATGACCTTCCTGATACAATTTTCTGAATATCCATTTTGTCTAAGGGCTGTGGAAATTTTTGGTAGTTCTTTGCTGCGTGTATCTGGTAGTGTCAGTCGGACTGATTTGGAAATCAAGGTATTTGCTACTGCTTGAATTTGAGAAGTATGATGATGGGATTTAGCGTTGAGGTATCGATTGGTGTGAGTTGGTTTTCTATACACAGTGTATTCGAAGGTTCCAGAAAATTTTCTTGTAATAAGGAGATCCAAAAACGGGAGTTTCCTATCCTGTTTGACTTCTAGAGTGAACTGTATTCTGGGGTGGATTCTGTTTAACTGGGTCAGGAAGTTGTTTAGAAGTTCGTTTCCGTGAGGCCATATTATAAAGATATCATCCACGTAACGTTTCCAAAGTTTGGGTTTTAAAGAAGCGTTGGCCAATGCCTTTATTTCGAAGTTGGTCATGAACAAGTTGGCTATAACGGGTGATAAAGATGATCCCATTAGGGCACCGTACGTGTCTGTAGATCTGCTGGTTGAAGGGAAAATATGTATTCTTCAAGCAGTGTTCGGAGAGTTTGCCCACATATGGTGGAAGGTCTTCGTTTATCGAAATTAGGTCCAGGGCCTCATCTATGGGGATACTTGGATATAGTGAGACAATGTCCAGACTTGCCAGAGTTTTGAACATAAGACTCGGCAAGTTTGACGCTTGGTTGCATGATACTTGCTAGATATTTTTCCAAATTTTGTGTTAGAGAACCAAAGGCACTTCGTATGGGCCTTAATGGGATTTCTGGTTTATGTATTTTGGGTAGACCGTAAAGTTAAGGGCATCTACTTGATTTTTCCCTTGGAATAATTCTTCGATCAATATCCGGTTCCAGTTTCCATGTTTTGATTTTGCTTTTCGTCGTTTTTTCTAGATAGGTTGTTTGATCTTTGTTCACTGGTTTATATGTCTTTTCCAGTAAAATATTCGTCATCTTTGCCATATGGTCGTCGGTGTCCATTATGACTGTTGCGTTTCCTTTGTCCGCCGGTAATATAGTGATATCCTCGTTTCTTTTTAAACTTTCGAGCGCTCTGATTTCAGTCTTATTAACATTTGGTTTTTGTATTTTGTTGGATCGTAGTATTCGCGCTACATTTTGTCTGATTATTTCCGCTTTTTCGTTTGGCTTGTCGTCTAGGGTTGATTCAACGTTCGAAATTATTTCTTTTCTTGGTATATATATATATAAATATATATATATATATATATATATATATATATATATATATATATATATATATATATACCAAAAAAGTCTAAAAGTACATTAAAGTTATGTATAGGTTCCTATGCTAAAAGCCGAATACTTTTTGCTTGTTAAAACTTGAAGTAGCGATAAAAACAATAAAAAGGATAGACGCAAAAAAAGAAAATTCGTTTATTCCGTTAACTTTTTATATTATATTTATTTTGCCGTTCTTTTCTCTATAAACCACATGGTAAATATTGTATTCTACATTGCAATTATGATGTTTTATAATGGAACAAGATTTAACTTTATAAGATATGAATCGGGCAGTAGGCTTTCTTCAATATGGCATATAATAAGTTGAAGTAGCTGAACGGATAGTTGTTTCACAAATTATCATCAGTCGGCTATGGAGGCATTTTAGGGAAACAGGCTGAACAACATCTAGGGCGAGGATGTTGTACACCTGCAGCTCAAGATAGGTTTTTAGTTTCAACTGCAAGATAACAACTTATAATAACAGCACCTTAGTTACGGAGTTACATCGGACGTATAATTATTAGCCAATATACTTAAATAAATCATCTCCATAAAGTCAATCTCCAAACTTGACGACCGCTGAGATGCCCATTTCTCTCAAGAGACAATAGCGGTGTAAGATTAGATTGATGTCGAAAATTTCAAAAATTTCAAACTTCAAAGTTGGAATGAAACAGTTTGGTCGACACTGATGAGTCCATATTTGGATTTCATCCCCATTCCCGTCGAATGAGAGCGTGGAGACGATACGGAGATTTGTAACCTTTGAGACACGTCCAGAAGGTGCATACTTATAGAGACAGTACTATTATTGTATGGAATCGAATCGTTATTGACGATATAACCGAGCTCATTTTTCCAAATGGATTTTTAATGGCTCAGCAATATTTTGATAATATTCTCCAACCCATTGGGTCCCCATTTGCTGGTGCTGATGGTGAAGATGTCCATCTCATGCACGACAATGCTCGTCCACAAATCGCGCGCGTTGGAACAAGTTGATTAATTAACGTGATAATTGACGTATTGCCATGGCTAGCAAAATGTCCGGATCAATCGAGCCTTTATGGAATATGCTTCAAAGAAGAATTACTCTACACATGGCCAACATTCCAAATGCTTTTAGATTCAAAGAGCTTCTAATAAGAGAATGGGTACGTTTACCATAAGATGATATAGAACACATTATTTTATCCATGAACAATAGGTGTAGAGCTGTTATTAACCACCGTGGTCGTCATATTCTGTATTAAAATTTGTTTGATGTTTTCCTTCCTCAAGAATTTTATATATGCCTAGCTAAAAATGTAAAAAAAATAATTTTTTGTTTTTTAAATACTTTAATTACATAAAAAATGTTTTATTTTGTTATATTATTAAATAATACAAATAATATCATATATAAATATCTTTTCAAAATATACTGTTGTGAATAATATACATATATATATATATATATATATATATATATATATATATATATATATATATATATATATATATATATATATATATATATATCATTCGTAACGTGGGAAATTGCTTAATCTTATTAATGTACCCGCCCGCTTCGCTGTGCATTTAAAATTAACATTATTATTTATTGTCATTATTACAGTTTCTTTATTAAAATTTTTTTAACTTTCCCCTCCCGTCTTAAATCAAGCTTACATATAGTGCCCTCAAATATAGTATTTATTCTTCCTAACATTTAATCTTTGTCGTCTATCTTATCTTCTTCGATGATAGTTTCGATTGGCCGCAAATCGTTCATGAGCCCCATGTACTTATTAGTTAAAACGACATCTTCTTCATTGCACCGAATGATGTCATTTGGAAAACATTGTTGTAAGGTATCATAGATTTTAAAAATGCATTTGATTGTACATGTGTTCCATGGAGCAGCGATTTTAATAGCTCTGGAAGTTGTCGCAAAGGTTCTAGTTTTATTTTGCCAGCTGAACAGCATAAACCTTCACATTCACAAATCCTCTTTAATGCTTTACAATAACTACAAATTTTTGGCATTGAACTTAATTTTGATTCTTGTTTATAATCAACTGTAGGATCATACGAAAAACCGCAATTTATTTTTACTTTTCAACGAATTTTTAATTTCATACGTGGTAAATCTTTCCTTTTTTGTTCTTTTTGCAATCTATTTTCCGTTTCATCTTGACTTTCACATGCACGCTTAGCTTTCATATACTTTGATTTAGACGTTATCAAATTTACTTTCCTTTTTTAGGCATTTATAACTACAACAAATAATTGGAAATAATTAAAAACTATCTTGAGATTGACAACCGAAAATTCAATATAAAATGTTGAAATAAATATCTTACCAATTTAATGCTGGGAGACTAATTTTTCGTTTTAATCTAATTATTCCACGCTTCCTTTTTTTCTTCTTTTTCTTCTTTAATTAATAAATATAAACATATACATAGATATATATTTTTTTAATATCTTTTTAAATCAGTCAATTGACATTTGGTAAAAATTTGTTTAGGTTAGAAAAAAACAAAGTTTTAATGCTACAGAAAAATATTAATTTAATAGTTTAATTAATAATTAATTTATTAAAATTAATAATAACAGTAGTTAATGTACATGATAATAATAATAATCAATAATAAGTTGATACAAGCTGAAATTTTAAATTTAGCGTTTTTGATCATTAGCGCCCTCACAACCGCTTTAGGAGTTTGAACTCCGTTACAGACGTTCTTAATTAGTCTTAATATAGCCCAAGAAAAAAAAAATCATTTCAAATTTTCATTTTAATAATAATTTTATAAAAGTGTAGGGAGTCCAACACTCATAAATATTAGCCTATCCATTAAGTACATGTATTTTCTACATAGATAGCAAGTTTCAAGTCAATCAGATGCATGGTTCAGTAGTTATAACGGAACATCCGTAAAAACCACTGTAGATTTATATATATATATATATATATATATATATATATATATATATATATATATATATATATATATATATATATATATATATATATATATAATATTTATATTACTTAAAACTCACCTCATTATTGGCGAATGATGGTATGATAGGACCATCGTTCGATTCCCATTTATTCGCTATCCTTATAGTCTCTGCTGTCTTTTCTTGAACCGATTTATTCTCGTCTAGTAATGTCAGTTCATAAAATTCTTGGATATCTGAAAAGAAAACACATTTATACTTTAATAAAAACAACTTCTTTCAAAAATCATGAAAAAAAGATATAAAAGTCCTGCAATACGTGTCAGTCTATGGCTGTTGTTCGGCATTTGCTCTATTTTATATACCACCTCGATAAGCGAAAAAAGTAATTGCCAAAATTTGTAGAACATCATAAATGCCAGAAAATATTCGTATTTTTCTTTGCTCTATTCGAGACGAACAAAAAAAAATCGAGACTGGGAGAGGGAGGGATTGGAAAGAATTCTTGACAAAATGGCGAAACATTTTTGTATTAATAAATAACAGAGAATTTATTGTACCGTTACGTCTGATTTATTTTTCGAAAAATAATTTCATTTGGAGATATTTTCGTGTTTTCTTTGTTCTTTTATCGGTTCGTGGATTCATGCTACGTCCTCCAACGCAGATAGTCTGCTTCTTGAATTTTATTTATGGCGTATTACGGATTCCAACAATATTCGCTTTGAATATCTCGGAGAATTATATTTTCTTTCTATCGGTGAAAAAAGTGAAAAAAATATTGTTTTATCGGTAATTATTAGGTGGCAAACTTTTTTTTTGGCAAAAAAAAATCATACTGGTTATTTCTGCCCAAAGACTGAAGTACAAAGATGCTGGAGCATACAAAAATCAGAACTGTGTAGATTCAAATATTTTTCTGAGGCAGCGATGCGATCGAACATAAGATCATTTCTAAAACGTAATTTTCCTTCTAGTAACGCTCCATAAATTTCAAGTCGACATGACATATAGTTTTGTTTGACCGTCTTCCAAATCAGATAAGTTCGATATGGCTGCTATCATGGACAAAACCACTATTTTTTCCATGAAAAAACCATTGTGAAAACCCAGTAAAAGTTTAAAAACTATATAAGGACTCGGTCCCTTCATATTTCATATATATATATATATATATATATATATATATATATATATATATATATATATATATATATATATATATATATATATATATATCATATCATATATATAATATATATATATATATATATATATATATATATATATATATATATATATATATATATATATATATATATATATATATACCAACCAATTATTTAAAGTGAAACCCTAGTTTACTTTTGCTGCCTACAAGTATATATATATACATATATATATATATATATATATATATATATATATATATATATATATATATATATATATATATATATATATATATATATATATATATATATAATGGGGCATTCCATGGTAAATCGACCTTTTTAAAACCCGACCTCTTTTGGCTGAAATACTTTTCTGTGTTTTATTTGAAATTTTTTTACTCAACCGGAGAAAAATGATGAATTATTGAAAAACCGACGTTTGTTTATCAAATAGTCATAACTTCTCCAAATATTGACCAAATAAGACGATTTTTTTAATTATTCGTTTTTGAATTAACTTTTTAAAAAAATTACAAAATAATATTTTGAGTTTTTCGGAAAAAATCGTTAATTTTTCGCCATTTTTAATTTTTTTCCTTTATTTTCCGAAAAAAACTTATAAACTATTGTTTATATTATTTTATTAGAAAACCGGTAAACTTGCGAAAAATGAAAAACAAATCAGTCAAAAAAAAATACGATGGGATTGCCAGCATTTGGCCCACGATGGGATTTGCAGCACCAAACTTTGCATGAATGGAAGTATTTTTGGAAAAAAAAGAAAAAACGAAAAATGGCGAACTATGAAAAATTGGTTTTTTTCGGAAATACTCAAAAATTTCATAAAAGATGAATTCAAAATTTTTTTGTAATTTTTTTTGTTAAGTTCAGTCAAAAACGAATAATTTAAAAAAGTGTCAATTCAATTTTTGGAATAGTTATGACTATTTGAAATAAGCCGGTTTTTTGAAAAAATCATTGTTCCTGTTGGATAATATTCCAAAAAATGTAGGAAAATGTCATAGAAAAGTTTTTAGTGGGGTACTATAACATACAAATTTCAGCCAAATCAAAAGGGGTCGGGTTCAAAAGTGGTCGATTTGGCATGGAATACCCTATATATAAAGGGTGTACCAATAAGAATGACGGAACTTTAAAAAATTATCTTTTCAGATCCAGCACATTCTGCATTCTGCATTCTGCATTCTGCAATCGCTCAAAATCGAGTACGATTGCTTGCTACGAGATTCAGACATGTAATTTTTAATTTGAATAAGATTTCATTTCGTGAAATTAATGAGTTGCCGAATTTGGCTCAGAATAAGCCCATGTTTACTAGAGAAATATGCGATGGTGCGCCATCCTATTGAAAATAAAAGCCATCCGCAGCGATTCCATCAAATTCTGGGAAAAAAATCTTCCTGCATTGCTTTGTAGTGCTCGGTATTAATGATCCTTCCTGATTTTTAAAGAAATAAGGACCGATGACTCCCCCATGCCAAAATCCACACCAAACTGTGATCTTTTGCGGATGAAAAAGATTCTCATGTATTACGTGTGGATTAAATTCGCACCAATACAAACTAATTTGTTTATTGACGAAACCATTGAGCCAGAAATGAGCCTCACTGGCGAAGATGATTTTGCGATAAAATTCGTTGTCGGCTTCTATCATTTGGAGGGTCCAATCGTCAAATTCACGACGAATACGATGGTCGGTTGGCTTCAATTCTTATGCCAGTACCATTTTATCTGGATGCAAGCCTAAGTCCAACCTCAAAATTAGTCAGGTTATCATTGGCGAGAGCCCTAACTCTTGCGAGCGGCGAGCAACCAAGACGTTGTCATTCTCGACTATACTTGCTTGAACGGCGGTAATATTCTTAACACTTCTATCTTTTTTTTATCATACAGGCACCACACTATTGTGGAGAGTAAACTCACCTAAAAATTTTCGAATAACATGATAACACCACGGACCACTACGACGAATATCACGATGGGTCTGGATTACTCGTTGAGTAACATGAGGGAACCACAAATTTGCATAATAAAACTGGACAATTTCCAAACGTTCTTCTAACGTGAAACGAACTATGATTTAATTGCAAACCTTCCGCAAAACCACTGAAGACTAAAGACATGTCAAGAATCGGTATGAGCTGCCAAAGTTCCATCATCCCTAATGGTAGACCCTTTAAATATAAACCATTGCTGGTAGTACAATATTACATGGGATATTTTTACGAATTGTAGATAATGTTTCTAAATCATTCCTGGTATCAATCCATTTATTCTGTGAGCAGTCATAACTAGGAAGCGGATTTTTATCCGAGCTTGGGCCTGGTCACTGCTTTTCAGTGTGTTAACTCATAATCGTACATTACTGACTCGTTCTATAGAAAAATTTATTAATACTGACCTTTTAATTATTTTGTCAATTACGTATTTTCAATTTTTGTATATCAATTGTGAATATATTAATTTATGAAATTGAGCGAGCAAGGAGTGTCGTCAATAATTATTTTCTTTAAAGAGGGCCGTACTAACAAATTTTGGAAACCACTTTGTTCCACTATCATTTCATATAGGAAATACACCATTTTTGTGTAGGGTTCTTTGTCCAGCTTTGATTCACTTTCATTTTCAAAACACTACCATCCTCTGACTTATTAACTAGAAACTTGACAGAAACTATAGAAATTTAATATTTTGTCATAATATTTCAAAAATACAGTGACATTTTGTAACGTTATGACAAGTATAAAGCGCTGATAAAAATTTGTTTAAATGGAAGTAATTCAAACAAACGAAGATGAGCAATTTATAGTAGAAAAAAAGTCCGAAGAAATCAAAGATATCCCACAATCTGATTCCAATCCAGAGCCCCTACTTTTATCACAAACCCCTATTTTCTTCCACCATCAACCCCTGGAAACAGATTTACCAAAAGTACCTCCTCCAAGTCTCAGAGAACTTGTCACAGACTGTTTTGTTACTATATTACCAACCATTCCAGAATCTCTGGATCAATTAGATATTCCTTACGTCAGAGAACATGGAGTAAGAGATTCTATTCACCTGATTTCCGATTATTTTGCTTGTCAACATTATAGAAATAATTTGGTTCAGTTCTGGTTTCTAGACATTCTGGTGGATTGTATTTGGAAGACCCAAGATGAGTTTAGATTTCAAAAGAATCAACAGAAAATCGTTTTGGAGTGGATGATGTTTATCTTTAAGTTAATAACCATGGACGGAATGACGAAAGAGTTGATGTTTGATATATTCACTGAAGCTCTAATGATCGCTGAAGAGTATATTCAATCTGGCGGAATAAAAGAACCTTCTCCAAGATATCTCTTTGTTTTAAAAGAAGATCCCAGTCTGACAGAAACCAAAAGTGGAGAGAGTATGTTGTCTACATCTGGCTCAGCTTTATCGTTATCAAATATACCACAATCGAAACAGTCCAATGAGTATATCCTCATCAAATACGACGAAGCTGTTCAAGTATTTAAAATACCAAATAAAACTGTCATGATTCAAGATTGTGTATCATCGATTGAGCCTCCTTCTGATGACGGGTATCAGATAACTGATATCACACACGAAAGCAAAGATAATTTATCAGAAACACCTACCACAGAGTCATCAATTGAATTTTACAAACCAGATATGTCAACTCCACCTCGATTCAAGTCTTTATCTAGTTTGCTTAAAGAAGAAGAGAAAGAAGAATCAATTCAAAAAATAGAAAATCCTAAACATACAGACAAAGGCGAATGGTAAGTTAAAGCTCTTCAGTTAATTGAATTAGATTGACATTTATTTTCAGGGTAAATATACCAAGAAGAGAAATTATAACTGATTGTCCTAGCAAACTGCTTTCACACACTAGTACTGGAAATAACGTTCATGAAAAGGGAGATCTGAATGGTGAAATCGATAGTATAATGTTGGATAAAGAAGAAGTATTCAAGTCGTTCTACAAACATAACTTGTGGCAGTTAAGAAATTCATTCACAAATGACTCACAAATTGGATGGGTTCCATCAATAATCAGTAAAAAAGAAGGACCACGCCAAAAGAGATCAAATAAGCATTTTGATTCATCATCAAACAAAAATGAAGAAAACAGCACATTTATAAATTCCTGCATCCTTTTAGCTGTGAAAGAAATAATCTTTGATTATTTTTATTCCCCATTTTCTTTTCACCTAGCTCGTTATGCCTTAAAAAATCCTCAGTTTTTAATAACTCAAGACTTAAACACAGAATGGCATATACCTAAAGATATTAAAGGTGATTTCAAGAAACCAATGCCGAAAAAACCTAAAAAAGAAAAGAAGAAAAAAGAAAAAAAAGAGAAAAAAGACAAGAGTAGCAAAAAAAGTAAAAGTACCAAAAGTAGCAAGAAAGACAAAAAAGATAAAGATAAAAAGAGCAAAGACAAAAAATCGAAGAAAAGTAGCGAGAAAAAAAGTAAATCGTCTAAGAAAAGCGACAAATCTCCAAAGATGACAAAAGAGGAAAAGTTGGAATTGGAACAACAGAAAAAAGAACGAGAAGAATTAGAACGTCAACAGTTTAAAGAGGAAGAACACAGGAGGTTTATGTTTCCGTTGAAAGAAGCTGTTAATGATGAATTCTTCGCTGGGATATTTCCAAATTATAAACCGAAAAGGGGCAAAGAGGTGAACAAGAAAACGAAAGATGACAAAAAATCAAAGAAGGAAAAGAAAAGCGACAAATCGTCCAAAAAAAGCAAGAAAAAGTAAAGATAAGAAGCTATTCTTTGTATAATATAATATAAAAGGAGTAGTTTTAAACATATCTCCATTATCTACAGATTGAATGTAAATTTGTTCAGAATATAAATTTTCTTTTTATTTATGTTTTAAAATTTTACTAGCCATGACGAAATTGTAATTATTTGGGCTAGTTCGATGATCTATTTAGGGCTTCAGCTACATGTCAAAGGTATGGCGTAAAGATGACCATACGTTTGACATCCATCAACTGATGATAACTAATTTTTATAAAGCTTACACTTTAGAAACATTTATATAAACACACACATCCTCACCTAAACAGCAGGAGTTGAACCTGCTACTGCCGTAACCTCTGGTATCATCGAACCACCGCCAGTTGTTGCGATATACAGGGTATCCGGAAATAATGTCGAAATATTTTGGAAGGTGACTCTAGGAATTAAAACATAAAAAAAGTTCCTATAAATATACCTCCAAAATTGCTTCTTAAATTGCCTTAAGACCCCTTAAAGCGGGAACTCTGAAGATGGTTTCTTTGCACTATTTTCGAAACGGTTTATGCTAAAGTTATAAAATTTGGTATACTTCAATAAGTTGGAATCGAAAAACGCTTTTTGTATTAATAATAGAATATTTTAGTCAGGGATATCACATTGGGGGTTCTCATTGGTAAATGTACCCATAATTTTTTTGTTTGTAATATTTTTTTACTTTTTAAAATAAAATTATTGAATCGCAAAGATTTTTAGGTAAAAAAACCGTCCTTTTATTTCATCTAGTTAGGAGAGTCCGTTTTCCAGGAAACTGACTTTTTCTAAATCGATGTACGATTACATGGATGCAGAATTTAGTCTTAATAATTAAGTAGGCACTTTTGTACAAACATTTTTATTTAGTAGCCAACAATATCAAGACTAATTACTGTTAAGAACTTAGCACTTATTCACAATAGATGTTGAAAATGACCTCCATTTATCTCACTGCATCCTTTAATTCTTTTCTTTATAACACGTTGCTGCAATTCCTTTATAGTGCCAATTGGGATAGCATAGACCAATGCTTTCAAGTATCCCTACAGAAAGCAATCGAGATCGAGATCGAGATGATTTAAATCTGGGGAACGTGGTGGCCAATGCACTAGTCCACCACGTCCCATCCATCCCATATACAGACAAATGAGTCGGAGCCACATCGTGCACAAGAAACATGCCATATCTGAACTGATATGGTACCTCTTCCATTAGGTCCAGCAAATGGATTTCCAAGAAGTTCAGATACTGTTGTCCATTTGAATGATCCAATCAAAAAATTCTCTAGCATCCCGGTCCAGATATTGATAGAAAACTTATCCTGACGCCCCGATTCGAAAAATTCATGTGGATTTTCTTCCGCCAACACATGAATATTGTGAGAATTAAAAATTCCGTGTAAACATATCTTTGTCTGTAAGTGGAAAGTTCTGTACAAAATTTTCATTTAAACACAATTGCTTCCTTAACCATTGGCAAAATTGGCATTGAATTATTTGTGGCAGGTCATCATCATTTGTGGAGCTCTATATTGCTCGCTAATAATTTCCCACAAGGTACTTTTAGGAATGCCTTCTTGAATTCCAGCAATTCGTCTGACACTTATTCCTGGGTTTTCTGCTACATTTTCTAAAACTCGTTCTTCATTTTCTACAGTTCTGGTGCTCCGGCTTTTTCCACAGTCATATTTGGAAGGGATGAAAGATCCCTTTTCGCATAATCTTCTATGCAGGTTTGTAAATGTTTCTGTTCAAGGAAGTACTATTCGGGGAAAAGCATCTGCATACAATCTTCTAGCTTCAAACGCATTCCCATTTGTCTTCCCGTACGTAAAATGCATATTCGCCATTTCATCGAAGAAATAATGGGCAATTTTGCAGTTTAAAAATTAAAAGTCTTGACTTTATTGCGTGAATAGTCCGGTTTTACGAAACGTCAAAGACAAAGATTAATAGTGACAGCCACCTACTTAATTATTAAGATGCATTTCGATATCCATGTAATCGTGCATCGATTTAGAAAAAGTCAGTTTTCTGGAAAACGGTTTATCCTAGCGAGATGTTTTTTCTTTACCTAAAAATCTTTGCGATTCAATAATTTGACTTCAAAAAATAAAAATATTACAAACAAAACAGAAGGAGACGCGAATGAATTGAATAAAATATTCAATTATTAACACAAAAAACGTTTTTCCAATCCAACTTATTGAAGTATAGCTAATTTCCCGACTTTAGCCTAAACCGTTTCGAAAATATTGCAAAAAACCCATCTGCACACTTCCTCCTTTAAGGAGTTCTAACCCCTCTAAGATACAATTTTTGGGGTATGTTTATAAGAATTTTTTATAATGTTTTGATCCCTAGAGTCACCTCCCAAACTATGTCGACGTTATTTTCGGACACCTTGTATAATTGAAGATTATTCTGGCGCAAGTTGTAATGTTTTAAATTTTTTTTAAAACTTAGCATAAAATAAATACAATAAAAAGGATGAAGCTTCAAATAAATCTTGATTTTATAGCATAATCTATTTTGGATTTAAAGTACCGCTTAATAAACATTTCAGCTTTACTGGATTTTTTCGTCTCTTGAATTATTGTTGTTTCATTTTCTAAGTTTTCTTCATCCTCTGTCTCGTAATACTGTTTGTTCCACTTCAACTCCAACATCTTCCTCCCCACCCAAAATATTTATAAAAAAGTTATATAAAAGATAAGATAAATAAGATCAGTAATTTAAATCATCACTTTACTCGTACAGATATGTTCATGACATTCGAATTTGTTTTACAGGCTCTGATAGACAATTAACACTCACATAAACTCTTTACATAAGAACATTATATTCACAATTGAAGAGGAGCAACATGATTGTATTAACTTTTTAGACTTAAGTATTACTAGAAAAGAAAATATACATGCTTTTTCAATTTTTCATAAACCATCACATATAGATTTAGTTATACACAATAAATCTTGTCATCCTTATTCACAAAAGATGGCAGTATTTCACTCATTTATACACAGATTATTAAATATCCCCATGTTAATAGACAATTATAATAATGAATTGAAAGTCATCAAACAGATCGCAGTAAGTAACGGATACAACCCAAACATAAATAAAATAATTAATAAAAAAGTTATAATAAAACCATTAATTCAATATATCCGGTTAATAACATCAAAAATGCAGCGTTCAAAACAGTTATATATACGGGAAAAGTTACCATATTAGGTGTCAAGATATTTATATAAAACAAACAATATAAATATTGCTTTTAAAACAAACAATAGTCTAAAACCCCTCATTAAAAACAATAAAAGTCAAACAAATAAACTGTATAAATCAGAAATTTATTTAATTGAGTGAGGGTCGTGTCCAAAAGTCTATGCTCAACAAGTATAAAAAAAGTTACACTAAACATCAAAATAATTCTCATTATGCTAACCACTTAATATTAGAATAGCATACTTTCATTGATAATTTTAAAATGTTATAGAATGAGAATAAATCCAAAAATTTAAATCTTTTAGAGAGCCTAGAAATTAATAAAAGAAAAAAATTGAAAATTTAGCTAAATCACCAGCTAAACTTGAATGGTTTACCGATATTAAACTTATTTGCCCTCCTAGACATTGACAAAAAATGGATTTCCCCACTATCATGTTTTATGGTATTATTAGGTCGATGGACACTTTAGATTGTAATTACTTTTCTCACTGTTAGTTTAACATAGTTTGTTTTTGAAAAAGGCACTGTGTGTCGAAACAATTGCTATACATACACTTTAAATATAGTGGAAATTTTTATATAAGCAAAGATATTAATCTTTGCTATTTTTTTAAAATGAATTTCCATCAAGATTTGGCTACCTCAGTTAAATTTTAGTTGAATATGTTAATTGTAATAATGTTTTATGCAGTTTGGAATTTTGTATTTATTTTTCAACAGTGAGTTTAATTTCGATTAGATTTCAAAGGTTTGTGATTTTTTTGTAATATTTGATTTTCTAACATTAATTTTTTAATACTGTACTCTACTAAGACTGAGAAAGCAAGTAGTGTAAAAACTACAGAAAGTACAAGATGCATTTAGACCTGAAATGTAGTAGATCAAGGTGTGCCATAAGGAAGTTTCAGTTTTATTGGCTCACTACGCAAATGTAACAACTGTGAGGGGAGCGAAGCGTATGTCAATCAATAGCCCCGCGTTTAAGAATTTAGAAAAACAATGATTTGAGGCTCATTTTAATCTCAACGGTGATGTAAATAAACAGAAATGTCGTTACTGGTGTGCAACGAATCCGCATCAAACCAATTAGCATCAAAAACCTGACATTCACCTAAAGTCACTGTACGAGTTGCAATGTCAATGCGAGGAATAATCGGCCCGTACTGGTTACGCGCAGTTAACATCAATTCAGAGCGTTATGTGGAACTGTTGGACAATTTTTTGGTACCTGACCTGCAAAACTTTGCTGGTTATAATCAAAGAATAGGGTTACAGCAGGACGGAGTAACGTCACACACATCTCTGCCACGAATTCGAGCAATTTTTCCTAAACAAATTGATCTCCAGTGGAGGTAAATAAATTGGCCTTCACGTAGTCCTGATTTGAGCCCTATGGACTTTTTCTTGTGGGGCTATATAAAATCGAAAGTTTACGGCAATAAACCGGGTTCTTTGGTGCAGTTAAAAGAAAATATCCGACACGAAACGGCAGCCATTCCAGAGATTATGTACCGAGCCATCCCAAGGAATTTTGCTGTACGTTTAGATGGTGATGATGCCGTGAATGTGAAGGTTTACATTTGGGTGATAGTATTTTTGAAAAGTAATTAAATGTGTCTTTCAAAAATTATTAAAGGTGTTTTATATGAACGTCTCTTTTATTATTTATATCGCTATATCAAAAAGAAATTTTCTTTTGCGACATCTTGTATAATGAAGGAGAATGGAGAATAACTATAACAGACATTCACATATCAGAGAAGAGCTTTTATGGTGCAGAAACATATTCGAAAAAGTCTTAAAAATCTGGAAGTCTATAATAAACTAAAGTGGTACAAAGTTGAAATAAAATAATAATAATAATTGTGCCACCTAACCATTTTGTCCAACATAGAATTTTGGACACGACCCGTACTCAATTAAATAAACATTAATTTAAACCAAATTATTGCAGAAAAACTTTATTGTTTTGAGTAAGTTTTAGTTATGAGACCGTCCTTATTTAAAAAAAGTTCCCTAAAAGAGTTGTTGGAAAAAGCGAAAAATTCTTTATTTGCTCTACAAAAAAATAGATTTGCTTTAAACTTTAAAGGGAAAACACTAATGTTAATTTTACAAAAGGTTTTATAAGCACAAAACATTTTCGGTTAGATATACCGTAAAAGTTGTGCAAACTAACTGACCATCATTTACCATTATCTTGCCTACTTGCACAAACCGTTGTAATTACACCCTTATGGCACCTTTTCTGCTTACATTCAAGCGGATCTCGCTACCAACTAACACTTCTCATTACTTATCCGTTTTAAAATGGAAGTCCATTACGCCACTACCTGCTTTTCTCATTCGACCCTCCACAGAAAAGACACCGAAATTAATACCCTTCTTGTCGGAGGCGTCTTACAAAAATAACGTTGAAAAATTCTGTGGGAAAAAAGGAAGCCAGCTTATCGAAAATACATTTTCTTAACATCTTCTCAAAAATAAAAAGTATGTAAAAAATAGAAATACGTAGCTGTTTATTATGTATACATATTATACATAATAAATATTATGTATAAATTTATACATAATTTTATTATGTGTACATATTATTATTTTTCTAAAAACGTGCAATTGCTTGTTTCCATTCCTCGGAAATATGGCAAGTCTCAATATAGCAAACTACAAGATATGATGATGAGTTTAATTTCCAAGAATAAGCCCAATTATCATATTATATATATATATATATATATATATATATATATATATATATATATATATATATATATATATATATATATATATATATATATATATGTGTGTGTGTGTGTGTGTGTGTGTGTAGTGTTAGATTTACTTGGACTGCGTCCAATGAGACAGCAGTACTGTCATCACACACCCAACCGTTGTGTTTCACAATCTCATGTGGAACATACAACAACCTGCCTAAATCCCGCCTAAATGAACATTTTTGTTGGTTGCTTGACCGGGAAGGAGCCCCACCTCTCCCTTCAACTGGATGACATATGTTTAGTCTCTTGAGGTTCAAACTCATAAGGGCGCCGACATATATCATAGCATCAAGAATAGGGAGACCCTATCTACATCCAACAACTCATGTTGTCGCCGACTTCCTGTCGCATGGCGTATATATGTAGTGTTAGATTTTCTTGGACTGCGTCCAATGAGACAGCAGTTAACTTTTTCGCTTTATATTTTGGAAATATTCCGGCAAAGAACTCATCATTAGCAGCTTCTTTTAATAGAAACTAACTTTTTGTGTTCTTCCTCTTAAAACTGTTAACGTTATAATCCATCTCGTTTTTTTTTCTGTCGTTCCAAATCCAACTTTTCTTCTTTTATGTGGCATAAATTTGGCTATATGGAAAAAATGCAAAGAGGTGAGCCAGAAAACTAGAGATTAAAAAAAATCAAAGAGGGAAAATAAAAGCGACAAATCGCCTGAAAAAAAACAATAAAAAGTAAAAATAAGCAGCAATTCTAGGTATAATATAATGTAAGGAATACTTTGAGACATATTTACATTGCCTACATTGCCTACATTGCCTACAGGTATATTTGTTCAGAATATAAATTTTCTTTTTATTTATGTTTTAAATTTTACTAGCCATCAAGAAACTCTAATTATTTGGGTTAGTTTGATGATCTATATAGGGCTACAGATGACCATACGTTTAGCATCCATCCACTAATGCTACCTTATTTTTATGAAGGTTACATTTTAGAAACCTACACGGACATTTATATAAATACACACATCCTCACCTAAACAGCAGGAGTCGATTCTAATAATGCCGTAACCGCTGGTACCACCGGGTGGCTATTGTGATATATAATTCAAGATTGTTCTGGTGAGAGTTGTATATGTTTTTAGTTGTTTTTAAAAACTTAATATGAAATAAATACATAAAAAAAGATCAAGCTTCAAAAATATCTTGATTTTGTAGCATAATCTATTCTGAATTTTAAGTACCGCTTAATGAACAGTTCGGCCTTACTGGAATTTTTCGTCTCTTAAATCATCGTTGTTTCGTTTTGTAAGTTTTCTTCATCCTCTGTCTCGTAATACTATTTGTTCCATTGTAACTCCAACATCTTCCTCCCCACCCAAAATATTTCAAAATGTTATTTCTATTATTGCATTATTTTCTCTATACCGCCCACCTATAAGATCACCGTTGCCATATCTAATAAATAGTCTTTTTAGTTGATATTCTGGCTTTACGTATTTAACATTCCGATTCACATTTTCAATATCTTTGTTTTTTCTTTTATTTATATTTTCCCCTTCAGATCTTTCATGACAACCTCTCTCAATCGGATCCTTGAATTCTTACGCCTTGTCGTCTTCCCCACGTAATCCTCCTCTTCACCCATTCTCTCTATGTGGCCCAGCCGCTACAGTTTTCTCGATTTTATTATCGTGTTTATCCTTGTATCCTTGAAAATATCATAAATGTCCTCATTTGTTCTTCTCATATACAATCCATCGACCTCCTTTCCTCCTGTTATCCTTCTGATTATTCTACATTCCCTTCTTAACAGTTTATCTTCCTCTTTCTTCAGATGATCTCAATACTGTCATACAATCTTTATTTGGTATTTCTGGATAGGAATTTCGATCTTAATAGATGGGTCCAGCATCCCGCACATCTGTCTATCTGCTTCTCTTCTTCAAACTTGTTCGTTATCCTTATGCCTAAGTAGACACATTTTTCCACCACGAGACCACTTCCACTTTGTAGATCTTTTCTTGTTTATTTGGCCTCAGTTGCTGACGCGGCCCTAAAGTGAAAATTCAAATTTAAATTCTTGTATACCTTCTACTATCATTAGTTTATTTGTCCTTTGATTGATTTTTAAACCAAACTTGAATGCTGCCTTCAGTCGCGTTTTTGTTTGACTCCTTTCAATTTTTTCTCACTTCTTGCTATAATTGTTACGTGTTCGCATAATCCACTACTTGACGGCTTCTGTAAAAAATGTGTCCTTCTCTGTTCAAGGGGCCCTTTCTAATAATTAAGTCCAAAACCATGTCGAATATCAATAATGGATCCCCTTGTCTTGACCTGCCTTGATCAGAAAATCTTTTGTCGTTTCTCATTTTAGACCTACATTGGCTGTTGCCATCCCCAGTGTTATGTTCAATAATCTCACTATTTTAAACGGTACTTCTACATTTTAGAGGGTAAATTATTCCATGGTTTTTATCATTCTGGATCTCTTTACTAAATCATGGGCCATACTAAAATCTATAAACAGTACCATTGCTGGAATTTAATGTTCGTAACACGTTGTCAGTGCTTCTTTTATGACAAAAACCTGTTCGGTTATTTCTCTGCCATTCATAAAACCTGACTGGCATTTCCCCATCTGTGGATCAATTATTCGTTCCAATCTTTTTTGAATAATATCGCTACTATTTTATAACAAGTATCCAGCAAAGAAATCGCTCTATAATTATTACAATCTGAATGGTCTCCCTTTTTTTGGGATAGGTATAATGGTGACATTGTCCCAACTTGCTTGTTTTAGCTCATCTCCTGCAAATTATATGTTTTCTGCCGCTATTTCATTCCTCCTTGAACTCTTACCATTTTAAAGTTATTTTATAATCTCTCCTAGTTCTTCTTTAGTAGGTTCTGCTATTTGAGCATTTTTTTTCTATATTTATAACTAGTTCTTCATTTTCCTCATCAACATCTCCATTTAGCATTTCCTAAAAATATTCTTTCCATCTTTCCTTCGTTCATTTTTCATCTCCTATAAGATTGCCCTCTTTATCTCTAATATATGTTGTTCGATCGCGTTTTCCTTTTCCTTTCTTCACTTCTCTGTAAAAATTTCTTATGTCTTTCCTGTGGTAGTAATTTTCTGTGTGCTGTACAATTTCCTCGTTTCTAAATCTTTTCTCATTTGTTTTCATCCAAATTATCATTGCTTTTTCAATATATTTGAGGTTTAAATAAGAGAACTAAAGCTTTACATTTCCACTTCTTCTTCTAGCCTTCTTCACTCCAACTCGGGATGTAGGTCCCCCCTAGTTCCTTCCATCATGTCTTGTTCTGAGCAATTATTTTCCATGCTAGACCGGAGTTACGCTTAAGGTCATCTACCCATTGCTCCTGTGGTCTTTCGAGTGTTCGTTTTCCTAGCCATGGTCTCCAATCTAAGACACGTACGTTCCACCTGTACGTGTTTATTAGACGGGTGTTATGACCTGTCAATTGACATTTAAGTCAAGTTGTTCTTTCTCTTACATCTCTGAGTCTTGTCTTATGCCATATTCACTTTTTTCGTTTTCTGTCTTTGAGTGGTTACATGTAACATTGGACTGCTCTACTGCTGTCTCATTGGACGCATATATATATATATATATATATATATATATATATATATATATATATATATATATATATATATATATATATATATATATATATATATATATACATATATATATATATATATATATATATATATATATATATACATATATATATATACATATATATATATATATATATATATATATATATATATATATATATATATATATATATATATATATACATATATATATACATATATATATATATATATATATATATATATATATATATATATATATATATATATACATATATATATATATATATATATATATATATATATATATATATATATATATATATATATATATATATATATATATATATATATATACATATATATATATACATATATATATATATATATATATATATATATATATATATATATATATATATATATATATATATATATATATATATATATACATATATATATACATATATATATATATATATATATATATATATATATATATATATATATATATATATATATATATATAAAAGAGGAAAAGTTGGATTTGGAAGGACAGAAAAAAAAACGAGAAGAATTAAAACGTCAATAGTTTAAGGAGGAAGTCACTCGGTTGGCATTCCATTTTTCCCAGGTTTGAATCCTGCTTAGGATATAGGGATATTTGTATAGTCTACCCAATTTTAATGGGGATTTGTAAAAAACTGTGAAAAACAGTCGCTAAATGGCCAGAGTAGCCGATCCGTCTATAATAATAATAATAATAAAAAAAGAGATACTTTTGGATACTTTTACGGTTAAGACAGCATGACATGGGAAAAAAAATCGAATTTAAGAGAAACATCGCTTATGAACACTCATTAATTGTTTATTCATCGCGACGGAAAAGAATCGATAGTCAATAAATTCGTTCGTAATTATCGGAGCCGGCACAGTCTATATGCGTCATCGGCGGTGGCGAGCGTCATCAATCTCCACGATGGCGAGATTAAATCGCTGAATTTTGGCCCGACAAGAATATTACGGAGCAAAAAAAACTCGATTTTGATTAACCACCCTCACAGGCCGTACATTGGCTTTTTAAACATTACTCTCCATTGGAGCGACTATGTCAAAAATGGCTCCTAATTGGACATAGAGATAGAGGGGATTTGGTTTGGTGATATTAAAGTTAATTTTAGTTCAAATAATAAAAATGAATTTAAAATATCTACTCATTAGCTCTAGAATCTTCACGTTAGCATCATCAGGATATGATTAAATCTGTTTGAATCATTTCTTGATTATGTTAAAATGGTTAGAGAAACGCATATAGCGAAATTAAAAACAAGTGACTTGGTATTTAATGGTAAATTTCTTTGAGTTTAACTATAGAAATGGTGAATCAAAATGGACGTCGCCGAGGACTGTAGTAAATTTAAAGCAAGATAATTTAGAAGTTAATGAGAAGAATAAATGTAGAAGCAAAATAAATATGGCTGAATGAGAAGTGTGTGGAAATCGAGAAGTTGGAGAAAATATACAACAAATTTAATATGCATAAAAAAAGTAGAAATAATATGTAAGTAAAAATATGTATAAACAGAAACATTAATTATGAGATGAAAGTTTTGCAGTGTACTGAGGAATAAAGATGGGGAAGTGATATTAGACACCGAAAAGAAGCTCCAATGATGGACAGAATATGTACTGCAACTTTTTGTAGACCATATACAAGAGCCGCAAGAACAAATGATAACAGACGAAGAAGACAAATTAAAATAGTAATAGAAGAGGTCAAATACGCACTTGAAGGCATGAAAAGAAAAAAAACACCTGGACCAGATGCAATACCAATAAAATTAGTAAAATTATTGGAACAAAACCAATTACAAATAATAACAATCTTTTTCAGCTTCTTTTACAGCACATATATTATACCAATAGAATGGTTAACTTCAATTTTCATTGCAATTTCTAAGAAATTAGACGCAAAAAGTATGAAGAACACCCAACTATGTCTTTAATGACCCATTTACTTAAAACTTTCGTAATTATAGTATATAATCGATATTTGAAAGACAAACTGGATACATAATTTGGGTTTAGAAATAGGTTTGGTACTCGCAATGTCCTCTTTACTTTTAATATAGCGGTCCAGCAGTGCCTTGCTGTCAATAAAGAAATTCATGCGTGCTTTATAGATTACGAAAAAGAATTCGATAAAGTAAGGCATCAGAAGCTGATGGAGCCACTGTGGGAAATACAAATAAATAAGCTAGATTTGAGAATAATAGAGACCTTATACAATAATCAAACAGCTAGAATCAGTGTAGAAGAAGAATATACTAAATGCATACACATAAAATCAGGCCTAACGCAGGGATGTATCCTCTCACCGACACTTTTCAATATGTATTCAGAGAGGAAACATAGTAATAAATTGAGTTCCTGTTGCGATGCTACAGTCAAATTGGCAGAAAATATAGAGAACCTACAAAGAACGACGGAAAAGAATAGAAAAGTCATGTATTTCACGAAAGCTTAAATTGGAGAAAGTGAAGAAGTTATAGAGGAGAAAAAAAATATATTGGCCTTATTTTGTTGTCAGCCTCCAACAGATACCATTCAAGTTGTAGGTGGAATTTTAGCTTTCACACTGGGAAAAGAATTCCTAACTTTCGTGTCAAAAAGAATGTTCGCCTTCATGCCCTCCGACCACCCGGGTTAAAAAAAAACAATGCCACATTTCGAGTACAGCAGGGCAAGTAAACAAAGGAAGGTGTTGTCTCTTCTAGGATTTTGAAGGACAGAAAAAAACGAGAAGAATTGAAAAGTCAATAGTTTAAAGAGGAAGAACACAAAAAGTTTATGTTCCCGTTAAAAGAAGCTGTTAATGATGAGTTCTTCGCTGGGATATTTCCAAATTTTAAAGCGAAAAAAGACAAAGAGGTGTGAAAGAAAACAAAAGATTAAAACAAAATCAAAGAGGGAAAAGAAAAGCGACAAATCGTCGGAAAAAGCAAGAAAAAGTAAAAATAAGCAGCAATTCTAGGTATAATATAATGTAAGGAATATTTTGAGACATATTTACATAGCCTACATTGCCTACATGTTCAGAATATAAATTTTCTTTTTATTTATGTTTTAAAATTTTACTTTAAAAAAAGTATTTTATATTTACTTTAAAGCTTTAAATTTACTTTAATTTACTTTAAAGCTTTAAATTTCCACTTCTTCTTTTAGCCTTCTTCAACCCAACTCGAGATGTAGGCCCCCCTAGTTCCTTCCATCATGTCTTGTACTGGGCAATTATTTTCCATGCTAGACCGGAGTTACGCTTGACGTCATCTACCCATTGCTCCTGTGGTCTTTCGAGAGTTCTTTTTCTTATCTATGGTCTCCAATCTAAGACACGTACGTTCCACCTGTACGTGTCTATTAGACGGGTGTTATGACCTGTCAATTGATATTTAAGTCGAGCTGTTCTTTCTCTTACATCTCTGAGTCTTGTCTTAGGCCGTATCCACTTGTTTCGTTTTTTGTCTTTGAGTGTTACATGTAACATTTGGAGGTCCATATGTCATTGGGTCTATTTCAGTTTATCCACGTTTGTCCCAGTCACAGTACAGGTTTGAGTTTCGTAATTTATCACAGGTATAATCAACTACCTTTGGCCTGAACTATTAAGGTATGGTTTAATCTGTCAAAGGTGGCCCATGGAAATTTTATTCTTCTCTTAATTTTTATTTGTTGAAAGGTGACCGAGGGTCACTGAAGAATGGAAGTACCTTGAAGGTGTCAATTCTGTGACCTGATTTAGAAAAAAAAAGACAACAAAAAAAAGTTAAAGTGATAAAAGTAAAAAAAAAAATGGCAAGGAAATTTTAATAGATAGCTGAAGCACCCTAAGGGCGATCGGCAAATGATATATTTAAGAGACAACACCTTTCCTTGTTTACTTGCCCTGTTGTACTCGAAATGTGGCGTTGTTTTTTTTTTAAACCCCGGTGGTCGGAGGGCATGAACGCGAACATTCTTTTTGACACGAAAGTTAGGAATTCTTTTGCCAGTGTGAAAGCTAGTGTGAAAGTTACAGCCAATTTAATATTTTTCAATGTCCCAAAATGGTGTAGGAAAACGAAAAAGTCACAAGTACTTAAGTCTGGTGATTAAGGGAGCTACGGAGCGACAGTGATATTTTTCTTGCTAAAAACTTGTTAATTAAAATTATTGTGGCATGTCGCATTGTCGTGCAACTTATCGGTAAAAATGCTGTTTACAGTTTCACTATGAGGCATAAATTCCTTATATACGATCTCCTGGCTAAAAAAGGCCTGGCTGGCAATTCCTGGCTCTAGCGGTTTTCCGGGTCGTATTCAAAATTCGGTTACCAGTAATGACACGCTCCAGAAACATGTTTCCCTCCTCTTGTCCTTTTGATCCAGTCAAAAGTGTTTCGGAATAATTCTCGGCAAGATCTTTTTTATCATTGATTTATCAAAATATTATTCATTGATCATTATTCATTGATCAAAATATGATGAACGAGTCAAATTCAACTCTTTGTATTAGTCGATTAAGTATTAAAGAGATATTATTATCAAAGTAGATATTCAATCTTTTTGTTTGCCCAAAATACCTTCGATCACAATCTTGACAGTTAATTTCGTAAATTCCCGACTTTTTATGTTGACGTACTTTATCTTTTGGATGACCCAGGACTTAACTCCTAATTTATTACATGGTTTGTACACAACCTTAAGGTCCACTTTTTTCAAAATTTTGTCTAGCTCTCATGTTAACTGGGCATCAAACGGAACTACCATAAATTTATTTTTGTTCCGAACCTTTTGAAAAGTCGAAATTTTATTTTAATCATTTTCTAAGCTTACCTTTTCTAATTAATTTATCTACAATCTTCTTATAATAACCTTTCACTTCGGATACCTCCCTAATGAATGGGTAATTCTTTGGTATAATTATCTTATTTATTACTCTTTGTTATATTATAATTAAAGTAAAATTGATTAATCTATTTACTATAAAATTTAAACTAACCATCTTATTTTGGAAGCTATGATTCGAATTGTTCGGAATATATCTCGAAGTGGTGGATATCAAAATCTATCCTATTTTTATTGTTTCTACTGAGTAAAATATCCAAAAATGTAAACTATCGTTGTTTTCAAGTTCAAGCATGAATACTATGTTTTGAAATTTACTATTTAAGTTCTTAATAAAATCATCTAAATTTTCATTTTTTGAATAGAAAGAAATAACTTGTTATTACAATCCTTTAACTAGATTAACTCCCTCAGATACTTCAAGGTATGTGTAATCGGGATACTCGGAAACAACGATGATATGTCAAAGGAAAATGACTTCCTGTAGAAGTGTGTTTTGACTTTTACTGTGAATTTTGTTGAGTTTATCACAGAACAGGAATGTAATTAGTTTGGTAGATTTTCAAATTTCTTTGTTAACCATTTTGCCAGGTTGTATGTTTGAGAATCAATGGCTGATACAATTGGTCTCATTGATTTTCCTGGTTTATGAGTTTTTCGTAGAGTATACAATCTTGATACTTTTGGATTAGAAATATACAGTTTGCTTTTTAGAGAAGGAGCAATAAGGCTGTTATAAGATTTCAATGTATCTCTGACTTTATTAACCATTTTTGACAATGGATTCTTCTTCTTCTTCTTGTCCTGGAGGTTAAGTTGACCCGAAGGCCCTGACTTGTATTCGCTGATTTTTTCGAACGTCACGACAATGTCGCTTGTTCGAAGGGTTTTAGCTGCCGTCCTTTAGGCATGGAGGTGATGACCGAAGAGGATGGTCATACTGGGGCAACGGCCGGCAATGAAGCTGCCGTGGCTCTGATTAGCGGATTGTCCGAAAGGGACGCCGTCGCTAGGAATTTGTCCAGAAGTCTGGACAGGAATGTCTGAATCTCTGGTGTGTCAGTTTCCCGATGGATTTGCGCATTCCTTACAAACCATGGGGCACCTACTAATGTGCGAAGAACACGTGACTGGAACGATTGCAGAATTGCAATCGACGTTGGGGGGAGGTACGGGAACCAGGCCTGAGATCCGTAGGTGAGGACGGATCGGACCATGATTTTATACAAGGTTATTCGGATGTTCAGCGAGAGCTTACTTTTGCCGTTCATTAGGGGGTAAAGCAGACGAGCCATGGCTCTTGCTTTCCCGGTTACCTTCTTTAGGTGAGGCACCCACGTGAGGGCCACAATGGATTCCTAGGTAATCGTTTATATGAACCGTATTGAATTAATTTGTTTTCGGGTTTAAAATAATCAGATTTGTCTATAACTACAACTTTATTTCCTTTATCGGCTTTTAAATAAAACAATCCTTCTGGTAAATCTCTTCGAGTTTATTGTAGATTTTACTGGAATGTGATTTAGATCAATTTAATCAATTTTGAAGAACAGCTTAGGCTTATCTCGTATATTTTCTCGTCATATTATAAAAAACTAAGTCATCTAATACTGAATTTTTTCTAACACGAACTTCGTGTTGAAGTTACTGAAGAGGTATTTTCTTTGAATTATAACATAATTACTTTTGACGAAACATTGTTTCAGAAACAGCACAATAATCAAACTATCATCGCACTATAGATGAATTGAAGCCATTGGCGGCTCGTGTATTTTTTAAAAAAGTTTTATGACAAAAAGAGTTATTGTACACATTTATGTCGGTGACTAGCACCTGGCCGTTTCCTAGTTTTTAAAGTGAAATTCCATTCACCTGTTTTTGTCCAAAATAAATTTTTCAATGACTTTTAAGTCATTAAAGTCCGAAATTAGTTCTACCGATTAGTCCGAATTAGCACTCTCAATATTTAACATACCTAAAACACAAATGCTTTCGATCCCTCACTCCTTCGCGAACAATAAACACACGAAAGAAAACAGAGAATTATTGTCTTCACAACCACATAGCTACAAAATACTATTGTATGGTTTACTGTCAAATTCTCTCATAAAACTTGCCCTATTTTTACATTATTTTTGAGCTTGACTCAAATTCAACACGGGCATGGGATAACCGTTAGTTTTTAATTCAACTTTCTCCTCCAAACTTAAATTAGTCATTATTAACTGTTTTAAATCAGACACCTTCATGTTTGCAATTAAAAGTTGATTATTTTTATTTAAAAAGTACTACTCAGTGTATACACACGTAGCAAATCCCCAATCAAAACAAGTATTCGCGAGGAACAAAGAAACAAAATACGCAATGCGAGACATATCAAACGCTCCATACCCGTCAAATCAGCGTTTAAAACTAATTACCGATACGCTCAGTCGCAGGGAATCTACGTCCAAATCACATGTTTTAGAAAGCAGTTAAACCCCCGAATTCTGGCAACCAACCAAACATGTAACGCCAACGCCGAGATTATCGTCATGGGGTATGGTCGCTGGAGGTAAACCCTCGATCAACGATGTAAAAATTGTGGCGAGAGGATGGAATTTTTATTCGCATTATTGGGTGTAATGGGTCGACAGACGTTCTTCTATATTTGGATATTATAATTTTTTAATAATATATTAAAATTAGTTAAAGGAAAGAAACTGAACGGAAATAAAATATGGCTATTGCTCTGACAAATTTTTTACAGTGATAAATACTGGAGGGGCGGTGCCCTAACATCCTCCCTCACGAGCCACCACTGTTAATTTATCAGGATTATGTATACGGTCATACTTTTAGTGCGCCCGAACTTTATATAGTATAGTCAGTAATTGCTGGTTTATCGACATAGACCGAGGATTTGATATAACCCCAAAGAAAATCCGCCGTAACTGGTCCGTTCCTCGAAATAATTTTCTCATCGAATTGCTCCCTCGATATGTCCATTGTTGCGTTGGTTGTATGACATGTGGAGCCATCGTATTGGAACCACATCTCCTCCAGATCAACACCATTCAAATTCGGAATTAAATAATCATTGATCATCGCTCTGTAATGATTTCCATTAACGGTAACGTGCTTTTGAGCTTAATTTTTATAGAAACATGCCTCAGTGATGCCACTGGCGTAGAATCTGTTATATCACTTGCGGCTTAGTTTCACCTCAAATCCGGCAATTTTGTTTATTAATGTAACTATTTAGTCAATAATGGGCTTAGTCGTCGAATAAAATTTTGCGGTTAAATCCTGGGTCAAGTTGCAAATTAATTTTTAGCCTATTCAATGATAGTACGATGCAAACGATGGTCTTGCGGCTTGAGTTCTTTGACAAGCTGGATCTTGTAAGTCACCAGACCAAAATCTTTACGCAAAATTTTTCACGTAATACAATAACTAAGCCCAACTTCCTGCGAACGGCGACGAATTGATAAATTTGGATCTTCATCAGCACTAGCAACAATAGCGGCGATATTTTCTTTGAAACGCATAGTATTTTGTCTTGTTTTTGTTTTAATATCGGGCAACGTGAAATACGTTCAGATTTTGTCGACAATTCGGCGAATACATCGCTCGATTGGGCGATTATGTGAACATTGATTTTGATAATAAATTTCCATGTATAATGTAATATAATATCCATAAATAAATGTTCCATGATGCTTTGGCAGACTAAAATGAATCATTTTGACACTAGAGGTATCCAGTTACAGTTAAATAAAAAAATATTTAAACACCACCCGTTATATACTGTAGAAAAAAAAGTGCAATATAAAATATTACTATTATACTAAAATCAAAAAGCAAGAAGACTTTCAAAATAAAACGCAAAGTATTTAGTTTTATTCTTCTTGTTATTTGTTTCCTTCAAACTAATTCTCTTTTACTGCAATAATATACTTTTTCCAACGTTTTTCCAGCCTTCGAAACTATTTTTATACTTTTAAGCAAAACTTGACTCGTTTGAAGCGAAAATGTGACGAATCATTTTTGCGGGGTGGTATGATGCTTTATCGAAAGAAAAATCATGAATCGTTTTGCCAAAAATGTGAACTGGGCTTTTTTTCTTGTGCTTTGTTCAGTGGCGGCTCGTGAGGGAGGGTATTGGGGCTCCACCCCTTCAGCATTAATCAAGCGAGAATGTAGAAATAAGGTAAGTTTTACGCGAAAATTTGACATTAAACTATATGTGAAAGTTTTCCGAGGATAGAAAAAAAAGATTTGAAGACCGAATTGGAAATTTTGTATTCAACTCCCAAAAAAAATTTGTCAAAATGAAGACATTAAAGACTGTTTAAAGACATTAAATTTTATTTTGAGTATGGAGTGATTGAGAATACTAGTGATTATACTGATGACCATAGCCGAAGCCGAAAGAAGCTTTTCGGCTTTGAACCTGATTAAAATATATTTAAGAAATTCAATGGGGGCAAGATAGACTAAAGCTTTAGGTATGTTAAATGTTGAGAGTTCTAGGATCGAACTAATTCCGGAATTTAATGAAAAAGTTATTAAAAATTTTGTTTTGGATAAAAACAGGCGAATGGAAATTCTCTTTAAAAACTAGGAAACGGCGAGGTGTTATTCACCGACAAAAATGTGTACATTAATCCTTTTTAATCATAAAACTTTGATATTTTTTAAAACTATTCGAACTTCTCATGAACTTTTTCGAATGTTCTCCATTAATTTGCAGTTACAATAAACTGTTTGAAGGGTTTACTCTTCGGAAAACGGTAAGTACCTACTTATTTATTTCTTTATCTGCGCAACAAGCAAGAACCCTATACAGATTCACCTCCTGTATAGGGTTTGAATAGCACGAAAAGTAAAAAGGAGGAAGAGAAAAGCAAAAAATTATTCAGTAGCACTATTTTCTTCTACATCCTCCCACTTTAAAAACCCGAGCCACCCCTGTAATTAAAGTACATTTTAAAAACCACTCGGAACAACAACTAAACGAACTCTTTGTTTTTGATATAGTAATACTACACTCTCAAAATTTTCTCCAATAATATAAATATCAACGTTTGTGTGTGTTTTAGAAAGTCCAAAATGATATCAGCCGACCAAATTCACTCATGAAACTTCTCTACAATATTATCTCAGATAAGCCGACTAACCTTTATTTGATTGTGTATAAACAAACCGCTGAAAGTTTTCTCATTACGGTCGAAAATAACTGCTCAACATTAAACCGTTGTTGTTGTATTAAAGTTTCTATTCGATACCAACGCCATCTTGATCGATTTATTAATTTCCGATTAGGCGTCAAAAATGGTTTCGTATTCCGACTCGTCTGCTACACGTAATGCGATAATTGAATAAGGATTTTCTTAAGGGCGTAAATCTCTTATATTTCGATAAGAAGATTCGATTATTTTGTTAGTTAATAGATGTTTAAATTACATAATGTTGTTTAACGATAAAATTTAATCAACCTTAAAATTATTAACGTTAAAATTACAAAGTACTAAGGTATGACGCATCTAATTTCCTCATAATCTGGGCGAGTATTACTCAATTTCGATTTTATCGTAGTTGTCTGTTGCACATACTCTTATAACTGAATATGGATATTTCTGAGAGCTTAGATCTGCCTCTACCTAGATAAGAAGATTGGATTATTATGATGTTTAACTAATATTGAGATTATAACATTGAATTGTTCGAAAAGTTTGTAGGGATTTTCTTAAGGGAAAGTTTACGTCATCTATTTAGTGTATTATATTATTATTATTATTTTTGGCAACTTTTTGCCAATGTAGTGGTAGGCCTTTAAAGCCTTTTTACCAAATATTAGCATATGTATTGACAAAAAATGTCAACAAGCTGTTTTCTACCTTCTACCATTTTAAAAAATTTCTCATTTATTTAATTTTGAGCGGAGCGAAATAGATGATTGAGGATGCGATATCCAGTGAGTAAGGTGAATGGGTAAGCAATCTCAAGTGAAGCTCATCAATTTTGGCTGGGTCCTGCATTTACATTAGATGCTTGCAATAGATGTTTTAATTTGGTTAGGCTTATTGTCATTCAAATGTAAGAATTTAATGACCGCACGATATTCGATTTTTTCCATTTTTACAGAAAAACTAACATCAAGTGACGTAAATGTCTGTTAAACAACTGAGCATCAAATTTTCAAGGTTATCTTTCAAGACATGCGCAATTATAGGGGAAGGTTGCTTAAGTCGTACCCCCTAAGTAAATAGTATACTAATGTTTAGTAGAATTTAAGTGAAACAAATTCTTCTGCATCTACTGAATCTTTATTTATTTGGTTATTATCAAAACAGGTGTTTTAACTTTTTTCAAAAAAGTACCTTCGGTACGATTAAGGCACCTGATCGTGTAATTCGTATTTAGAATAAAACTTCAGTGAAGACATCAAAAACTATATAGAAAAATACTTAATAACAAGAAAAAACAAACTACTGAGTCTAAAATTAATATTTCTTTGAAATCATCAGAGTTTCAAAGTCGAAATTAATGACCAAGTAAACTACACATAGAAAACATAAATTATAATTTCTTAAGATACAAAATTACACTTACAAAAATTATTGAGATTGAACACAGATATCACAAATATATTTCTTCATCTTAGTTTCCGCGTCAACACACAGATCATGTATCCAAACGTTACATTTCATACATTGGATCATGTTTTCTTCACAATTTTCCTTACATAGGTGGCATATTCATGACTCTTTGTCTTTGGTTTTATTATTCTTCTTACTTGTTTCGTCTGTCTTCCTTCTTTTTATAGTTTTCTTTATTCCTTTTTCTATCTTAACTTTTTTAGAATCCAGTAGAGGCGTCTCTTATTTATATTTTCCTTGGCTTTTACTTCATTTTTATAGGGCCTTGAAGTTAATTCCATTGTTGGCTTAGTACCTTTCTTAATTTTTCTAATAACTGTTGATATTCAGGGTATATGAGGTAGTGGGTTCAACTAAGGCTTTATTATTAGATTAGTGTTAGTGATTTTATCAACTGCAGCTGTATTATTACCATGATAATACAGCTGCATGTGATCTTGTTGAAGGTCCAAGTTGAATGATGGGTGGTGGTGTTGCATATCTAGGTACTAAAGTGGTGTTGTTACTTTTGGTATAGTTGCAACTATTGGTGGCAATGGAACTAGTGGTGCCGATACTACGATTGATGGCGATGCAATAATTGTTAGAGTGACGATTATGGGTGGCGATGTATGTCTAACGAATGTGATGCCTGATATTGTGATTTTTCCAGTTATATCAAGTTCTTGATTAGATGAATAAGTGATTTGTACAGAAGCTACGAAATCCTCTTCTTGAATGACGTTTCTGCTTTCTTTCGTTCTTTAAAGAACGAGCTGTCCAACGGTTGTAGGTGGTGTTGTGTGAGCAGGAAAAGATAGCATTATTATATCATAATCGCGAGCCATCTGGATTGCTTTTAAATTTTTGGTATATGTACTATGACCATCCAGTAAAAGTAAAATTTGTCTTTGGTCAATTTTTCTAATCTTGTGCACTTAATGAAATGTTGCAACCATTCAACAAAAAGCTCTGAAGTTATCCATCCGTTTTTCGAGCACCCAAATGTTGTGTTTTGCAGAGCTTCTTTTTTTAAGGCATCATTCAGTTTGCCGCGCTTAAATATCAACATGAGTGGTATAAAATCGCCTGCTGCATTCATCGCACATATGCCTGTTGTTGTTAGACCCCCTTTCTCCGCTTGTGATTGTATCCACTTCATCCATATTATATATTTGGTCGGCAGTAAACTTGTGTTTATCCAGTATTTCTTCATATTTATCAAAAAAAACATTAACACGCTCTTTATTGAACCCTTTACTTCTAGTCATCGATGTTGGTTCTGGAACATGCAAGGACAAAGTAGGATGGTCTTTCATAAACTTATAATAGCACTTTTTGCCGGCTATTTTCTTCTCTTTATTAAAGCGATGAGGTAATTGAAATTTTTCAGCAAGCTCAACGGCAAGCTTCCTAAATTCAGTAATAGTTAATTCAAAGAAAGTGGACTCGAAATTTATCAAAGGCTGTGGTAATTTCTCTTCCATGCTTGATGACATACTGTCGTATGTCGTGACGTACTGTACACATTTTGGTTTTTTATTCAAAACTTCCAAATGTCGTCGCAGTGTAGGCTTCGGTATATTGTGTTTTCTACATGCTGTATTAAATCCAATTTTACCATTTCGATGTTTCAGTAAAGCCTCGTCCATAGCGTTCTTCTTCCCAGTATTGTACTTTCTCTTCGCCATATTCATAAGCTGATAAAAAAATATTAGTAAACAAGTAAATAATTCCTAAATCGACGAATGGTACGACTTAAGCGACAAGGTCTTCAAAGTTTCAAACCGAAACCACTGACATAACCTAAAAATATTCTACCGTTTGAGTGTGCCTAAATGATTGCCAGAAAATGATAAAAATAAACGTAAACTTAAGGATTATAATCCTTTTTTAAAAAGCTTACAAATGAGCCAAAAATTTTAATGAAGACTGAACAAAAATTACCTTTTAATTATTTTTGCCTCACGAAGCTGGCCACCCACCCATTTGATTTCGTTTACTCGTACGGCTAAATAGTTTCAGGCTTACGGCACTAGATGATGTTTTTTACAAATTTTAAACGAGATAATACTGGGGTACGACTTAGGCCATGGTACGACTTAAGCAACCGTACTCTATTACCAAAATATTTTTGGCGAGTACCGCAATCTTCATCTTGAGGCGGGAACTTTTTCAGACTACCCTCGTATCTACCATTTCATGGACCATGTGGTCCTTAGAGTGGATCTTCCGCTCAAGTGGATCTTCCACTATTATAGCCTTCATTTCCTAGGCATCAACGTTTGAAGGGTGACCAGAGGGATGCCGGTAACACAGATTAAATTTTTAATTTTGGTTTTGGTTATTTTTTTGTTTGTTCTTGCCCTTTTTAAAACCAAAAAAGCATAATGTAACGTAACTGCAAATTATCGATCGACATTTTCAGTATGAATCAACTTGACCAAGTGAGGGCAAATCAAAGAGAATCTGAACGTAACTATTGTGAATGCAACATGATTTAATAATATATAATTAAACATTACTAATTTAACATAGGTTTTTGTTTATAAGCCTTAAGAGCAACATATAAAAAATCGTTATGACATTTCCTGATAAAAAAAAACATTTACCAAATAAGAATTGAGTTAATTCTAGTATACTAACAAAGAGGATTTTAGTAGGTATTAAAAGTTGTACAGTATTATAAAATACGGTATTACAAAGTTATTAGATTTGAACATTAGGAAACACTTGTGAGATATTTTGAAGAATTTCAAAAATTGAATAAACATGCTTCACACGGATGAAGTTTGAACAAAATATGGAAATCTGCAGGCACAAAAAATATATATAGTATTGTGCTACCAAGATCACAGGATTTGACAGCGAAGCGATGACAGGACAGCGATTACTGAAGCTTTATGTTTCGATTATTCTAACAGTGAAATAATAACTGTGTATAAAATGATTAACCTGAAAAAATTTGGGTAGACAAAGGAAAAACAAAAGCACCAAAACGGTTCTTATTTGATTATTTGTGTTCTCTATATTTTCATATGAATCTGAGTAATAGTTCAGCTATCGATAGGCACCGAATAGATGCATTTGAATGCGGTGTTGCAGAAGGATATTTCAGATTTCGTAAATAGCAAAAAAAAAGGACGAATGGCGTAGACGTCTTCTTCAACACTTAGCTCATATCAAATGAAGAGCAAGAAGACCAAGGCAGTTTGTAAAAAATAATAGTACAAAGGATAGTACGAGACTGATTGATTTTATAACTGCTATATGGACGCTGCAAAATATATTATGTTATTTATTATGTTATGTTATGTTAGGTTATGTTATGTTATGTTATGTTATGTTATGTTATGTTATGTTATGTTATGTTATCTTATGTTATGTTATGTTATGTTATGCTATGCTATGTGATATTATGTTGTTATGTTATGTTATGTTATGTTATGTTATGTTATGTTATGTTATCTTATGTTATGTTATGTTATGTTATGTTATGTTATGTTATGCTATGCTATGTTATATTATGTTGTTATGTTATGTTATGTTATGTTATGTTATGTTATATCATATTATATTATATTATATGATATATTATATTAAATAATATTATATTATATTATATAAAATTTTGGTTTCAATCAACCATTGTTTTTTGTTTGGAGAAATAAGATCAAATCTAGGTTGAATACAGCATCAATTCATGGCACAAATTGACCAGTTTTGATTTGGACGAATGCGTTATAGTGAAAAAGCGCATATCCTTGGCCAAACGAAGGCTTTTTTATAAACTCTTTGATCTGTGAAATTTGACCATCAATAATGCAGCATAATATTCTTCTGTGATCGCCTTTCAAATGGTTAATGAAGAGAATGACTTACAAATACCAAAAAGTAAAGGCCATGACCTTTTCAGTAGATGAAAAAATCTTCGCTTTCTTCTTAGTTTTGAGTGTTTGTTCGTTTAAGGTGTATAGTGATAAAGCCAAGTTTAATCAGCAATTGCGAATGACACAGAAACTCCAGCGAATTGCGCTTATTCAGATACACACTGCTGAGCCAACGCGGTATCCATCATAATATAATGGGTTAACCATTTCCTCAATAATGACGGCAACGGAGCGTCCTAAGCGCGAAACGTCGTCATTCGTGCTAATGTAACCACATCGAAACTCAGTAAACCAAATATGAACCATAACATATTAAGGAACACAGTCGTCATATTTTTTTTTGTATCTTTTCTATCGTTTGCGCGATGGGTTTTCGACGCAAAAAGTAAAGTTTAATCGGCATACAAAATTTGCTTTTTTCCATGATGGCAAAAACGTTAAATTTATTTAACGGTTTTTATTTATTTCAAAGACTGAAAAAAAGTATATATAAAAAAGAAGCGATTTTTGCGAACACATAAACATATAAATATAATGTGTTTCGGTTAATAATGTCGATTTTGCTAAGAGATGGCGTTACTAATACATTTGTTGGTATAGACTAGAGGGTAAACCTCCTAAAAAAATAGAATAGAGGGTAAACCTACGCAATAAAAAGCCAGTTCATTATTAATTGTCATTGTGCAAAAAACATAGTTTTTCATAGCTTTGAATAAGTCGAATTATATACCAGAAAAAGACGTTTTGCGGGGAAGTTTAATAACCTTTAATTTGAAGAAAGCGGCTGCTGAAAGTAGCCAACTAACCGAGTTGAAGTTTATGGTGAATATGTTCTAACTCAAAAAACTTATAAATGATGGTTTAAATATTTTAAAAGTAGTGATTTTGATATAAAAGATAAAGAGCGTTGAGAACAGATGAAAAAGTTTGAATATGTAGATTTGCAAGCATTATCGAATGAAGACTCAATTCATGCGTTGAAACAATTGATAAAAGCATTAAATGTTCCAATCTACCCCATCTACCATTTTCCAACGTCTAAATGCATTGGAAAGGATCCAGAAAGATCCAGAATCCAGAAGGAAAATGGGTTCCAAAGTAATATTGAAAAGTGACAAACAATTGTGAAATTTTGCTTGTCGGTCAGAAAAAACAAGGTTTTTGGGTTGTGATAGTTAAAAAGTGGATTTACTTTGACGACCAAAAGCGCAAAAAAATCATGAATAGACTCAAGACAGCCTTCAGCATTACAACCAGTGCGCAATATACAAGAAGGAAGGCTGTGCTGGGTGTTTGATGGGATAGTGGGGGAGCTGTGTATTACAAACTGCTGAGATATGACGAAACGATTATTATCGATCAATACCAACAACAATTGATAAAATTGAACCGAACATTGAAGGAAAAACGATCATAATACGCCCAAAGACACGATAAAGTAATTTTTCAACATGACAATGCTCGGCTCCAAAAGCCTGTTGCAAAATGTGTAAAAAAACTATTTGGAAAACGTTAAATAGGCCGTTCAAACCCATTCGCGGTATTCACCGGATTTAGCCCCTTCAGTTTTCAGAACAACACTTACATTTTTACCAAAAAGTGAAAATTAGACAAGATGAATGGTTGGCCTCAAAAAACCGAAACCGAAACCAACAAAAACCAAAAGTCCTTTGGCGCGGAATCCACTATTTGGATTGGGAATTGGGAAAAAAAATCGACATTATTAACCGAAACACCTATTACAGAAGTGAAAGAATTCTTGATAAAATAAAATCCCTTTTAACTAATTCAAAACTAAGAAGCATTCCAATGTTCTGTAAAATAAAACAAAATAAATTTAAGGAAACAAGCATCGAAAGTTTTAGACTTATATTAGAAGTCCGCCAGCGTAAGCTGTAAGTCAGACGGGGTAGTTTTCTAGTCGACACACCATCGTCGTTTCAACTACGCACCAAATAGACCATGTAACAAGTTAATCGGATTGACAAATTTAAAGTTGGGATCGGGTGGTGGCGAATGGATTTCCATCGTATTGGAATTCGGAACTTTTGGTGAATTAGCACAGTTGCCGAAGTTGGACTAATTCGGCTCCTGTCGCTGCGATTTGACACAGATCCGATCGATGTAGACGTGACTCGAAGATGTATTAGCTGAGGATTTGCGGAATGGAACGTGAGTGTGGGTAAAATTGGAGGATTTGAATTAATTGGTTCAAGTTCAAATGCTATTCTAAAACTGTTATCAGTAAGCTTATTTATTTTAATAAATAATAAAATGTATATTATATGCAACATATAATATGCTATTATAACTGAAAATATATAATTACACAAAGTTTTAATCGTACTTTTTCAAGCCTCTCTTCAGACAAAGTTTTTCCACTCTTAGAAACCCAGCTGTTCCCTTCGATACTAACATAGATTTATAGGCCATTGTTACTAATATCGGTCTCTGAGATTGATATTTTAAGAGGGATGGAGTTGGTTTTAAAATGTAAACTGTACATTTTATTCTCCATTTTTTATAAAACAAAAAATATTATGAAACTAAATAAAAGTGATACATTTTTAAAAATACACAAAAAAATCTAAAGTCTCTCTTTTCGATATAATCCCGCAAATACCAACTCAACAATGTATAGACTACAAAAAACAATTATGTTCAAATAAAAATTTACTTCCCACGACGATACACTGAGTAGTGAATTTTATTCAAGGTCCAGTCCTCACCTACACTTCTGAATTCTTTACATATAGGTATCAAATGTTCTAGACACAACATACATTTCGAGCACCTGTAACAACTGTATCCAGTTTTCTATCTTTTCTACTGTTACAGTAACTACATCTGCCATAAGTATTTTTGCTGGACAACTTATTTTGTTTTCAACCCCACATATTTCTACTAGTCTAAGACGAATTTATTTCGTGATATTTTCTGAGATACTTCGTCTCCTTATATGTTCATTCCCTATGACAAATACAAGCTTTCCTAAAAAAACTTGTCTGGGAATGATCTGATTAATTTTGTTATTGCCTTGGTAAATAATATATGAATTTACGCCTTCTACATTCATTGGGCAATAAAACAAAACCATCGGCCAACGACAAGTCAGTATACAGGAGGTGAACTAGGAAAATTAGTTAAAGGAAAGAAACTGAATGGAAATAAAATATGGTGTTTTGCTCTGAAAAATTCTTTACTGTGATAAATTCCGGAGGGGCAGTGCCCTAATGCCCTCTCTCACGAGCCGCCATTGGTATATATATATATATATATATATATATATATATATATATATATATATATATAATCAATAATAATTTTTGGTTTGCCACTGTCTTTGTCGATGGTATCTGAGAAATGCATTGTAGATAGAAGCAACACATTTTTATTATTTTGGAGAACATATGAAACAAGAGATGCTGGATACTGAAATGCAAACATACCTGTCTTTTCTGGATGCTCCAGATTTACTAAATATGGTGGAATCTTTTTCTTATTTTTCCTACTATGTGTTCTTAGTGTTCCTACTATGGTCAGACCGTGATCATTCAGAAAGTTTATTTGCCAATTCTATGCTTGTAAAAAAATTATCCATTATCACATTTCTCTGGGCATTAGTATTTTTCTGGCCATTAGTATGACAAGCATACACAAGATTTTACATGAACATTTAGAGGTGAAAAAGAATTGTGCGCGTTAGATTCAGCATAATTTTACAATCGCTCAAAAAACACTACAATCGCTACGCAGCTGACGAATCTAGGGTCTATGCATATGAGCCCGAAAATAAACAGTAGCCGGCTGTATAGGGCCTTCAAAATTAACAAAACTCAACAAACGTTGTTAGCCGAAGAAACACTTCAAAACAAATAATCGTCTGTTTTTTTTTGGGATAAATGGGCATGTAGCTTCAGTGCCACTAAATAATCGTAGAACGGTCAATTCTGAATGGTACACAACCATTTGTTTGCCAGAAGTTTTTGAAGACATAAGAAAAAACAACCAACGACCCAGGCTCATTCTTCACCATGATAACGGGAGCTCTCACAAATCGGACCGAACAACTCAACATTTCACCGGTCAAAACATCGAATTGATGGATCATCCACAATACAGTCCTGATGATCAGTCCTGATGGCACTCAGTGATTTCTTTTTATTTCCGCACGTGAAGAATGAACTACGTGGTCAACGATTTTCGACATCAGAAGAAGCGATTGAAGCATTCAAAATGCATGTTTTGGGAATACCTCAATCGAAATGGAAAAAGTGATATGAAAATTGGTTCAAACGTATGCAAAAGTGTATCGACCATAGCGGAGAATATTTTAAAAAACAATAAAACCATTTTCAATGATAAATATTTGTTCATATTTATTATTCCGGATACATAAATAGCAAACCTCGTACCCTTATATTCAATACTGCTTTTAGTTGAAACCTGCAATATATACTTTTTTCATGTTTTTAAAAATGCAGCTTTTAATTTAACGAACATTCGATTTGTTAAGCTCTTACATTAATTGAAATTCACGAACTAAATACTGTTTGATTTTCTAAATTTAAAGTTGAAAAAAAAAGGATAAAAACAACGTTGGAAATATTAATCAAGATGAAACAATTCGAGCGAAAATAGTTGAGAAATTATGAGCGCTAAAACGGTTGCAACTTTTATGGAAAAGTTTTGATCTACTTTAGATATTAGGAGTGGATATCTGAAATTATTACCGAGAATACGAGATAAAAGGATTAACGTGGCGTTCCTGGTTGCTTATTCGTGAAAAAGGATCCGACCTATTTTACGAAACCTTGTATAATTAATTTAAAAATTAATTCAAGATATCATATTCCACTCAAACAAAATTCAAATAGTGAAAGCACTCATTTGTTTTTGTCAATTATACTTTTTGCAGGAGAAATATTTACACATAATAAAGATCACAGTATAGTCTACAACAGTTGCGGCTGGTATATAAGAGCTGCAGACCTCTGCAGACCCCTGCAGACCCCCAAGAATGATATATAAAATTATATATATTTCGTGACATTTATTATTTTCAATTTTAGTTTGATAAACGTATTTTATAAAACATCTGCTGCTATGCAGAACACCCACATTTTACATTCACGAACCGCCACAATGTCATATTTTGGTAAAATCGGCCCCGCAGTTCTTGTATTGAAACCCTTGAAGTGAAACACTAAACTCCGCGATGCGCGTTTCGCTAACCACATTAGCATCATCAGTGGATGACTCACTCTTCACTATCGCTCTTTATTTTATTATATATATATATATATATATATATATATATATATATATATATATATATATATATATATATATATATATATATATATATATATATATATATATATATATATATATATATATATATATATATATATATATATATATATATATATATATATATATATATATATATATATATATATATATATATATATATATATATATATATATATATATATATATATATATATATATCATCATCATCATCATCATCAGCCCGTATCGATCCACTGCAGGATGAAGGCCTCTTCAGCATGCTTCCAACCTTCACGGTCCTGGGCTTTCCTCTGCCACTCGGGTCCAATATACTTAACGATGTCATCAGTCCATCGTGCTTTCGGTCTTCTTCGCGGACGTTTGCGATCAAGCGGTATCCACTCCAGGATTGCCTTGGTCCATCTGTCGTCCCATCCCATCGCCTCGCTATATGGCCTGCCCATCTCCATTTCAACTGTTTTACTCTTCCAATGATGTCACAGACTTTTGTTTGTTCCCTGATCCATGCGCAGGACTTTCTGTCTCGTCTTGTAATGCCAAGCATACATCTTTCCATTCCCCTCTGTGCCACCCGAAGTTTTTGAATTGATTGCGATGTGAGTGTCCAGGATTCACTTCCGTATGTCATAACGGGTAGAACGCACTGATCGAATACTTTTCTTTTCAGGCAAAGTGGGAGTCTGCTCTTAAACACTATGTTGAGCCTACCAAATGCCTGCCAGCCACATTTAACACGCCGTTCCACCTCCCGGGCGGTATTCCCCTCCATGGAAATCCTCTGCCCAAGATATACAAAGCTGTCCACAATCTCTAAATCCCTTCCTAAAACTGAAATTCTTCTGTCCTGAGCGAAGTTATTGAACATAACCTGACTCTTTTTCAGGTTTATTTTCAAGCCAAATGGTTCGCCAGCCCTTTGCAGTTCTTGTATGCGTCTTTGCAGCTCCTCTGGGTCTTGTGAAATGAGAATAATATCATCTGCAAATCTAAGATGGTTTAAGTTTGCACCATTGATCTTTACCCCATCCTGTTCCCAATCCAGTTTACGGAATACTTCTTCAAGGCCAGCCGAGAAAAGAATAGGCGATATTGCGTCACCCTGCCGTACACCTCGTTCTATATTAATTCCCACTTCAAGATCATCAAGGTGAATTGTGGCTGTAGCTCCATCATATATCGATTCTAATAGGTTTAGGCATAGGGCATTTTGAGTATAATTTTGCCAGTTTTTTATGTAACGTCAGACCACCAGCTTTTAGCATTTCGACAGTTACACTATCCTTTCCTGGAGCCTTGCTGTTCTTCATCAATTCTATAGAATTTGTTACTTCCTCCACTAGGATATCTGGTATTATATATTGTTCTTCCGTGGGTATTGCTGTCCCTGACTGGCTCTGATCTTCATATAACTGGGAATAAAACCTTCTGACAATCTCTAACATTTCGGTACGCGCCCTGCACACTGTGCCATCCTCACGCTTTAAAGCATATATTTGCGTTCTTTTGTTTCTCAACTTCTGTTTAGCTTTGTTAATTCCTTTGTTTTCTTCCAGGGTTTTTTGCACTAGCTGCATATTGATATATATATATATATATATATATATATATATATATATATATATATATATATATATATATATATATATATAGATATAATTTTTTTTTTATTTATTGGGACTTTCGGTCAGTAATTAAGTTTTCATTTTTAATTTTTTTATTAACGTTTCGGTTCAACAATGAACTATTCTCAGAATAATTCTACAATATATATAACTTTTATAAAAACACAAACTTACATTTAAAAACCTACCAATATTAAATCAAACAATTAATTTTTAAAATTTTTTAACTAATATGTGATAATTTTGTATAAAATTTTTAAATAACATATTTGACTTTGACATATTTAACAATTCTTTCACCTTTAAATTTTTGTTTTTTATTATAACCTAATTGTTTTGAATTCGTTATGTGGAATGATATTAGATGCAAAAATAAAAAATTATGAAAATTTATTATTTAATAATGTTATTATATATAGAACTTAAATTATCTGTATGGTGGCTCTATCTCACCATTGACTCGAATAATTTTATCCTATAATTTAGAAATCAGATTGTTCAGGATTGTTGATTGTTGTTATAGGCTTCCTGGCTTTTCACGCAACCCCAAAGAAAATAGTCCAACGTTGTCACCTGATCTTGGCGGCTTTGACATGACCGTTTGTTGCAATAACTCATCCAGGAATTATTCTCTTAATAAATAAATTGTTTCATTAGCAGAATGAGGTATAGCGCCATCCTGTTGGGACCACATATCCTACAGATAAATATTATTGAATTCAGCCCACAAAAATCCAGTTACCATCTCGCGATATCGTACACTATTTACAATTACAGCTTCACCAACAGCATTCTGGAAGAAAGACGGTCCATTTACTCCTCCAGACCATAATGCACACCAAACAGTGACTCGGTTAGGATGTATACATTTCTCATGAATCATTCGCGGATTTTCATTACCCTAAATGCTGAAATTATGCCGCAATTTTGTTCATTAACATAGTCACCAATTTCAGGATGTGCTTTATCTAAAAATATCTGTTTGTTCTTTCATACAATTGACAAATGCACGACTTGATATATTGTGGATTCACTGAGTCCAAATTGTGGTGAACATCGACTAATGCAAATTTCTGGGTCTTCGGCAGCACTTTCCCACAATATAGCGTAACGGGACCGTGGAGGGAAATATACAGAAACCTTTTATCCTTTCTCCACATGGTGCTACCGCTCCTCTCTGGTCAACCGCCACAACGCATCTCTCGGGACCAGTTTCTAGCCTTTCGCCGTTATCAGCCGAGCTTCAGATGAACGCAAAGAAAGCAGTTGGAGGAGACGATCGGAGCCAGGTCATGTCAACTGCCATCATATGGCGAATGTTCATATCAGTCAGGAATGCCCGTAACATTCTGCCTGCAACCTCGGAAATAGTACCAGGTATGCCCACAAAATGGCCAGTTGACATGGCCTGGCCCCAATCGTCTCTCCCAACTGCTTTCCTTACGATCATCTGGAGCTCGGCTGATGATAGCTGAAAGGCTAGAAACCGGTCCCGACAGATGCGTGGTGGCGGTTGGGCAGAGACGAGCAGTGGCACCACATTGAGAAAGAGTGAAACATTTCTCTAATATAGGGCATATATATATTAGCGGATCAGACCTTGACGTGGTAAAGAGGTTTGAGTAGGGCAATGAAGTTTTGAGCTATGTCGTCTGGAGCCTATGCTCTTGGGAGTCAATCCGGGTGGACAGGTCAAGGCAGAGGCCTCAAACTAACATGATCCAAAATCTGCCAATCCGCATTGGACCAGCGTGGCAGATTACGGTCCATGCCTTCAATATGAAAATATAACCTCAAACAGGACCCCCATTCTTCCAGGTGAAGGGGCAACTACCTACGGCAGCGGAAAGACCTGCCCAAGGCAGAGGGTGCTAAAAATCACCGAGTTAGATCAGTCTGCCATTGGACTTTTGACATTGCTACTCTGAATATACGGACAATGAAAACGGATGCCCGACTGCAAGAACTATTGATCGAACTTGATAACATAAATTGGGATATTATTGAGTTAGGTGAAATACGAAGAAAGGGCGAAGAGCTAATCCAACTGGATTCAACTGGTCATGTCTTTACACTCGGGGTGCGGAGAATGGACAATGTCGTGGAATTGGATTCATCATCAATCGAAAGCTGAAGGACATTCTAATAAAATTTGAAAATATATCTGACCGATTAGCCCAATGCGTAATTCAGAACAATAAAAAGTTTAGGCTTCAAATCGTCCAAGCTTATGCTCCAACTATAAACCATAGAGATGAGGAAATTGAGAAATTTTATGATGATATGGCCCAGCTTTTATACAAGGACAAATGTAGGTACAAAATCCTGATGGGTGATTTTAATGTTAGAATTAGAACTGGTGAAATTGCAACTGGCCCATTTCGAACTGGTGAGCGGAATAATAGAGGTGACAGATTAGTTGATTTTGCTAAAGAACAACAACTTTATATTATGAATTCGTTCTATAAGAAAAATATCAGCAGAAAATAGACATGGAAAAGTCCATCTGGGCTCATAAGTGAAATTGACTACATCATGACTAACGACAAAACAATATTTACTAATTGTACTGTACTTAACAATTTTAATGTTGGAAGTGACCACCGAATGGTACGAGCAAAAGTTAGAATTAACTGTCGAAGAGAGCGCGAAAGAATGGTAAGGTCAAAGAAAGTCAAAGTGGATTCTGGGAAATTGCTGGACAGGACTAGCGATTTTGAAATTGCTTTGTCGAACCGTTTTACTGTGTTACAAGATACGGAGGAGATTAGATTATGAACAAATTACCTACAATGTGCTTCAAACGCCTGCTTCAATAGCACCAAAAGAAAAAGGTCTTAAACAGGCAAAAATCTCCAGTGAGATCATTGATTTAATGAAAAAATGATGGACAATGAGAAATTCAGGGAGTCCTTTTGGCAGGGTCGAGTACGCTGAGCTTTGCAAAACTATAAGAAAACGTTATCAGAGAAGACACGCGCCGGTCAAATATGCAGCTAGTGCAAAAAACCCTGGAAGGAAACAAAGGAATTAATAAGGCTAAGCAGAAGCTGAGAAAGAAAAGTCTTATGCCTAATATGCCTTAATGCGTGAGGATACCACAGTGTGCAGGGTGCGTACGCAAATGTTAGAGGTTGTCAGAAAATTTTACTCCCAGTTATATGAAGATCAGAACCAATCAAAGACAACAATATCCACGGAAGAACAAATGCCAGATATTCTAGTGGAGGAAGTAACAAATGCTATAGAATCGATGAAAAACGGCCAGGTTTCAGGAAAGGACAGTGTAATTCTCGAAATGCGAAAAACTGGTGGTCGGATGTTACATAAAACACTGGCAAAATTATACTCAAAATGCCTCAAAGAATAAAAAGTACCTGACTTATGGAAAGATGCATACGTGATTCTTTTACATAAAAAAGAAGCCCATGAAGATTTAAGGGACTACCGCCCAATAAGCCTTCTATCAGTAATATACAAAGTTTTCGCTAAGATAATATCTAAAAGATTATTTAAAAAACTGAATGACGTACAACCAAGAGAACAAGCAGGATTCAGAAGTGGAATCAGTACAATGGATCACATTCAGGTTATAGAGCAGGTCATAGAAAGGCACAACGAATACACCATGCCACTGTTTTTGGCTTTTATCGACTATGAAAAAGCATTTGACTCCATCGTAAAGCATGACATAATGGATCCACTGCTTAGCCAGGGGGTAGATAAAGCATATTAGGAACCAAACCTATTAGGGTCGATATATGATGGCGCTACAGCGACAGTTCACCTTGATGATCTTGAATGGGAATTAATGTAGAACGAGGTTACGGCGGGGTGACGCAATATCGCCTATTTTTTCTCGGCTGGCATTGAAGAAGTATTCCGTAAAGTGGATTGGAAACAAGATAGTATAAAAATTAATGGTGCAAAGTTAAACCATCTTAACCATCCGTTTTCCTTTCACAAGACCCAGAGGAGCTGCAAAGACACATACAGGAGCTGCAAAGGGCTGGCGGACCATTTGGTTTAAAATAAACCTGAAAAAGAGTCAGATTATGTTCAATAAATTCACCAAGTAGACCACAATTCACCAAGTAGACCATATCTTGGGCAGAGGATTTCAATGGAGGGGGATACCGCCCGGGAGGTGGAACGGCTTGTTAAATGTGGCTGGCAGGCCTTGGGCAGGCTCAACATAGTGTTTAAGAGCAGACTCCCACTTTGCCTGAAAAGAAAAGTCTTCGATCAGTGCGCCATACCCGTTATGACATACGGGACATAATTCAAAGTCTGTGACATTATTGGAAGAGTAAAGCAATTGAAATGAAGATGGGCAGGTCATATAGCGAGGCGATGGGACGACAGATGGACCAAGGCAATCCTAGAGTGGACCGCTTAATCGCAAACGATCGCGAAGAAGACCGAAAGCACGATGGATTGATGACATCGTTATGTATATTAGATCCGAGAGGCAGAGGAAAGCCCAGGACCGTGAAAGTATATATATATATTTATATATATATATATATATATATATATATATATATATATATATATATATATATATATATATATATATATATATATATAAATATATATATATATATATATATATATATATATATATATATATATATATATATATATATATATATATATATATAAAAAAAACAGCGGTTTCTTCATATCTTAAATAACACACAGAAATTGCTTTAACTTCAAAAAAAAAATTATTGCTACTTGAAACATAATGTCTTGCAGCCCCGCCGACATCGATTCTTTTGTTATAATTTTCGATGACATTTTGGTATAATCGTGGCTCTATCTCACCAATGACTCGAATAATGTTATCTTATAGTTCAGGAATCGATTGTGGATTGTTCTTATAGACCTGGTTTTTCATGCAACCCCAAAGAAAATAGTCTAACGTTGTCAAATCATATGATATTGGCGGTCTTGACATGACCGTTTGTTGCAATAACTCGCTCAGGAATTATTCTCTTAATAAATCAATTGTTTCGTTAGCAGAATGAGGTGTCATCCTGTTAGGACCACATATCCTTCAGATGAATATTATTCAATTCTAATCACACCACAATAATCCAAATAATAATCCACAATAACCACAAAAATCCAGTTATTATCTCACGATATCATACACTATTCACAGTTACAGCTTTACCAGCAGCATTCTGAAAGAAATACGTCTCAATTACACCCCTGGCCATATGCACACCAAACGGTGACTTGTTTAGGCTATAAAGATTTCTCATGAATCATTCGTGGATTTTCCTCACCCTAAATGCGGCAATTTTGTTTATTAACATAGCCACCAATTTCAAAATGTTTTGTTTGAAATAATATGTTTGTTTTTTTGATCCAGTTGACAAATGCACGACATTTTGAATGATCCGGTGGCTTTAGTTCCTATGTTATTTGAACCTTATATGTCTATAACGCTAAATCCTTTCGTAAATACGCCATGTTGTGGAACCACTTAGTCCAAAGTGTTGTGAACGTGACTAATAGAAATTTCTGGATCTTCAGAAACACTTTCACGTACCAAATTAATATGCTCTAGTGAACGACGACTCTTCTTTTATCTTCAACCGATCCAGTTTGTTTAATTTTTAAAAAATTAAAAAAAAAACAATTCGATTGAGAGTGCTTTCAGATGGACTATTGTGCAAACCGTAAATATCACGTAGTTTTCGAAAAACATTTTTCACTGCACGCTCATTTTCATAAAATAATTTAAACATTTTAACGCGTTGTTGTGTTGGGTACGACTCCATTTTTAAAAATGTCAAGCATTATACTTCTGAAATGACACTGAACGTATGCAAATTCACAACGTCATCTATTTGAAAGACCTGTTACCTGTTGCTCCTAGATCTTTTATTTATTATTAAGTTTTTATTCTTCTTTCTTTCTACACATCATGTCCATATCATCTGCATACGTCAAGATTTGGTACTCCCTATTAAATACATGCAACATAAGCCATTTAGTATTGCAGTCTGAAATTGAAGAAAGTAGTCTATTCATTATTGAGTTTTTGCAATCACTCCCTGTAATATTTTAAAGAGTTTGAAGAGGAAAATTCAGTTTGTTCGATGTAAATTAACCACAAACCCTAAGTAAATCACCGATACGAAATCTAATATTTTCAACAGATACGCATATCTGACCTAAAACAAGCATACCTTTACATGACCCTTTTTGTCGGAGAGTCCAACACCGCGACCCAACTAGATCGAGTGGGAGGGCAGGAAGGATACGAAAAAGAGTCCGATATAAGCAAAAACGTCCCACGTTCGCCCTTCAACTTTTCAAAACACTTGACGGCTTCCAATTAGGTTTGTGCCATTGTTTTTTTTCCCACCTCTCCGAAAAGGGTTGTTAGATAAAGTGTTTGTCCTAATGAGATATTCTTTTCGAGTAAAGGCCGAACGGTTAAAAAAACAACGCTGTTTAAGTTTTCGATAGCAAATCGGGCATTTGTAGGCGGTTAGTCAATCAATTAAGTAGTCCGAATACGTGAGGAAATTTCAGATAAACCGTCTATAAAGACGGTGTTGACATAACGAGTCTGAAGATTTTCTTCTAGATTAAAGAATAGAAAAAATCCTAGTAAAAGGTTTTTAACACTTGGATGCATGACGGTGGTCTGTCAATCCAAGCAAAACAGATAAAGTGTTGTAAATTTCCAGATAAATGTTTGTTAAATATTACCCTTTTAGGTACCTTTCATATTATTTACCCCTACTTTTGTCCTGATAGACTACCGTCGTTACAATGTGCAATATTATATGTGCCGCGATAGAGATTCTACCTAGGAAATATTTGGTAAATTAAACTATCGACCACCACTAGTGCTATGAAACGTTTATTTAGTCTTGTCCAGAGTTTTTTTTAGTCTATACCCAGAACGTGCGAAGTAACAGATGGTTTCTGTCGATGTTACGGTTAATTTGAGAAAGTCGTGATAGTCCGTTTTTTTACTGCAAGTAAGGTATACATATTTTTATACTTTGACTTTCGATAACTAATATTTATGCTCTTCATAGTAGTTTTAGATACAACAGATTAGCATGATCTCTTATGAAAAAGAAGTCTTGCCACTCCGAGCTCTTTATGAGACTGTATTAACTGATGACGAAAACTCTGTGGCAGATGGCAGCATATTGTCTGATGAAGAGGATAATGACTCAGATGGTAGCATATCAGATAGAGATATTTAGTGATCATCAAAGTGGGTCTGAGCAAGAAGGAGATGATGAATTTTCAAATAATGAAAATTTTGATGAGGGTGACCGGCGTTTGTTCTATTACGGTGAAGATGGGACGAAATGGAAAAAAATAGTACCACCTAAAATATTCGCACTAGAAGAAAAAATATAGTTTCTCATCTGCTGCGGATCTATCCGCGAACAGAAAGAGGTAATGACTCCCATCGATTCTCGGAATCTTTTGTTTAGTGATGTAATTAATCTAGTAGTAAAATACACAAATATCTATATAACGGAAATATCAGCACGTTACAAGGATAAACGTGATGCAAAAATTACTACTGTTTCGGAAATGACAGCATTCATTGGTTTGCTCTATTTAGCTGGACTGGATCATGGATAAAAAGAAAGGACTTCTGATGCCAGGATGGTTTAGGAAGTGAACTGTTCATTGCAACCATGGTCAAAAGTCGGTTTAGATTTTTATTGACGGTCATAAGCTTTGCTGACAAAAGAAATAGAGCTGAAAGATCTGATATCGATAAGTTAATACATGTAAGAGAACTTTTTGAAAAGTTAAATGAGAATTTTAAGAAATATTGCACTGTTGGAGCATATGTGACCCTCGATGAAATGCTTTTTGTATTTCGAGGTAGATACAGTTTCCGAATGTACATGCCGAACAAGCCCAAAAAGTTTGGAATTAAAATTTTCGCCAATGTGGATTCTACAATTTTTTATATAAGCCATATGGAAATATATGCTGGAGTACAACCGGATGGACCATATAAGTTCAATAACTATACGGAAGGAGTTACTTTAAGAATGAGCTAACATTTTTCTAGGACAAGACGAAACATAATAATGGATCGTTGGTTTACTGGTGTTAGTGTTGTTAATAAACTTATTACAGAACGTAGGCTTACTGTAGTTGGAACAATCAAAACCAGTAAGCGGGAAATACCAAGAATTTTGACTGATGTATAGGACAGACCTATTGATTCTTCCATTTTTGCCTTTGGAGAGAAAATGGTGGTAGTCTCATATGTAACATAAAAAACAAAAAACGTTTTATTGTTGTCATCTTTTCATGACACTGATACAGTAGACATAATGAAATGTGCAGTAGACATTGTGGACAAAATGGCAGCAACTTACAATGTTGCCAAAAATACAAAACGTTGGCCCTTAGTAACTTTATATTGAATGCTAAATATTGAATCTATCAACTTATATCCATCAACTTTTATAACTGTACGGCACAATCATCCCAGTCCTGGTATAAGTAAGGAACATTCATAAAAAGTTTGGGAAAATAACTAGAAAATAACTAGCACCTCGTAAAAGACCACATGTCTTCCAGGGCAAATTCTTCGGGACTGCACACGTACATTCTCGACACCGCTATAAAATATTCTGAAACCAGAAGGCAAGATCAACCTGATTCTCCTCCAAATAAGAAGGGTGGTTGCAAATATTGTAAAAAACGCAAAACATACTAATTTTGTAAATTTTGCAAATGCTGGCTCTGCATGGAGCACATTTTAGCCTGCTGCAGAGAATGTGTGCACCAACAAGCGAATAATTAAGGTTAAAGTTTAGCTGCTCCAATTTCTGCCAGGAAATTTTGTAATAATACTTATTTGCATTTTTTGTTAGTTTCAGGTCACTTATTTGAGAAGTTATTGTTTATGTTTTAGATTTTGCGTTTTTTTGTAACTATTTCGATCGATGTGTTAAAATAAAATGTTTAAAATGATACTTTTTATTTCCATATTACAATAAAATAATGCAAAATAAAATCTTTCTATGTAATATAAAACGATAAAACAAATGTAGCAAATAAACAAAAAAAAAAAGGCCAAATTTAATAATAAAAGCAAAAAAGCACCTCGTGAAATTTCGTACCATCGTAGCATTAAAAACTGCCACAACTTTTTTTTCTCAGTGGCGTAACTATACCATCTGAGGCCCGTAGCAAATTCATTGGATGGGGCCCTGCCAGTAAAAATCGTCACGTTGTAATTTAATTGTAATAAATCACTTAAGTACTTACCCAACAGTATTATTAATATTGTGTGCATTTTAGTTAAATATCTAATACATTTTATTTTCAAAAGCATAGGTATTATAATTTTGGTATATAAATTTAAAATAGGTATATAAATTTGATATTAACAAGATATTTATTAATAAAATTCTTTTCTCCGAGCTTTCTGTTCGGCAAAAGCATCAATAACATCATCAAAGTTTAAAGATGGGGCCATAGAATTTTCAGTAGACAGAATAGCCAAGTTACGTGGCTTGTCTCGTCCTATAGAGTTTCTTAAATAGGTTTTTTATTAATTTTAGTTTCGAAAATGATCTTTCAACACTAGCTGTAGTCACAGGAATTGTAACACACAGCATTAATGCTACACATTAACTGCACGACATAAAATGATTCTTTATTATTAATAAATCAGCAAGTTTTCTAATACACGAAGACTTTTCTATTTCGTCTCTGAAGGAGGACCGAAAACTAGCAAATGATTCATATATGTCTTATATATATATATATATATATATATATATATATATATATATATATATATATATATATATATATATATATATATATATATATATATATATATCAACAAATTCTAGAGCTTTTTTTAATAGTTCAGTGACATTTAGATTTTGCAGAGGCGCTCATCTTCGTAAAGTTCGTCAAAAAGGCGTTTCGCCTTCCTCTGACGAGTTTTAGAAAATTCAGAGTTGATGGACTATTTTTCTGCTACACTATTTGCTTCCTTTATCAACTTTTCAAATTCATGTCTATACCTTTCCAATTCTTCCAAACAAATTTTCAAACGTTTTAAGACATTTGAAAGATCGGTGGCTTTAGACTGAAGTGCTTTAGAGGCTGCATAGATAGTTTGTAAAATTTTGCAATGGAAACCCAATAACCTAATAAAATTGTAGTTCTCGATCTTCTTGTTGGTGAAATAGCTTCATTTCTTTCATCTGATTTGCAATTTAACAGAATTGTTTTCGTTATCGTTAGTAGGATTCAATGTTTTTAATGTTATCGAAGTTGAAGACTCCCTTTCTTTATCAGATATAAAACTTGATAAGATATTCCATCTTTTGATAATATGCCAAAAAAAAATATATAAATTTGTTGAACTGTTTCAAAAAAATGTTACGTATCAATAACTTCTCTAACTGCATCATTAACTACCAGATTTAAGTTATGAATAGCACAGTGTACATATACCGCATTTGACTCGATATCTTTTATGAGTTTTTGAACTCCACTATAAGAGCTTTTCATTGTGTTAGCACCATCATATCCTTGTACTCGACACTTATAAAGAGGTATATTTTTGTCATTTATGGATTTCATAATTTGGTTGGAAGGCAGTTTGGTCCTTAACTTCATGAAATCCTAAAAATGACTCTTTAATGATGAGCGCCTTTGGGATTCCATATTCGTCTTTCTCGATCATACAATAACGGTAAAGTTCACACATTTGATCTGTTTTTGAAATATCTTAAGCCGTATCGAATATGATAGAGTAAAATGGTGGGGCATTTATTTCATTTATGAGTGCATTTTCTATTTTTAGAGCCCTTTGGTTTACTTAACAATTCTTGTAAAATCGGATCGCAGCTTGCTAATAACTCAACAATACTCAAAAAGTTTCCTCGGGAACTTGGATCATTGCTATCTGCGTTTTCTCTGTGGCGACGAAAGGAAAATTATACGTTGAAAGTGTCAGAGTAACATCAAGAAGTTTAGAACTTCGCGCCAAAAAGATTTTTTCTTTCTTGATCATGGAGTCTTGCTCTTAATCTAGTGTTCCATGTAGCCGCCATTGTTGATACGTAAGACAAGAATCCAGATGTATTTTCGATGTCTCGTGCCTTTCAATGGCATCTACAATATGTTACCAGCCGTCATAGGCTTCCATCCAAACATTTTGTATTTTCTTAGATGTCCGATTTGAAAATGGTTCACAATACGCCTTCTGAAGTATTAAGGACTAGAATAACCATGTACGTTCAAATTTCACGCCAGACTTGGAAACAATATAGTAATGTTTTTCTAGGAAAGATCTATCGTCACTGTCTTTAAGAAAGGACCCTTAGGTTTACAATGTCCGTTTCCGATCACGAACCGTTTCACTTGATCATTCAGTTCTTTAAAATTACCCTTATCAGTAATATATGGAGAAGATGCAATATTGTTCACACAAAAATGTAATTCACTTTGATTTTTGCTTGTACCTTCTTGAGATTGTTCAGGATCTGGATATACACTGGTGTCGGGTGCTGCATCTGCTATACTGTACCTTTTAGTTACGTCCAGTTCTTCACTTTCGGAGCACTGTTCACTCGCTTTTTTATCAATAAAGTCATCATTCTTAAAGTACTGACTAATTTTAGGTAAATTTTAATTTTTTTTTCAGACTCCCTCTTTCTCTTTCGTTTTTCGCTCCCATTTAGATATTTTCTAGAACTAGACATGTTGATATCTAACTTTCACAATTAACTTTACTTTGCCTCTCTTTGCAGATTCAATAAAACAAAAACTACGAAAAATCAAAGATACAAATGACTGATTGTCATAACAATCAAACGAAGAATGCGTAGTAGAGCCCTCCGTACTTAAAAAATAGAAATCCGGGATTCCAGTAACATCGTGAGTCACTAGCCCGTCAGCGCCACGAAAAAAGTACTTTCTTGGTTAACAAAATGCAGGAATTCCCCGAGTATTACTAGTTCGCCCGCGCCACCAAAGTACCGCGACAAAAAATGGAACAACCAATGGATGCATTCTAAAATTGATCGACATCGTTTTCTTATGAATGCGTTTAAATCTTAATAATTTATTTGAATTTGTATATGGTCTTTAGTTGTGTCTAACTTCAATTGATTTTAGGTACTTGTATTACTATACTATATATATATTTTGTTAAAAATGTTAGGTTACTTCTAAGCTGGCGACCTCTCGGACCGGAGGCCCGTGGCATTTTGCCAGCCCTGCCATCCTATAGTTACGCCACTGATTTTTCTCTTTAAAATCAGAAACGGTTTTTTTTTTTGCCTTCACCTAGACCACCGAAACACACACAAACATCCATGCCCGCACCAGGATTCGAACCCGGGACCCTTCGATCGCCAAGCGAGCTGCTCACCCACTAGACCACCGCGGTCGGAGTCAGAAACTGTTCATGTATCAAAGTAAGTAAAATGCCTAATCAGAACTGTATTGGTGATTTTATACTGGAGAACAAAAAAAAAATCACTACGAAAGATACACAGTTTGATTACTTTTGTAATATTTATGTATTCTCGGACCTTATGATAAAGGGTTTTCCATTAAGAGTGTCTCAGCTTTAAAATATGGTACAGTAATAAGTAGCGTGTCTTTTAAATTGAGCGCTTTTTCAAATTCTTGAATAAAACACAGATGGCGTTGTGAACTTGCTTAAGTCTAGTCTCATTTCCGAAGGGTAATGTATGACATTTATAAAAATGAAGTCATGCACAATACAAATATTTTATAAAAATGGGTCTTCAGTTAAAAATGTTTTCAGAAAATTACGTGGTATTTTACGTGGTACTGAAAGCACTATCAATCGAATTGTTCAAAAATTTCAGAAAAGGGCTCGATGGAAGATAAAAGAAGAGCAACATGTAACCGTTTTAGTGGTCGTTCACAAGAGCATATTGATTTAGTACGTGAATGTGTTGCTGAAGGGTCAGAAATTTCCATTACTTGACCTTCACAACAATTTGGACTCAGTGAATCCACAATATGACATATTATACAAATTGATTCACCTCTGAAGGCATATACGTTTTAAATAACACAGGAACTAAAACCACTGGACCATTCAAAACGTCGTGGATTTGTTAATTGAACAAACAGATGATTTTTCTAAAAAACTCATCTTTTCAGATGTGAAAAATCCATGATTGATTCATGAGAAACCTTTACATCCTTAACGAGCCACTGTTTGGTGTGTATTAAGGTCAGAAGATAAAATTGGGCATATGTTTTAGAATGCTGCTGGTGAAACTGTATCTGTGAATGGTGTTCGATATCATGGGATGATAACTGGATTTTTGTGGACTGAATTGAATAATATTGATCTGGAGGATATGTGACTTTAACAGGATGGCGTTACACGTTTTGTTCACAACTCATTAGCTAGAAATGTGCCTCGTTTTTTTCCCCAAAATGGGGATCGCCTTTCAAACAGTGGCAGTTAGTTCATAAGGGCATGTGGGCACGTGCCGTACCTAAAAAATGAAGGGGAAAAATAATTTCAGATTTTGTATTAATTTATTCTCTGTTCTGTCTATGATCACTGTTCTTGCGACTTCGATAGTCTAACATCCATAATGTTGCTCGCGGTAACGAATTAGGTCGTGGGTTGCTAAAGCGCACCGATTAAAGAACACGTGCTTTGGGAACAGACAAGTTTGTGCCGCTACTTTTTTTACTATCGCGTGCGAAAAACAAAGACAGCAATGCATCGTTTCGCTAGTAACCCGGAGATTAAACCCATTTATAACGTCATATCTTGGACGCTGTCCCATTCTCAATAGTCAGGCGTTTTACACCATCGCGCTTGTCGACTTTTCGAGTGGTTGCAAAGTGAATATTTTGAACGATTACAATAGTGAAGATGAATTCAGTGCAATATATGAATAGAAATAATGTCACATTAACATTTGAGGACCGAATTGTCATAAAAAATCTTGGACGGCCGACACCGATTCTGCAAATCGAGCAAGTTAATATTACTCAAAAACGAACATATCAAGGCACGTTCAATAGAATTTGCGATTCTCTATGATCGTTTGGTGATTTTGTACCAGTTAAGTTACCAAATTCTAGATTAATTTGTATTTCTATATTGTCTCTAATATTTTGAATGCTATTGAAAAAGTTACCAAATTCTTCCTAACTTCAAGTGCATCTAGTTGCCTGCTTTGACGGTCTAATCTGGGCTTTACTCTCTATTTCGGTCAATCTTTCTTAAAGACTTTTCTTATCTCTGGTTATGATGAGGTCGTCTGATTACATTACAATAATTTTTAATGTTATAACATTTAATGTTATATTAAAAAGTGTTGTTGAAAAAATATCTCCTTGTCTTACATCTCTGTTGATTTTGATGTTTATTCCCATTTTCCCTTGTTTGGTCATCAGAGATATTATAGAGATTCTTAACACAACTCTTTTAACTATAACAACTACTAAATAATAAAAAGATTATGGAGTATTTACATTTTAATACCTATTCAGAGAAATCCGATCATAGACTGTCCATACTAAGATCGCGAAATCACCGGGTGTTTATCTAAAATTCCTCCTGGCATGCTCCCGAGGCCCGAAATCGAATTAAAACTGAGTTAGGAGTTTTCCGCCTGTCTTTTACTTTCGTTTCAATTTTGCGCCCCCTCGGGACGGCCCCCGAAAACTTATTTTATAGGAATAATTGGGTTAATTTATAACTGTTGGAGGGAACCGTTCCAAAACGAAACCGGTGAAATGTTCGATCGGGCAAATTAAGGGTTTCGGCAGGGATAAATAATGCAAATAGAGAACAGAATGAATTAGATAGAAGAAAAGATTTATTTTGCAGAGAAAGTTTAATAAAATCCCTTTTTTAAAGGCGTTCTTTGCGTTGGATTAATTTCATGGTTCGAGGTTTCCGAAAAAAAAAGCATAACAGTTTTTAATTAGTTAATACCACGGCATCATATTAGACGCAATATTTTTATTGGTAAAGGATTTATTTACCGATATAACATATTGGTCAATAAATCACCGGTCTGACATATAAATGGCGGTACTGTAGTCGAGTACTGTGGCGAAAAATGTAGTCGATTGGGCCAAACCGTAGTCGATTGTGCCAAACTTCCAACATCATGTGTCAAAATTTCATGACAATCTGTTCACTAGAAGAAAAATAGTGTTGAAGGACTGTACCTAAGGAAAATCAACCATAATTGATTGGTTTGTCGAATTCAGATTAGGCCATGCAAGCATCGATGATGCTGAAGGCTCTGGACGTCCAAACAACTCAATATTTGACCAGTCAAAACGTCGAATTTGATGGATTATCCATCATACAGTCTTAATTTGGCACTCGGTGATTTCTTTTTGTTCCCGCCCGTGAAGCGTAAACTCTGTGATCAACGATTTTCGACACCAGAAGAAGTGGTGAATGCGTTCAAAATGAATGTCTTGGAGATACCTGGAGGAATGGAAAATATTCTATAAAAATTGATTCAAACGTATGCAAAAGTCTGTCGATCATAGCGGAGAATATTTTAAAAGACAATAAAATCATTTACAATGATAAATATTTGTTTTTATTTATTATTTTCGGATACATAATAGCAACCCTCGCATCAACTGATCTTCGGGGTATAAACTTTTTTTTAAAATAAACACCCCCAAGGGCATTAACTGATATTACAACTTAAATTGCTACTTCGAAAACTTAAATCTAAGGCCTTACTCACTAGAATACCATAAAGTCTGATAACTTATTTAAAATAAACTACTCTTTAACGCACAATCACGGTTTTCTCTGCTTTATACCAGCACAATCATTTAGCTAACTCAAAATGCTTCACTCTTTTGAGTCTTCTTGTTAGATTTGTGTTGTCGAGGAGCTGGATTGCCTCAACGTTTACGTGTTAATGAAGCCGTGGTTCATGGCACTGTTCGAATTTGGTTACAGTCTGGCCAACAGTGTCCATCTGAAAGTCTCGATGGAGATCAGTATTTCTGATGTATCATGGCGCATTGACGATGTTCCTGAGTAGTTTGTTATGGGACCTCTGGATGATCAGAGTATAAGTCTTGGTATTACAGCATCATATGCCATAGGTCCACATCGGTTTGAAGATTAGTTTATATAATAGTATTTTGTTATAGGTAGATAGACTGGAGTCTCTACCAAGTAGTCGATACATTTTCTTATATTGTAACAGATCGGTAAATAAGTCCCCGGTCTGCCAAATAAAACCCACAATTTTTAAAAATTTCGACTTTATTCATCAATATATTCTCCTTGAAGAGCAATATAACCATTCCAACGCTTTTTAACATTTCTACACCTTTTTTATAGAACGATTTCTCTTTGCATTAAAAATATCCTTCAGTTTTGACAATTTACTCTTCATTGGATCGAAATTTCTTTCCAGCGAGCATTTTCTTTAAGATCTGAGAACAGGCAATAGTCACTGATGGCGAGATCTGGAGAATACGGTGGATAAATAAGCAATTCGAAGTGCAATTTATGCAATTTTGCCATTGTTACTGACGATTTGTAATACGGTCTATTATCTTGGTGAAACAGTACTTTTTTTGTTTATTTGGAGCCTTTTTGAGATTTTGTCTTTCAAACGAACCAAAAATGCGATGTAATATTTGCAATTAATGGTTTTACATTTCTTGGGATAATCAATGAACAATATCTCATGCGCATCCCAAAATACATAGGCCATGCAAGCATCGATGATGCTGAAAGCTCTGGACGTCCAAATAAGGTGGTTACACCAGAAAACATCAGAAAAAGTCGGTAAAAACTGTCCAAAGCTACCAAAAATATAACCATCGGCAGGCAAGGTTAGCCCGCGTTGTTACGGTGAAGAATGATCCTGCGTCGCTAGCTGTTTTCTCCTATTTATTCAGATACTTCTGGCAAACAAATAGTTGTGTACCATTCAGAATTGACCATTCTGTGATTCTCTAGTGGCACTACAGGCGACCATTTGCTTCGAAGTGCTTCTTATGTTCATTGTTGGTGCTTGCCCAAAAACAACTGTTGTTGGGCTCATTTTGAAAGACCAATACAGTCGATTGCTGTTTATTTTCAGGCTCATACGTAAAGATCCAAGATACCTCACCTGTGTAAATGTTGTACACCGCTTTTGACGCATCACGATTATATTTTTAAGCATTTCTTTGCACCAATCGACACGAGTTTTTTTTTTGAGCGTTTGTCAATTTACGCGGAATACAACGCGTACAAATATTTTTCATGGCTAAATGTTGATGTACAGTCTTGAGTATGTTTGTGATACTAATGCCCAGGGATGCCTCAATCTCACAGTACGGCCGTCACCAGTGCATTTTACATTGTGCTTCATCAGCAAAAGTCGAAGTGAGTTGGTCGATGCAGTGTTGAGATAATCCACGTCGAAAGTCGTAGTAAATCTACATCGCACGACAATTCTCACGAGTTAACACAAGTCACTAAACAACACAAATTGCGTCCGTATGACAAAACGTTCTGAGTACGTATACAGTCAACAATGTCAATCTTTATGGTGTATATGTCAGATGGTGCCTAACAGCGCCATTGTTGCAACAATGGGGGCAACAATGGGGGCAACAATGAGGGCAAATATATTTAATTTTATACTTTTTGTTCACAATATAAGTATTGTGTATGAGGCGATTAAAAATTGTGTTTAAAATTGTTTCTGTCTGTAATTTTTTTGATAATATATATTATTAAAAAATGTATTTAATAATATACAGGATGTAATAGAAAGTACTTTAGTAAATTTAACCAACGACTCTTCAAATCATTTTAAAGAAAAAAGTTCGTTTCAAAAAGGGTGACAAACCTAAGGGTTCTCAATTAAAGAAATTGCAAAGTTATTAAATCATCAATTCAGAAACTATAATAAGAATTATCATTTTAAGACAATGTATGAATAATTACTTTTGATAAATACACTTAAAAATATTATTAACACACCATACATGCCGACATTCGCTCTAAAAGATGTGGTAAAGTCGCAATTTTGCTACGAGAACGATTGTTATTTCGAAATTATGACAAAAATTATTTCAATGCGCCAGTGTCTGTTTTTAATTTCGTTTTATAACTAAAAATCTGTACACGAATATCATGCGAGGCATATTTACGGATAACGATATCCCGCCGAATGGCTGCTTCCAGCTCGGGAAACATTTGATCAGATTTCTAAAAGACTTCTAGATACGGGTAGTGTGGTTCTAACATTTTGAGAATGTGGAGTCGAAGAACAAATTTAACTTTATTGATTGATTTGCCCGTTTATTTGTGATAGTACATTTTTTTAAAAAAGGAATAAAACAATTTCCTTTTTTTCCGTTTTATTCCTTTATTTCATTTTATTCCGTTTATTTCCGTTTTATTCCTTTTTTTTAACAAATTTAACATCTTATTAAAAAAGATTCTACTAGAAGTACCCGAAGAGTAGCGCTACAGATAGGAGTTTCCCATTGAATTGTACATAGGACACTAAATGAGCAATTACTCTACCCTTATCATTGTACAACGAGAAGCACTCTTATCCACCGATTTTTTCACGCGTAAAAATATTGTGAATGGCTTATTGACCAAAACCAAAGGAATCCAAATGTTGTGATCAATATTTTATTAACCGATGAGGCTTTTTTTGCCAGGAATGGGATGGTGGACATTTTGAACAGTTGATTCAATAAAACAATTAATCATGAGTTTCTTAAATGTTACTCTTCAGTAGTTTCTGCAGTCTTTGTTGTATCCACTTTAACTATAGGCAATATCGGCCAACTTCCCAACTTCCCAATTTCTGGTATTTTTACTTATTTCCAAACTTAACAAAAAATCCCATGTTCTTAACCATATCTGCTGTAATTTTGTTCGCTACAGGTTTTTTTAGGTTCTTTAACTCTTTTATCGCTTCTGTGGGCTCTTCCATTTCTATCTGCTATTCTACCATTTCTTGTTTGTTTCCCTGGTTCTCTATTGTTTTGTCTATTACTCCCGGTATATCTGTGTTATGTCTTGCCTGGAGTAACTCTTCGAAATATTATTTCCATCGTACATTAAAGAATAATTTCAGGTTACCACGACTATCTCTTTCCATCTTGTCTCCAAAACCCATGTTTTTCTCTTTGATTCCAATACTATTTCTTTTTACCTTTGATCTCTGTTCTTAATAAGCTTTATGGTTCTTATCGGTATTATATATTTATTAATTAAATATTCCCTCCATTTTTTTTTATTTTGACTTGCTCCTGCATTTTCTCTGTCCACCATGCAGTTAGTTTCTTTTGTTTACTCTTTCTAGCTGTTTTTGCTTCTTGTGTTAATGTGTCTTTGAAAGTTTTCTACATTTCTTCTGTATTGTATACTTTGTCGTGTACGTTGTACGTTATAGATTTTCCAACTTCCCGACTATTTCTCTATATCTTTTTGCTGCTTATTTACTCTTTAATTTGTCTCTTTATCTGCTTGTTGGCTCTCACTCTGCATTCTTCTTTTCATCTCTGCTACCAGTAGATAATGACCACTATCTATTTCAAAACCTATCTTAACCGTCACATCTCTTATTCTATTTCCGTTTTTGTTTTCTACTAATACATAATCTATAACGGACTTTTCTCCTCGGCTCGGTTCCACTCGAGTATATTTATATATTTCCCTATGCTTATAAAAAGCATTTGTTACAATATATATATATATATATATATATATATATATATATATATATATATATATATATATATATATATATATATACAAATGATGCAACAAAAACTGAATTCCGATAGAACCAAAAAAAAGACTATGAGATGTTACGATAGATCGATAGATCGAAAAAAACACAACTTTACCTTTTTTTAGGAAAATTATAAAAAGTTGTGACCTGTTTTCCGTGGAAATGGTTGTACTTTGGATTCATGTTATAAGAGATAAAAGTATCCAAAAAAATTTAAAGAATCGTTGATAAATTTACAAAAGTATTTTCCTTTTCCCTGTATAATAGATATCACTATCAAAATATTGTACATTAAAAAAGAAAGACATTTAATTTTTACTAGCGTAAAAACATACAAAAAGGGATACAAAAAGAATTCCTTTAGATTTTCCATTTTTTTCTGGGTTATGATAATCACACGAAAAATTGATGGCACATTTAAAACGTAGTACGTTTCTAGCCAGATCCCGTCGGACCATTCCCATTTCGAGGCCGGAAAGCGTTCGTATTTATCTAGAGTTGATCACGGGCGCGTTTTCCAAACCGAAATCGAATTAAAATCCGATGTGGAGTTTTCCGCCTGTTCCGTTCCTTCCATTTCGTGGTCCTGTGGGAGTCTCCAACCTACTTTAGAGAAATAATTGGACTAATTTATAACTGTTGAGGGTGTCTTTACGAGACGCAACCGATGAAATGTTCGATTTGGCAAATTGAGTGTTGCAGAAGGGTGCGGCACGATAGGTAAATAATGCAAATGGTGTAGAGAATAGAGTAACTTAGAGATAAGTTCTGAATTTTAACGAAAATATGTTCTTTAGCATTTATTTCAGGTAAGCAGAGGATTATATTTTGTGGCAAACTTGTTCTAAAATGACTGACTTAATTTTAAAAATGTTATCTGAAGGATCAAGACATTCGGGAAAGTTAGAGTATGCAGAACTGCTAGCATTACATTTTCCAAAGTACTAATTGGTTCTGAGGTATTGGAGGTAAAATCGGAGGCAAAATGCTTGCTTCAAAAAAAAATGTGGAAGTTTGAACCAATTTTGCACAGTTTTATTAATAACTGTACAAAATTGGTGTATCTAACAGTTTAAGTTACATAATGTGAAAGTTTGGAATACGTGATAGATTTTCTTTGTATAATTCTAACGTGTTTAACTTATCTTAGCGAATCTCCATAACCACACGTATAAAATTATGATAATATTAAATTGCTATAACTTTTGAATGGCTTAATCAATCGATTTGAAATTTTCACAGTGGCTTAAGGATTGAGTAAAGAATATTCTGTCAAAAAACGAAACGTGTTGTAGCATTTTGATATACCTCCGATACTTCCTTAAAGTGTAAAATATTTATTATTTAAAATATTTATCATTATCATCAAAAATAAATAATAGTTAGAGGTTTTGATTAATATTTAAGTATTACTAAAAATTCCATGTTTATAATTCTAAAGTTTTAATTAAAAAAAATGGTTTTGCCAAAAAGTTCAAATCAAGGCATATTCACTACCAAAAGTTAATTAAAATGTTTTCATATTATTTGTTATAATTAATTTAATTCTAGATTATATATGAAATTTGCTCTTTCTTTTTTAATTATACATTATTTTCTAGCCCTATCTTTGTTAATTTTCTTTTTCTATGTTCTGTTGAGCAAAGATATTCACGAATTTGATTTTCAGTACTTTTGGCTCCCATTGAACCGATACATCATTAATATGCGAAAAACAAAAATGTTGTAAAATTTGGATCGTCAGAACTATATCAACAGTTTGTTTAAATGATTACATCGAAAAACACTGAAGGTTGAGCAAAAAAAATGTTTTTACACTTTTTTTTTTGTATTCATATTGTTTCATGGGAACTAGTTATATTGTTTTATAAATTTTCTTCGTGTTGCTAGAATGTCCAAAGTACATTGAGTACAGAACTGTCAATTAAAAGACGTTAATCGTCTAGTCTGTATTTTTTCGAGGAAATTTCCCTTCGAGGAAAGAGCCCTTCTATATCACTACAAAATACCGTGATATTTGGCTGCGAGAGGTGCTCTTTTTCTTTCAATTTGTACACCGTCATAAATGTTTGACGCATGCTTCACATATCCAATGACGGACGCAATATCTATCCTCGTCTTGGTATTGGATCTTGAACGCCAAGATAAGCCAGATACGCCCTTCTCGAAAAATCAGAAATTAATTTTATGTAGTTTTTCAAAGTATATTTGCCACATACCTATTATAAAAATATTCTAATGATTCATGTCCCTATGACCGCTTATAAAAGCCATAATTTTTATTCAATATCTTTACAATTTGATTAAATTTAATCGGAAATTCACAGTAGGACACTCGCGCACTATAAAGCACGAGCGTCGAGACAAGGGGTTATCGACAAGTAATAAATTATTAAGAAGTGAGGGGTATTTTAGTTGGGGATTACACAGGTAGAGTGGTTGGTATTTACAAGTTAAGGAGAATACGGTGTACGTATAAATCGACTCATTAGATGCAAATTTTAATTTAGAACATATTTTGGACTCTGATTATATCATTAATGCTTTAAAAAGGGGAAAAAAATGTTTTATTATAAAGGCCAATATATTCTTTAAAAATTATCCAAAGTATAATATATATATATATATATATATATATATATATATATATATATATATATATATATATATATATATATATAATAAAATAAAGAGCGATAGTGAAGAGTGAGTCATCCACTGATGATGCTAATGTGGTTAGCGAAACGCGCATCGCGGAGTTTAGTGTTTCACTTCAAGGGTTTCAATACAAGAACTGCGGGGCCGATTTTACCAAATATATATATATATATATATATATATATATATATATATATATATATATATATATATATATATATATATATATATATATATATATATATATGTTATTATATATCATTGTGCAAAAAACATAGTTTTTTATAGCTTTAAATATATCATATTATGTACCAGAAAAAGACGGGGAAGTTCTTGCGGGGAAGTTTAATAGCCTTCTTTTATTTGAAGAAAACGACTGATGTAAGTTATCGATTGTTGATTGAAGCTCATGGTGAACATGCTCTAACCCAAAAAAACTTCTGAACGATAGTTTAAACGCTTTATAAGTGGTGATTTTGGTATAGAAGACAAGGAGCGTCCAGGACTGCTGAAAAAGTTTGAATATGCAGTTTTGCAAGCATTATTGGATGAAGACTCAAATCATACGTTGAAACAATTGGCAGAAGCTTTGAATTTTCCCAATCTACCATTTCCGAACATTTACATGCATTGAGAAGGCATGAGAAGGAAGGAAAATGGGTTCTTCTTCTGAACGATAGTTTAAACGCTTTATAAGTGGTGATTTTGGTATAAAAGACAAGGAGCGTCCAGGACAGCTGAAAAAGTTTGAATATGCAGTTTTGCAAGCATTATTGGATGAAGACTCAAATCATACCTTGAAACAATTGGTAGAAGCTTTGAATTTTCCCAATCTACCATTTCCGAACATCTACACGCATTGAGAAGGATTGAGAAGGAAGGAAAATGGGTTCTTCTAAACGATAGTTTAAACGCTTTATAAGTGGTGATTTTGGTATAAAAGACAAGGAGCGTCCAGGACAGCTAAAAAGTTTGAATATGCAGTTTTGCAAGTATTATTGGATGAAGACTCAAATAATACGTTGAAACAATTGGTAGAAGCTTTGAATTTTCCCAATCTATCATTTCCGAACATCTACACGCATTGAGAAGGATAGAGAAGGAAGGAAAATGGGTTCTTCAGAAGGATAGTTTAAACGCTTTATAAGTGGTGATTTTGGTATAAAAGACAAGGAGCGTCCAGGACAGCTAAAAAAGTTTAAATATGCAGTTTTGTAAGCATTATTGGATGAAGATTCAAATCATTCGTTGAAACAATTGGAGGAAGCTTTGAATTTTCCCAATCCACCATTTCCGAACATCTACACGCATTGAGAAAGATTGAGAAAGAAGGAAAATGGGTTCCATATGAACTGAAGGAAAGAGACATTGAAAGGCGAAATTGTGAAATTTTGCTTCTCAGACAGAAAAGAAAAGGTTTTTTTATATCGAGTTGTGACAGGTGATGAAAAGTGGATCTATTCTGACAACCCAAAGCGGAAAAAATCAAGGGTAAATCTAGGCCAGCCATCATTATCAAAACAAGTGCGGAATATATATGAAAAGAAGACTTTGCTGTGTAGTTGGTGAGATAGTAGAGGAACTGTGTATTATGAACTGTTGAAACCTGGTGAAACGATTACTGGTGATCGATACCGACAACAATTGATAAAACTGAACCGAGAATTGAAGTAAAAATGACCATAATACGCCCAAAGATAAAAGTCCTTTTTCAACTCGACAATGCTCGGTCCCATGTTGTAAAATGCGTTTAAAACTATTTGGAAAAGATTAAATGGGACGTCTTACCCTGCTCTTCCCGGGGGTAAACCCCTTTAGAAATTTCAAAAATCTATTTTTGTTTCATATTTTGAGAATATAATATATTGAGAGTATACTGGCCGTAGGAAAATAAAAATATAAAATATTTACAGAGTTATTACAAATATTGTCGATCGCGCCGGAGCCAGCATATTGCGAGACAGGTATAGCTTAATCGGCATCTTGGCCTTTGAGATGCGCAAAGAAAAGAGTGAGTGGATCGCTGTCTACCAGAGACAGAGAACGGAGAGTTTCGCAAATGTACAGTACTTAACCGATGTTAACACGACGAATGCACTGCTTCGAATGAGCTCTGAGGCTTTGGGCCGTTAGGCTACTGCGCATCCAAACCTTAGAGGCCCAGCTATATTAGTTGATCCGTAAATAAAAACTATAATGGGCAGTTAAAACGGAGTTATTAAATTACAACATGATCTTATCTATTACCGGGGTGGTTTGGAAATTTAGCTGGTCATTCGTGGTTATTATATGACTATTTCTTAAAGATATTTTTATTTCCAATATTTCTAGTAGATCTAATGATTAACATTTTTTTCTGAATATAATAATTTAGCATTGTTTATATCTATAAATGATGGTTGTGCTTTTTATATTATTTAAGATATATTTTTTATCTTCTTTATAATATCGCTCGAAAAAATTCTACAAAAAGACATTATCAAGGTAAACACGGAGAAAGTTTCGGCCCGAGTATAAATCATAGTGCGAGTGTGTCTGCGTGTATAGTGCAAGTATAATTATTAGCACCTATGCCAAAGTTTTCGCCAAAACCACCGATGAGGTGCGAGTAACGAGACAGAACCGGAGGAGTCTTTCCGAGACAAAAGTAGCTCGTACATCCCGAAAACAGCAGCAGGTTGAGGCAAGCCAGCTTTTCGAAGTGGCTGAAGGTCTATTACATACAACTTGAATCGTTGATTGATCGGTAAGTCACTAAAACTAATCGTTTTATCGTACTGAAACTTTAAACGCGTTTATCTCGAAACTGTGTTTTCAAAAACTACTCGCTCTGTAACTTAATAAGTTATTCATCGATTTGGCTGAAACATTGGAGGGTTTTTTTTTATATCATTATCGAAAGGATGTACTTAAAGTTTTAAAGATTTCGTGTAATAAACTACTTTTTTGGTATAAAAATGTCAAAAAATAGTACAAAATTTAAACATGTTTTTTAAAGCTTACGTAATTTTTAATTTAATACTTTTTGTAGTATTATAGGTTTATCCTTCCCGTGAATATGTCAGAAACAAAAAGCATTTTTTTTTGTTTCAGATGAATAAAAAATGAGTGACAAATGCAGCACTTTTGGACCCCGCGCCAGAGACGCCCGAAAAAAATTACTGAGCCGCCATTTTATAAAATAAAAAATTATACTCTTCAAAGATCACATAAAATGATGATAAAACTTTAAAGTGATATGATTATTTTATCACCTTTAAAAACACTTCTGAAAAATGACTCATTTTGAGGCGCCTAAAGGGATTTCCTCCGTTTATCGGACTTAGTCCCGTCCAACTATCACTTATTTCGATCGATGCAGAACTGACCATCAGAAAACCCTTATATTTTTACGAAGAAGTGAAAATTTGACTTGAAGAATGGTTGGCGTCAAAAAAACAAAAGTTATTTTGGTGCGGAATCCATTCTTTGACAGAAAAATGGAAAAAAGTAATAGCTAACAATTTCATAATTATACGTTGGTGAGATATTTGAAAAAAAATGCGTGGTCAAAAAATTCAGAGTAAATTTTATTATTATTATTATTATTATTATTCACGTATGGACCCTGGTGATCCACGCTAAGTACAATTCGAGGCGTTTATTGTTGTTAGCCTTCCTTTGCGCCCATACTAATTTCATTATTTCGCTATGAGCTTTTTTCCTTTCGTCAGACCAAGTTGTACCAGTCTTCCTACATTTTTCTCTCTGGCCAACCTTCCAAACGTCAAGCTTGTGTCTGAAACAGCCTCTATCCTGAATTTCACTTTGTGTAATATTTGCTGATCTTAGGTCCTCTTTAATTGCAGCAATCCATTTAATTATTTCTACTTTAGCTCTACTCCTATTTTCATAAAATTCGACTATTTGCCTAGTTAGCCTACTCGGATTCATCCGTTTTATGTATCCGTAAAACTTAAGTCTTCTTTTTCTCATATCATGTATATCTGTTTCTCATATCGCTATGTATTGTTTGATTTCTTGGTTTTCTCTAAGTCGGTATGTTGTGCTATTTATTTGTTTAGGGCCTAGGATTTTTCTTATGATTTTTCTTTCCTTCTTTTCAATGTCCTTGATGTCTCTCTTTCTATTCAAAATGAGCGTTTCTGCCCCAAATAAACATTCTGGCTTAATAACTGTGTTGTAATGTCTCAGTTTTGTGTTTTTAGATAGGCATTTTTTATTGTAAAAATTTTGTGTAAGTCTCAATGCCGTTTCCACTTTTTGACATCTACCCTTATTGGCCGCATTTTCCATGATTATTTCACCCAAATATTTGAATTGAGAGACTCGTCTGATGTTACCATATTTTGTTTTTAGAAATGGTGTTCTTAGTCTGTTGCAGGCCATGTATTGTGTCTTTTCAAAGGAGATTTGGAGTCCTACCTTTTCTGCTATTTCTTTTAGGATTTCAATCTGTTTCTGTGCCATTAATACATCTTGAGCCAAAATTGCCAGATCATCAGCAAACGCCAGACAATAAATTTTGATGTTGGTTCTCCCCAGTTTAATGGGCTGGTCAATATTCAGGGTCGACTTTTTTTCACGCCACTCCTGTATTACTTTTTCTGGAACACAGTTACACAGTTTTAATTTCGAAGGTCTCTGAGATGTCACCCATGAATTTAACTTTTGACCTTGTGTTAGTTAATGTTGCTTTAATATTTGCCAGCGTTTTCAGATCTAGTCCTTGTTCTTTCAAGATTAGGAATAAAGATTCACAGTCAGTAGAATCATATGCCTTTTTGAAATCCACAAATGTACGGACGAGATTTATATTGTACAGTTTTTGATGTCTTAGGATCAACTTTAGATTCAGGATGTGTTCAGGGCAGGATCTGCCCCGTCGAAAACCAGCTTGATATTCACCAATTTTAGGTTCTATTTATTATAAATTTTATTATATCTATTTTATTATTCTATTTTATTATAAACTATAAAAAAGTAACAATAAGGTGTAAATCACTAAAACATTTAGTTTATATAATTACCGAAGCTTAGGACTTTGTGGCATGGCCCATATTCTTAATTACAGATTGACTTCCTCTTGGCATGGTGTCGAATATATGTCGGCATACTTCTACAGATATTGAAAACCAAATAACCTAAATTTCCTGCAACAATGTCTTCTTGTTTACTGTTTTCCTACAAGCAAGACGTCGTTTTAACTCTTTCCAAAAGTTTTCGATGGGATTTAGATCTGAAAACTGTGAAGGTCCCTCTAACACTTGAATGAGTTTGCTTTCGAACCATTGCTTCACCAATTGTGCCGCATATTTGAGATCATTGTGTTGTTGGTACACAAACTATGAGGGCATGTCCTCTTCAGCATAAGGTTTTGTAAATAATTGTTTCTAGGATTCTTAATTTTTTTGTCACATTTTCTTGAATTCAAAATATTGGACCTACTCTGTTATATGATACTTTGATGTTACCATCACCATGCTTCACTGTACCCAAAGTGTAACGTGGACTGAATTCTTATTAATACGTCTTCTCACATACGCTTTACCATTAGAACCAAATATATTAATTTTGGTTTCATTGCTAAAAAGAATATTTTTCCAGTTACGTTGGAAATCTTCAAAAATGTTTCTTTTTGCACATTTAAACCGCTCCTTTATATTACCTTTATTTAAAAAGGAACTTTCCTGGCTTCTCTACCATATAGGTTATTCTATTGTAAACGTCATTTTATGGTTTTATTGCTGATAATTCGGCCAAGATTTTTTTTAATAACGACAGAGGTAGCGAAAGAATCCTTCAAAGCCTTACGTACAATACAATTATTCATTTATCTACTCGTTTTTCTAGGACAGCCTCTCTTTTCTGGTTGTTTTTCGATCACATATTTCAAAATAATTTATAGCCATTATATGGTACATGGTAACAATTTGATTCCATTCGTAATAAATGAATATTTTGTTTTGGCCTCTCCAGTGAAAAATTAAACGCCTTTCTTCAGCAGTGATATTCATTCGTGTTATTACCGTACAGAACATTATTTTAATTTTAAATGAAATGATAAACACTTAACTAATTTTTGTCACCAATACCCTTCGTCGTGGGGATCATTTCAAATGTTCAATGCGACGTTGCTACTTCTATGGCTGATTTTTTTTTTGGTTGTGGTTCTTAATTTAAAAAAAAATGTACCTTAATTTTCAACATTCATTAGTTTATTTGTTGTTTATTCTAAACTGGAAAAGATTTACCACTAAACACCAAATAACTTTTTTAAACTTCTTGACGCACGTTTCGCTAACCATGTTAACACCATCAGGAGATTATTTAGTCTAATTCTAAAACTAAACTATGTTCTATTTATTATGATAACCCTGCCTATCAAAACGTGTAAAAATCATGAACCGTGAAGTTTGCTGTGCTTTACATTTTATTTCTCTCATATCTAATGTGGGCAATGTGTTCTTTATATCTCGTTAATATGGATCTTTTTGTTTGCCCAATATACCTTCGATCACAATCTTGACAACTAATTTCGTAAATTCCCGACTTTTTATATTAATTTACATGTTGATCCTTTGGATTTCCCAGGACTTCTCTTAATTTATTATATAGTTTGTACACAACCTTAATGTTCACTTTTTTCAAAATTTTGTATAACCCTCGCGTTAATTGGGCACCATGGTACGGTACTACCATGAGTTTATTTTTATTCTGATCCTTTTGAAAAGTGGAAGATTCTTTCAATAATTTTCTAAACTTATGTTTTCTAATTAATTTGTCTACAATATTCTTATTATAACCGTTCACTTTCATCATCATCAACCATCACTTCATCTTATTTTGGAAACTTTTTGAGAAAAAAAATGGAAAAAGTGGTGGTGTTTTTTTTCTAAAAATATCAAAATGTAACCTAATCTTTATTGTTCCTACTGACTAAAATCACTGACTGAAACGTGCATCAAACGTTTTCGAACTGAAAGAAACGTTTTTTAGACTGAAACGTGCATCTAGAAGTTTAAAAAAGTGATTTGGTGTTTAGTTCTTTTATATACATTTAATGTATGTATTTAAAAACTTTTATATACATTTTTTTTCGCGAACCTTTAGATTTGTGAACCTTATTGTAAGGAAGTTGGTTAATCGTTGGTTAAATTTACAAAAGTTATTTCCATCACACCCTGTAAAATACCAGGCGGTTCGTCAAATAGTTGAGTTTTCAGAACATTCATACAATATGTCTTAGATTTAATATGCAAACTGAAACATAATTTTCTTTAAAAGTTTTTGACAGCTTAAATTCAGAGTTGCTCTCATTCAAAATTATTTCGTTTGCATTAATATTCCCAAAGTTTTATATCGAAATACCACTTCATTCATATTCAGATTTAAACTCTAACATAAGACGTATTTAAGTCTCAAACTTTAATACCCACTTATTAGGCATTCAGAATTTCCTCGAATATAAGTAAAATTCAAATTAGTGAATAACGGTTTAATTAATCTGCTTAAAATCAACTCTTCTATTCAAAAAAATAGTCTGGCCTACTAAAATATATCTTCTAATATATGAATTTACTTTTGAAGTATAATACAGAATAGAGGAATTTATTGGTAATGATTTTTTTAATATCATTTATCTTAATGAAATCAAAGCTGGACCCATATGAAAATAAATCCTTTGCAGATTTGCTGGGTATGGAAAATAAATCACTGATTGTACTAGTAAAGGCTGATTTTTTAGTACATTCGAACTTATATAAGAGTCGCTGTCAAACGAACACTGTGTTTGTGCAAATCATCATGGCAAATCATCATGATACGTTTAATATCAGAGCAACAATTGCACTTATAGAGCCCTTCGTGTTAAAACAAAACCAGGACAAAAAACTGTGCGTTCGAAAGAAAATATCGCTGCTGGCCGTGTTGATGAAGATCCAAATTTATCAGTCGGCGATCGTTACAGAGCGATTTCTGTGCTTTAGTCTATGCCGATAAACCAGCAACTATTGACGCTTTGGAAGCGAACATTGTTCAGATAATTGCGGACATAAGACACCAATTGGGATTTTAAAAAAAATTGTTATAAATCGAAAGAGTATATTTACGTTTTATAGCAAAACTATTTTTATTTTTTTCCCTATGATTAAAAAGTTATACCATAATGAAACAAAATTTTTAAACATAGTACCGATGACGCGCCGACAATTCCCGAAAAAACCCGAGCGCGTGTGACATAATGATTATTTTGTGACGTCATAATGGTTATTAAAAAAACATCACCCACCTGTCATCAAATATATACGAAAGATTATTATTTTTATGTTTGACTATTTATTACCTGCTGAAGCTACAGAATCGTGACATTGAGTATCTTGAACTTTTCTTAGTTTTTTATTAATAATTAAGGTAACTATATAAACTCTACTCAGAACTTTATGTTCTCGATAGACACATCTTTTCACCATTCAAATACAATTTTTGCCGTTAAATTGAACATAACCTATCGCCTTATCGTAGTAACTTTCGCGTAACACCCTACAAATAATTGAATTATATTTAATAGAAATATTTTGTTCCTTATTTAAATTTATACTATTATTATTTTTTACTCAAATTGATGCTTTAGCACATCGAACTTCAGCTGAATTGAACAGAATATCATTTTTCAGAAAATGTGTGACCATAAAAATATTTACATCAGGTATATTAGTAGAATATATACTCAGGCAAAAAGCCATTGACCATTATTCCGTGAAAACACTTTAACATAATGACGTCACAAACATGGCAGCCAATCGTGGCGCTTTCATTGTCACGTGATTTTATTTTAAATTCTATAAATTCTAATATATTCATAATTAATAGCAAACGATTTTTTCAAAGTTTTTAGCATTGATTATAAGTTTGAAAATTAAGTAAAAAAATCAATAATTATTTTTTACTCAAAAACGATATTGTGAATCTAGACCTTTATCTCTAACGAAGATCCTTGATTTTGGTAATATTTTTGTCGTTGGTTAATATGGAAGCCATCTCTAAAGTCCTTACCTATGATATAGCCTCATCGCCGTAAAACTTGATATTTTTTGTGCATCAACACAAGAAATTTTGTTTTTTAGACTAAATTTAGTGTACATTATTTACTAGATTTATTTATCCATTTAAAAATAATGCCTATAAATTTTTTTACAGTTACAAAAGATGCTATATTGTAATTTAACAAGCGAAATTATGTTAAACTTCGGTCAGATGTTAAAAACAGTCATAACAATTTAAAAAAACAATTTGTTGTATCGATACGTAAAGTGCACGTACTTTTAAAACAAAAGTCATCTTACTTTTTGATCATAGTAGTAAAAACTCATGAAATAATTTATTAAAAAAATTGAATCCTACAACTTTACAGAAGAAAAACTGCATTTTTTTAAGAAGAAAATCCGAAAGGTGACCTCTGTCTCTTTGTAAATACTTTTCCAATTTCAACTATATATTAATCGTTACGCGGTGCAACATTTCTACTCGAATCGAGGTATTTCTTATTGAATTCTGATTTTCAGCTCTACAATACTTCTTGAGCTGCTCAGGAAGGAGTGTTGAAAAAAATTAGAGTGGATCTAAAATTGGAAAATAAGGATCCTTTGATTCTATAATTTAATAACATAATAGGATGAAAGACTTATATATGGTCGACCTCTAATTTCTACAAGAGACGCTACTTGCAAATAGCGAAAGAATCGGTAATATGTTCACCAAATTTCCATTGTAAAATTTCGAGAAATGGACACAAAACTTAATCCCAAGATAGTGCGATTTGATACCTTTACGCTTTTTCTGTTAAGGTTACGTTACAGAAAACGCTTATACTTATAATCCAACCGTGATTTATGTTACCTATCATCCAAGGACATAAAATTGTGTAAATGCGACAAACAATTTTGAGAAAAGGGGCACGGCTGAGACAGTCATTTGTGCTCCCTGCTCCATGCTCCATGCAAAATTCCCATATCTCTACACAATATATAAATAAAGATTTTGGATGGGTCTAACTAAATTCGTCGACTTTTTATAAAAAAAAAAAATATATTACAGCTTTTGTTGGAGCATCCACTAGAATATTTCAAACTTGGTAGAATTTTTCTCAATTTTTATAATCAATAATCTAAAAGATAAACTTTATGTTGTATTTACAGGTTTCATATTTGTATTATATATCGAAAAGTCAACGAAGTATAAGAGATTATTTTTATTACGAATTTTTACAGTTATAAGTAAAGTAAGTAAAAAATAAATAAGTAAAATAGAATATATAAAATTTTTAAAAATATATTTTATAGGAAAACTTTTTAAAAACAAGTTTTCACAAACTTTTACAACAAAACAGTTACACGTCATTAAGTACGTGATCAACATTTTGACTGTCCTGTTGCCAGATTGCGATTAAACATCATAACCTTACTGTAGCAAATGATTTTTACAATTTAAACTTTAATAATAATAAAAACATCAACTCTCAAATAAGTGCATATTACAAAGTAATTAACAAAATTATAATAAATGTTGAAACTCTTGCAAGTGTCGTCCATTTAGTACCTTATTTAGTACCTTGGAAATATATCAAACTAATAAATTTGGTTGTATTACTGGAATTATTGGTTAAAAAACAATGTCAAAAGCAAAACTGAAACAAAAGTTTTCATGTAATGCCGGAACCCATTTGACCTATAAATGTGGGACAACCAACACGACAAGTTGGTAATGATTAACACGAAATCACTAATTTTCTTAATCTGCAATGTATGCTTATTAGTTTTTTTTTCCAGTTTTCATAAATAATTATTTCTTTGAATTATATACATAATTTAGCACGAAAATAAACATAACATTTGTCCAGTCCTATATTAGTTTGAACCTAAAATAAAAAAAAAATCTTAAAATAACTCTATCTGAGCAGATGCCATGAAAGGAAACAAGCAGAAGAGAAGCGCATATCGTCGATTTTTTATGAAAAATACTATTAATAACGAAAATTATTTCTTTCAAATAATCAAATGTGTTAAAGAGGTAATTTAAAAAATAAAATGATGCTCAGGAAGCATACAAACTAATAAAAGCCAAACTAATAAATAGAAAACATACCTGGATGGCAGATCTAAAGGAAATTGTTATATTTTTGGTGACAAATACCACCATTAAATAAATCAACATAACAAGCAACCAGTGGCGGCTCGTGGGTTTTTAAAGTGGGCGGGCATAGAAGAAAATAGTGGTGCTGAAGATTTTTTCTTTGCAATTTTTACATTCTTTTTGAACTTGACTCAAATTCAATATGGGCGTGGGACGACTGTTAGTTTTTAATTCAACTTTCTCCTCCAAACTTAAATTAGTTATTATTAACTGTTTTAAATCAGACACCTTCATGTTTGCAATTAAATGTTGATTTTTTTTATTTAAAAGGTACTACTCAGTGTGTACATACGCAGCAAATCCCAAATCTAAACAAGTATTATCGAAGCGAACGAAATACGCGACGCGAGATATATCAAACCGTATCCGTCAAATCAATGTTTAAAACTAATTACCGATACGCTCAGTCGCATGGAATCTACGTCCAAATGGCATGTTTTAGAAAGCAGTTAAACCCCCGAATTCTGGCAACCAACCAAACATGTAACGCCAACGCCGAGATTATCGTCATGGGGTACGGTCGCTGGTGGTAAACGTCCGACCAACGATGTAAAAATTGTGGCGAGAGAATGGAATTTTTTCCGCATTATTTGGTGTGATGGGTCGAAAGACGTTCTTCTACATTTGGAGATTTTAATTTTTAATAATATCTTAAAATGAGTTAAAGGAAAGAAACTGAACGGTTAAGGTTTTTAGAGAAAACTTTAGAGAAAATACCGCATGTTTTGTTCAAGTTACAAAAATAAATTTTTTTTTTTACTGGTGTTATTAAATAACAATATATCGTAAAACAATTCAATGAAAATGGATAATTTCGTTACTTTGTAATATAAAACAAAGAAATGGTCTTGAGGACACTAAATTTTCTCGCCTCGGTAAATTAGAAAAATTCGTGGCGTCGCCCCGAGTCGCGGTGAAATTTCATGTTCAATAAAATGTTATTTATATTTTCTCTAAATTCTATAGTCTAGCGCCATAACTTTCGTTTAATGTTCGTTATTTTCCTTGTTACTTTTTCCAGTAAATGTGGATCTAACGTTTATTTGGCTGGAATTTATTGCGACTCTTTTCTCATTTTACGACAGCTTTTTTTTTCTTTAGATAAGAGCTCCTTAAATCTAGACGAATTATGAGTTATTTTTCCCAGTAGAGCAAAACTTAAAAGTTTTTTGTTTAAAATCTGAATGCCCCTAAAACGATAAGTAGTTGTTTGTGCAGATTTACGAGGGTGGAGTGTCAGATACTTTTATATTGATATATTGTTTTTTTGATGGAACATCGATTTATTTTTCAACGTAGTCTCCTTTTAGCGCGATACACTTCGGCGCAACGATTTTCCGGCTTTTTTCTTTGCAAAAAGTACGACTTCTCGAACTGTGCAAAATAGTTCTCTGTTTGAGTGATTATCTCTTCATTTGATATGGATTTCTTTCCAATCAGCTATTTATTCAGGTTTGGAAAGAGAAAGAAGTCAGAAAGGGCCAAGTCCAAAGAATATAGTAGATCTGGTATTGTAGTTACCAACTATATTGGTAAGTAGTAGACATCATTTTAGCTTTAAATACATATTTTTAAAATAAAACAAGTTACTTTAAGTAAGACCCCAGTGAAAAAGTAAAAATAAAAACTTAAATTGGACTGAAAAAAATTTGAAAACAGGAAATTGTTAAAAGGTCCTCATTACTTAATGCCTCATTACTTACGAGGGTTGGTCAATAAGTACCAGTATTTGAAATAAAAAGGTAATTTTTTCACAAATTTATTTTTATTTTTCAACGTTTAGCTTTCAACGTTTTTTCTCCTTTTAGGTCTATACACTTTTCCAAGCGTTTCTCCAACTTTTTTAAGCGTATCTAAAAGATACGATTTTTGAAACTCTCCAAAATAAGCTTCTGTCTCGTCGATAACCTCTTCATTTGAGCTGATTTTTTTTCCTGCGAGCCATGTTTTCAAGTTAGCGAACAGAAAAAAGTCGCTGGGTGCCAAGTCGGGCGAGTAAGGTGGGTTCGGAAGCAATTCGTAGCGCAGTTTGTGCAATTTGGCCGCGACGATTAAAAAACGTGCCGGTGCATTATCGTTATAGAAGAGCAATTTTTTCTTAGCCAAATGGGGCCGTATCTCCTTCAGTTTCTGATCGAATCTGTCCAACAACTCACTGTGGTACTGCTCTGAGGCATCCATGAGGATTATTTCTCATGCAACGAAATATCTTCTAATTTTATCCTTGCTAATACGCAGTTAAGACGAGAAATCTCGAATTCTCAGGCATGGATTTGCTCGATTTGCCGCCAAAATATCGTTATCCTCAGAATGCGGATGTTTTCGACGAAGTTGACCTTTTTGATGGATTTTAATAACACAGCGGCTGCTTTTCCATGAGTAATGAGAACACGTTAGGGATGTCTTATATTAAACTCTGCAGCAACTTCTCTACTACTATGAGTAAAATCACCAAACAACCTGATTATTTCGTTTTCTTTTTTTTAAGTCAGTGGCATTTTAATTCTGTGATCACTGACTAGAACTTAACACAATAAACTCAAAGTTTAATTTGACTGACATTTAACAGTAGTGTCAAATTATTACTTTCCATGGTACAATAATTATCCAATTAAAAAATAATTTTGTTTATAGACCAAAATAATGAAAATTATTAATACGAATTTTGTCAAGAAACTGGGTATAACGCTAAACAAAATATCGAGAACTGGCACTCTTTGTGAATTCATAGTAAGCTGAGTTTAAAGTTCATATTTCAGTTGAATATCTTAAAAAGTGACCCATTAATCTGTATTCCTTCAAACAGCGAAAATATGAGAGTGTCTTCATCTTAAATGCGACACACTGTATATGAACTTGTAACGTAGTTACAGTAATGACATAGTGACAGTTATAACAGTAATCTAAAACTAACGTCAAATAACTTCCACTGTTAGTTTTTGTTTATCGATCAAAGCCCACTATGTTAGATACTAGAATTACAGGTCTATTTGTGTACTACATAGACATAAATTATATATTATTTTAAGCTTATGCAATAATTTAATTGGGAATTAACTTGAACGGTTTGATATTCGTCCGATGTCACTAATGCTTATATATCTCCACTGACAGATATTAATAAACCAGATATCGAACAATGAATATTTTGACTAATTCGTATCGATCATGTGGAGTTTATATTAATACAAACAAATTGCTGGAGATTAATTGAATTTTAGTAAATTTAATGATTCGCATCTCCTATTGTTTATAGATTCAATATTTTTTATTATTTAATAATTCTATTAAGCACTTACATTGCAAAATTTTTGCTATGACATATATGAGTGTTTATACATAAACACAAAGTTAAACAAGCAAACATTTTATCAGTTTTTGAGTTCAAGATATGCTTGAAGTATATTATTATAGAGATTCTGTAATATAGGACCAACATAAAGTTAAATCTGCTTTTTTCAGATGATACATCGTTCTTTCTATCACATGCCGATGGTTAAAAAAAACCTCAGTTACAGCTGCTGATTAATACAAAAAAGACCCCTGATATAATCTACATAAGGAAACGTTGCATATTCTTTTAGCAAAAAGCAAGTTATCTAGGCCCAAAATTTGATAAGTCACTTAAATTGATTAAATTCTAGTGATTACTGCTACACTATATGGATTTCTTATTTGATATAGATTTCTTACAACTCTAATTTCAATTCTTCTATAGGAAACTTTGGTGTGAAATACGAAACTCAGAGAGATTTATCGCTAAACAACAAATAATTTTTTGAAACCTCCCGACGCACATTTCGCTAACCATGTTAGCATCATCAGGAGATAATGCTAACATGGTTAGCAGAACGCGCCTTAAAGAAAGTGAATAAGAAATTTAAAAAAGTGATTTGGTGTTTAGTGCAAAACCTTTTTGAGTTAAGTACCCCAGTTTGTAAAAAAAACCAGAGTTACTCTAATTTTGCAGTATTTTAAAATAACCTGCGTGGTGTTTTATTTCAGTCTTTTTTAATGATTTTTTTAATCAATTTTAATGAATCTGAACTGAATATTTCCGGTTTTAGTAAATAGAAATTGAGCATCTCTTGAAACTGTAAAACAGAATACTTCTTCTGAAAATAGGTTTTTTTATTTCGGTTAAATGTTCAAACAAAGAGTGCACGAATTTATATAATAATGTCAGGTAAAAAATGTTTCGCAAAAGCCACTCTCGTTTTATATGCAATCCAGTCTGGATTATTCCCACACAGTTCTATTAAGCCGGATGACCGTACTCCATTCACCGGAAATTTTTCGCGTTTTGCATATTTTCTCAGACTCTCCGGAAATTTAATAAGACTGTGCAGGAAGTGCGAGAATATTTTCTCCTGCCTGATTCGGTTTCTCGGATACACTCAGGAAGTCTGAAGATACTCGAAAACGAACCCTCATATCCGGAAAATAAACGGTCCACTAACCCCATAAAATATTTCGGTAAATGAAATTGTACATCGACAATAAGCAGAGTAAAGTAAACATTTACGTCATCTGGTATAGGGTAAAATTATCGCCGTTATTATTTAGTTGATATTGCTTCAGATTATTTTAAACAAATAAATTTTAATAATAGCATATTGTTATAGCGTAAACTATTAACGATAACACCATTTTCCTCATTGTCTTAGAAAAATAAGGCCCTTGGAGCTCTTTCTGCTTAAAAACCACACAAAAAAATGACTTCTGAGGATAAAGAGGTAATTTCTGAATCACTTACAGATTTTCATCGGTACAAATCCTGCAACGTTGCTTGTTCAGCACCCTATTAAACCAGAAGTGCGCTTCGTCGGAAAACAATTTTTTTCCTCAAAGTGGGAGTCGTCTTTCAACTGTTTTCAATGGGGAATTGACACAATGTACTGAATACGGTAGTCTATCAGTGATATTTACATTTCAAACAATATTGTCACTATTACGTTTCAAAGTTCCGACAATCATAGCGGAAAACTCTTTATATTAATATAGGTCTCTCTAGTGATTTATGTTGAGTTAAGCTGTTTAGGCCAGCCTAGTTAGACTGATAGTTGCTACAATTGATTATTGATCTTTTCATTCTTAGTTTGCATCTCATTGGAGTTGTTGAAATTTTCACTAAACTTGAAGAGATTTACCACTAAACAAATCTTTGAAATGAGTTGAAAATCTTTCAACTCAGACGTTCGAGAATCCAGAACTAGATCTTTTAAATAAAAGCCTCAATTTTGCTTTGCCGGCATCCCGCAGTGCTTTGGAGGATATGGTAGCCGGTATTCCAAAGCTTTCGTCAGAGAGTCATGTAAAAGCAAAATTGCAAAAAATATTTCAAATAAAAATCAAAAAATGATAAATATTTCTAAGATTGTCAAGCGTCTGTGAGAGAAGGATTGTTTTTATTTAAAAGCTGATAAGGGAAATAAGGTTGTAGTAACGGAGAAACCTAATTACTTTGAACGAGTTGAAAAATTAATTCAAGACGGTCCTTATAAACGATTACCTAGAAATCCATTGTCAAAAATGATTAACCAAGTTAGAGATACATTGAAATCTTGTCACAGCCTTATTTCTCCTTCTCTAAAAAGCAAATTACATGTTTCTAATCCAAAAGTGCCAAGATTGTATGCTCTACCAAAAATTCATAAACCAGGAAAATCAATGAGACCAATTGTATCAGCCATTGATTCTCCAACATACAACTTGACAAAGTGGTTAACAAAGGAATTTGAAAATCTACCAAACCAACTACCTTCCTGTTCTGTGATAAATTCAACCAAATTCACAGAAAAAAGTCAAAAATACACATCTACAGGAAGGTGAGATTTTGGTTTCCTTTGACGTTTCATTGTTGTTTCCGAGTGTCCCGATTCCACATACCTTGAAATACCTGAGGGAGTTACTGGAGTTAAACGGTTTTAATAACAAGAGTGTTTCTGAGTACATCTCCTTAACAAGATTATGTATGAAGCAAAATTGTTTTCAGCTTAATAACAGGTTTTATGAACAACAAGAGGGAACGACAATGGGCAATCCTCTATCACCGTTCTTAGCCAACTTATTTATGAGTAAATTTGAAACCGAAGCAAAAGATGAATTCAGTTACTTTCCGAAGGTATGGTTAAGATATGTGGATGACATTTTTGCCATTTTCGATTCGAAAAATGAAAATTTAGATGATTTTATTAAGAAACTAAATAGTAAATCCCAAAATATAATATTCACGCATGAACTCGAAAACAATGATAGTTTACCATTTCTGGATATGTTAGTCAGTAGAAATAATAAAAATAGGTTATATTTTGATATTTCCAGAAAAATCACCACCACTTCGAGATACATTCCTAATGAATCAAATCATAGCTTCCAAAATAAGGTGGCTAGTTTAAATTTTATGGTAAATAGATTAATTAATTTTCCTTTAAATAAAGATAATTATAACAAAGAATTAGAATTTATTAGGGAGGTATCTGAAGTGAATGGTTATAATAAGAACATTGTATACAAACTAATTAGAAAACATAAGTTCAGAAAATTATTGAAAGAATCTTCGACTTTTCAAAAGGATCATAACACAAAGAAATTAATGGTAATACCATTTGATGTCCAATTAACAAGAGGGCTAGACAAAATTTTGAAAAAAGTGGACATTGGTGGACAACAAGGTTGTGTACAAACCATATAATAAATTAAGAGAAGTTCTGGGCAATCCAAAGGATAAAGTAGAGCAACATGAAAAGTCGGGGATTTACGAAATTAGCTGTCAAGACTGTGGTCGAAGGTATATTGGGCAAACAAAAAGATCCATATTGACAAGATATAAAGAACATATTGCCCACATTAGATATGGTAGAAATGAAAAATCTTGTGTTGCCCAACATGCAATCGAACATGACCACAGTATAGATATTAGTAATTTAAGACTAATTAAAAGTGTTAATAATAATAGGGCTTTGGATGCATATGAAAGCATTCAAATAGAAAAATGTAAGAAAATCATGAACCGAGATAAAGGACTGATTCCTCTCGGTCAACTTTTTCAATTATTAATGTAAGACTTAGTACACTTCACGGTTCATGATTTTTACACGCTTCGTTAGGTATGGTTTTCATATAAATAGAACATAGCTTAGTTTTAGAATTAGATTAAATCATCTCCTGATGATGCTAACATGGTTAGCGAAACGTGCGTCGAGCAGTTCAAAAAAGCGTTTTGGTGTTTAGTGGCAAATCTCTTCAAGTTTAGTATTTCACATCAAAGGTTCCAACAGAAGAATTGAAATTTTCACTGTCAATTTTTTCTGGAAATATTTTCTTGTTTAGCAGTTTTGCAGTTATATTTAACTGGTACAACCTTCTCTCAAAATTGTTAGCGTTCTCACTTATCTACCTCTCTTCCTCCCATCCGATGGTTTTTGTTTGTTTTGACCTTGATAACTTGATCCATTGTTATACCAAAATAAAGGAACAGCTTGGATCTCCCTTTTTCTACCTCAAAAGACTACCATTACCATCTGCTCGGCAACAAGAAGTAGTTATATGGTTTGGACTAAGAAAGTTATTTAAAATGATATGGAGATTAGGTTATTGGGACTGTTTGAGAGCTTTTTTCCTTGTTCATATCCCTTGCATCCTTTGCCTTTGTCGTTGTTTATCATCTTCAAATGTCTCTCTTTTTCAACCCTCTCTTAAACTCATATTTGGAAAAGCTTTTGTCTTGTGTATTGGAGTATCAAGGATGTTGAAAGTTCCAAAATCTTTTTTGACCCTTTTCCGTATCTGTGTATAATATTGATGATTCTGAATGAATTTTAATACAATGATCAAAACGTAGAGTAACTTTTTATGAAAACACAAAGTATTTAGTTATTCATACGAATATATTTTGTCTCCTCAAGCGTGATTCTCTCTCACTGCACTATACTTATTCCAAGGTTCTTTCCGTCTTCAAAACAGTTTACATACTCAACTCGAGTATTTCCTTCAAAGTGGACAGCGAATTCTTTTGAATGGGTTCTATGGGTTCAATTTGGCATCCACGAAGTGGTTTTTTCAAAGTCACACGATGCCATATTTGGTTAATATGGTACTTGTGGCAGGGTATTTGTTTCATTTTTACGGAAACATTGACGAATAATTATTGCAGCGTTCAATGGTGCGTTATCGTGACATAAAAAAACAATAATTCTTTTGCCACAAATTTGTCTCAACCTTTTGTCTCTAATATTTAATTAGGGATTACTGCGTAGAATATCCGTGATTTCAATGATGTTTTCCTCACTGGCTGACATGGACGGTCTATCTGAACTAGGTTCATCTTGAACCTCCTCTCTACCATCATTAAAGTCCTTATATCACTTGTAGTTTCATCATCGTAATACTTTCTTAAGGAAATACGAACGAAATACTTTTACTAATGATGATTTCTTTTCTTTTCTTAGAAACTTAAAATAGTTACAGAAATTCACAATTTTTATATATAATACTAAAATTATATATAAAACTTTATGATTATTAATAAATTATTATTTATTTAGTATAAAAAATAATGAACTGACTTCGTTATAAAGGTAAATTGTGCTTTAAATATAAAACTAACAGGAAGGAGCCTTGCCTATCTTTGTACACATATAAATGGAGACCAAAACGGCCAAATTGAAATACCACAGATGACTCATAGTTTTGGAATTTTGGTAGTTGGTGTCAACAATTTAGGAATTTAATAGTAGATTTGTGCAATTTTAGTGTGTTTTAATCAATACTAGGTGCCGAATAAGTGTCCTGGAATACTCTTTTTGTGTGTTCTAGTGTATATACATATTAATATTTAGTTTATTGACAATAAAAGCAATAATATCGGAAGTAACGTAAACATACAAAATATGGTTAGTTGTGCGTCTTGTGGTTGTTCCCTGACACGAAGAAATAAAAATTCAGGAGTAACATTACATAGATAAGTGCTATTAATTCTAAATTTGTATATATATATATATATATATATATATATATATATATATATATATATATATATATATATATATATATAATATAATATAATATAATATTTTCACGGATGGTAGACAATTGTATTGTATTAGGAAGACCATTCGCCGTCAGGAAACCCAAACACGAAGAATAATAGAGGATCATGAACCTAATACACTAACGGTCCTGCTACTAGGAATCACAGATAGGATAGGCAGACTACTAAGGAAACATAAGATCAGAGCAGCCTACAAGCCGCACAAAACTGTTGCAAACATCCTAAAAAGGACAAAGTTAGACTGAAAAATCATGAGCTATATAGTATATCTTGTTCCAACTACAACAAAGCATACATAGGACAAACAAACAGATGAATATCCGCCAGAATATAAGAACATAAAAACGACTTAAAAAACAAACAAACCACTTCTGCTCTGTTCCAGCACCATCTACAAACAGGACATAAAATCAATTTTGAAGGAGACAAAGAAATAGCGAATATTGAAATCTATAAGGTCCGAACAATCAGAGAAGCCCTTGAAATAGAAGAAAGAGGTGATCTAAATACGCGAAACGACGCTTGCAACATTCCAAAAGTATGGAAATCCCTTCCGAAAAAAAAAGAAACGCGACAACGTGGCGGCGGGGTTGAAAAATCAATAAACGGACACCCGACAGCGTTGCCGAGCGCCGCAAATAGTCCCGAACTACCAGATATAATCTACGCAGTCGCTGGCCGGCTATAAAAGTGAGCACAACAACCCGTGCATGTCAGTTGAAGTTGAGTTGACTTTTCAGTCAAAGCGAACACTTGGAAATGCCAAATGCGATTTTGGTGAAACGTTGTTGCTCTTCACAGAATCAACGGATCGACACCCGGAAATATATATATATATATATATATATATATATATATATATATATATATATATATATATATATATATATATATATATATATATATATATATATATATATATATATATATGTGTGTGTATTTATACCTAATTTAAATATGAACATTAACTTTGTACAAAATGCAACTAACTACCTAACCAATTTTTGGAAATGATGATTTTATGACAGGAGATTCCAATTTGGAATTTGTGGCAATTGGCCACATAAAAGACGCTTTACTCTGAAAATATAGATTTTTTAAATTAATTTTAATTTTTACATCTCTTTGCCGTATTTAGTAAGTCTCCATTAATTTAATACAGTATCGATAATTATACAATAATTTATTGTTTTTAACAACTATAAACTTTTATCAGTTTCTTGTTTTTATTCATACTGCCCTACGCCATTGCCAAACCGGAAACAGCAGTCACCCATATGCAGCTACCATTCTGGTCACACAGAATCATATGCTTCTTCCTGTAGTTTTATATTCAAAGAAATTATGCAATAAAAAAAACTTTTTTACCTTCAAATTCAGAAATGTCAAACATAGTAATCTCTCTTTTTAGCTATAACTCTCATATATCTTTATATTTTCAGCTGGTTGCGCGACGCTGCCACACCTTTGGTCGAGTTTTCGGTTATTAGTAATCGAAAGTTGAAAAAAAGTTTAACTCCAATTATTTAAATAATTATATCCGTAACACGATATTATTCATATATAATAACATTCTGCAAATATTAAACTTTATCATGTGATATTTTTTTTCTATAAAGTGAAAAAATAGAAACATTCGTGGCGGAAATGATTCTACCATAAGAGTGTGTATAAGAACGGGTTGAAAATATCATTTTTTTTAAAAACTAGACGGTGAATACAAAAAACGCTACACTTTCTAACTTAGCAAGTAAAATGGTATGAAACTTCTGTCAGATGTCAAAGACAATCATACCAACTTAAAAAATAAGTGGTTGTATCAATACATGTGCACGTGAATTTTTAAAACAAAAGTCATCTAACTTTTTCGTTATACTACTATTATATTCAAAACAAAAATGCCAATTGTTTGGAATGACACACAACATTTTACTTGTAGTGATAATGAAGAAAAAATACTTTTGTTGCAGCACCTCATGTTTTATTTAATTAAAACATTAACATTAATTTCGAATCAGATGCCCTTACTTTTGAATCACAATATATTTTCCTTTTATTTTTACTTACGGTAGTGATTAAATCATCTTTTAAATAAGCTATATTTTTAAAGGCTTAATAAACTTTTATTGTACGAAATAAAGAGGGAAACAAGAAAAGTTTAAAAGCAAACTTTTCAAACTAAGTAAATCCGAAAGGCCAAATTGGCCTCTTCGCTTAATGCTGGTGGGGCGGCAGCAACAGAATCATTAATTCCCTTTTCGGAATTTCCATCGTCCAAAAAAGATAAATTACCGAGTATTATTTAATAATTAAGAGTTCCGACCGAACGAGATCGTTATTTTTTACTGGAGAAATTATGGAACATTCTTTTGCCAAGAATTGCTTGTTGTGGAATTAAAAGGCCCCTTCGCTTTGTTCGCCGAAAATAAATACAGACGATCGATAAATATTATTTTTCTGTTTCCTCTTTGATCGTTGGCTGTAACGATGTTTCATTTGAAAATAATTACATTAATTTCCTGTTCCTCGATGAATTTTTGGAGATTTTATTTTTGCTTGCATGTGGTATGTGAAAAAAGAGTCATTCGAAAATCTTAATAAACAGCCATCCATAAGTTTAGGGTGAATTATTTGGTGTGTCCTAACTTAAAATTCAAATAAAATAATAACCAAATTAGAAGCCTAGAACCTATTTATTTTATGTGAAACAACATTCAATACTGGCATAGACCAAAGATTTACATAACTCAAAAGAAAAGAATCTAAAGGCTTTAAATCACATGACCTTAGTTGCCAATTAAAAGGTCCATTCCTCGAATTATTTTTTCATCGAATTGGGGTTTTGGACACTTTTTTTGTCAAATGGAAAGAATATATATAAGTTTTATAACAAAACTAGTTTTATTTTTATTTTTTTCCTAATAATTAAAAAGCTATATATGAAATCAAATGCACCTTCCTTATTATATATATATATATATATATATATATATATATATATATATATATATATATATATATATATATATATATATATATATATATATATATATGTCGAAGATTACATGGGGCGGCAATTGTACTGACCAATTGGCCAATACTGGCCAAATTGTACTCAAAATGCCTCAAAGATAAAAAAATACCCAATTTATGGAAACATGCTGAAGTGATTCTTCTCATAAGTAAGGAACGCCGGAAGAGAAAGGTTTTTAATCAGTGCGTGCTGTCGGTTTTGACATAGTGAAACATGGACACTTACATCATAATCAGTTCAAAAGCTTCGGGTTGCACAGAGGGGAATGGAAAGGTGTATGCTTGGTATTACAAAGCGGGACAGAAAGACCTGCATATAGATCAGAGAACAAACGAAGGTATGTGACATCATTGGAAGAGCGAAAGAATTGAAATGGAAGTGGACAGGTCATATAGCAAGAAGATGCGAGGACAGATGGACCAAAGAAATTCTGGAATGGATACCGCTTGATCATAAACGCCCGCGAAGAAAAGCAAAAACACAATGGACGGATGACATCATCAAGTATATTGGACCCGAATGGCAGAGGAAAGCTCAGGTCTATGCGAATTGGAAGCAGGCTGGGGAGGCCTTCATCCTGCAGTGGATCGACGATGATGATATATATATCAAATTTTAAATACTTTTTTTTAACCTAGTACCGATGACGCACCGACAATTCTCGGGTCGGCTCGGAGCAATTCAGAAGTTATACCGAAATTTTCTTTCGCGGCCTTTCCGAAAAGACGTGCGGAAAGAATCGAAGTCCCGGGTAAATAAAACAATTTATCGATTTTAGTTTTAGTCATTGTTCTATAGGTTTAACCTATATCTTTGACTGCATTTTTTGTTTGGTAGCGATTTGAAAATATACTTGTTTTTAATTGTTATTTAGGCTTTCGATGGTGTTTTCGACGTTATACTCATACATCTTTACATAAAGATATGGAGGCTCAAAGGTAAGTTCAGGATGAAATATTGAAATTAGATTAGGATTCCTTTTGTTTTTTGCATTCGTTGTTATAACTATTATTTATATTATTTAATTCATATATGGAAAACAAATTAAGGTGGCAAATTTGTAGGAACGAATATTCCTGCGTGTCCGCAAATAATCTACTTACTACATGTAAATCGGGGGCCGTACCTATGAGAAAGCCATACAGGATCGTCTATTTTGTAAGGTACGAATAATAATATTCAAGAAAGCGCGAACAGACAAGAACAAAATTCGACTACCAAGTTGGAAGGTAATCGTAGATGGAAATAAATAATCTCACTATCTAGATTGTCGAAGAGTACAGAAATTTGTGTGACTAAGAGCTTTCCACCCAAAAAAAAAATGGTTAAGTGCCTTCTTTTAAAAGGAGTCTAATGTGGTGGTTTCTAAAACATGTTAGGCGGAAAATCGCCATCGTTTTAAAAATACTAAAAACCTTAGTTAAAGGATTAATGTAGTATGGGTGGATTATTTTTGAAAATATTGTTAATAGAGTTTAGTGTGGTGGTTTGAAGAATCGGAAGTATTGTAAACTTCACTGAAAATAATCAAACTATTATAAAAACAATTATGTATATAATTTTGGGTAGTGATTGTTTTTATTCTGAATTGATTATTAATGTAGTTTACATAGTATAATCTACTGTTATTATTATATTATTATATTATCCTCGTTGGGAAAAGTTTTATTATGTATATTTTACAGTGTATTCAAAAACATTGTTTTAGTTCTTGAGAATAAAAAATAGAATTAATTAAACCGCCTTCGGTTAATTCTGGGGTAAAATTACCACAATCTAAGATTTTAGAAGGCAAACGAATTGGTGCTCTACGTATTCATATAGAATGCGCCATTGGAAGAATACGAGAGTTTGATTTTCTCAGTTATTGATCATAATATGTTGTCTTTTTAGAGACTATTGTTATTATTGTTTAGCTTTAAAGATTTTACAATCACCGATACATATTACAATACCGATAATTTATTAATATTCATTTAAAACAATTAATTATTAATTACGTTGAAAAAACAAATTTACTTAATGTTCTTTTTACCTTTTTTCATACATTACTGAACTAAATTAGTAACCAACAATAATTTTGACAGTATATATACAGGTAGAAACCGTTGACAATACTGACGTGAAAACACTTTACCATAATGATGTCACAAACTTGGCAGCCAATCGCGGCGCGTTCGTAGGCAAGTAATTTTTAAAAAAATATATAAATTTTAATTCATTCATAATTAATTGTAAAAAAATATTTTAAAGTTTTTCGCATCCATTATCAACATTATTTATGATAAAGTTTTAAAAAATATTTTAAAGTTTTTCGCATCAATTAACAACATTATTTATGATAAAGTTTTAAAAAAATGTTTTAAAGTTTTTCGCATCCATTATCAACATTATTTATGATAAAGTTTTAAAAAAATGTTTTAAAGTTTTTCGCATCCATTATCAACATTATTTATGATAAAGTTTTAAAAAATGTTTTAAAGTTTTTCGCATCCATTATCAACATTATTTATGATAAAGTTTAAAAAAAACGTTTTAAAGTTTTTCGCATCCATTATCAACATTATTTATGATAAAGTTTAAAAAAAATGTTTTAAAGTTTTTCGCATCCATTATCAACATTATTTATGATAAAGTTTTAAAAAAATGTTTTAAAGTTTTTCGCATCCATTATCAACATTATTTATGTTAAGTTTTAAAAAAATCTTTTAAAGTTTTTCGCATCCATTATCAACATTATTTATGATAAAGTTTTAAAAAAATGTTTTAAAGTTTTTCGCATCCATTATCAACATTATTTATGATAAAGTTTTAAAAAAATGTTTTAAAGTTTTTCGCATCCATTATCAATATTATTTATGAGAAAGTTTTAAAAATAAAGGAAAAAAATCGATTTTTATTTTTTATTTAAAAACTCAATTGTTCCCTCAATAAATCGATTGTTGCGTATATTGAGCCGAGCGGCATATTGAGCGGTCCTGTTAAAACCATATCTCCTCCAGATCAATACCATTCAAATGCGGAATTAATAGTCAAAGATCCTTATTCGCAGATAATGCCTTCTGTAAATGGACTGCGAATACAGAAACTGTGGATACGGAATGGAAATTTGTACGGGATATGTTCCAAGGTTACAAAATGAAAAGAAAACATATGTAATAAAAGCAATTTAATAAGAGATTTTTTAACAATATTAATAATCATTATCAGGCTTAGGCAATGGTTTAAAGAATTTAGTAATTGTTTGTTGTTTTGCCGCTGTTTAAAGGCCTTTCAATTCGGATTGATATTTGGTTATGATCACAAAGCTCATTTACCATTAGTAAACCTTCACTCAGGTGTTTTAAGTTTAATATCACCTTTTTAGTACTCGTTGGGGCTTCCTCTTCAATGAAATTGGGATTAAACATTTCCTCCAAGTCGGTGTCCATCAAATTGTCGTATTGCGATAGAAGGAATTCTTGAATGTCACTTGATTATATCTGTTCGACAATGTACTTTGCTAGGTCAAATTTTTTCCCGTATTGTATAACATTAATATTAGGACCACATTCCATTGTATCCAGTAGGATTTCAATGGTTTGTCTAATGTAACAGAGCTTAACGGCCTGGATTATTCTTGAAACATTAAAAAGCTACAAGTGTATCATTTCAGTGTATTTTCAAAATGTTTCACTAGTAACCAACTGCGGAATCCATAAACATTATAAATTTGAAATGTTGAGCATAGTTTAATTATATATCTTTTATCACATTTATTAAATTTCAAGTCTTAAAGCTCCTTGGTCTTTAGGTTAGAGTAAGGCCGTGGTATTAGAAGACAAAAATATCACCTTTATATTTGGATGCATAGCTTTAACCTTAGGTATAGTTCTAGCAAGTTTTAGCAAGATATAGAACTGCCTTGAAATCTAAATTATTTTTCTTTAAATATGTTTCATCTTCAGGAACCAAATAATCCCGGAACCCGTCACAGAAAATGACACTGGTAGCCCACGCTTTCTTATTTGAACGTCGAAACACTGATGGGTGCACTCTATCTTTTTCTGCCTTAAAACTAGAGGCAGACTTTTTACTTTTGGATATAAAAGTTTTGTTTGGCATTCTCTTCCACAATGAGGCAGTTTCGCCTATATTAAATTCTTGTTTAGGTTTGTATCCTATTGTTTGTATCATCATCAATTATCTTTAGAAATTCTTCTGCATATTGTAACGTTTGGGTTTTCCCCCCCTTACATATGTAACCTCATCCGCCTTTGTATTTGTCCAACCTCGATCTCCGGCGGGCGTCAGAGATTTTCTGCTTACATACGTACGGGCGGCGACCTCTCTTATCTGTCTCCGGAAACACGCCGTCCATGGTGCAGATTCCGCCATTCCTATCCCTTCTAAAGTCTCTTGTCATGTCCACTAAGCATACTGTACTGATTCCGTACGTCACCAGTTACTTTAACATTTGTGACGATTAAAGGTAACTTGCTGTACCATTGTACCATACATATTTCTATCATTACTGAACATTCGATACCTGAGAGCTGTGGTACCGTAGATAAGTACTTAGAGAATAAGCATTTCCTTATCGTGGTTGGCATAGACCTCCACTGGTGCTCAACTTTTGATTTTCTCGTAGTTATTGCTAAGCATCTCTTTTCCCGTTTCTTATTTCTTTTACACATAATTATAGTTAGTTCATTAGTTAATATATACATATAATTTTATTTCAACGTTGTTACTGTGCACGACCTAAAACTCTCACCTACGTACCCAGTCCCGACATAAAAATCTAGCCAGGTAAGGTGAATACGTTACAATATGTTGCTGTTGTTGAAGTGTCTGCAAATGCAACTTCTCCAACAATTTTGATATTATGCCGTGATTATCGCACCTTTAACTTATTGGACCGACCTTCCGATGATTAAAATCCTCTATCCGTAAGTTCATCACTAGGTTTTTTAAAACGTGCGTAAAGATCCTTAGTTTTATTACGAATTATAGCACCACTTAGAGCTACACTTCCGGCTGCAGTCTTCAATCCCTAATGTTAATGCAGCTTCCATTTTTCAATTGCTGGATCACGAACAATTGTTGCTGATAGTGAGTTTGAAGCTATAGAATTCCTTGACAATTGAATTAACATTACAAAAATGTGATATGGATGCAAACGACTCTCCAAGGCGTAAATTGTCAAGCATTTCTGTTTTTACCTTAAGCAGCAACGGAGCAAGGGTTTCCTTTGCTTTTTCTAGAAGAAAGGACACCTGCTATTCACTCGAAATTATTGCGACGGATGACAAATTGAAGCAATAAAACAAAAGCTTCGGAGACTTATTTTTCAAAGAACTTTCGGCCAAGCGGCAATAAGACTAGTTTGTTTATAAATACTTTGATGCTTGTTTGTTTTGAAACGTAACTGGGAAATAAATACATATTATTCTAAAAATTCAATATGTATCATTAGTTTTGAAACCGTGAATAAATTAATTTTCAACCGTGAATCAAGGAGTGTCACGTGAGTCACAATTTTTTAATCCGCAAATACTGAAAACCCGACTAACAGAATCGTGTATAAGGAGTTTTGACTATGATTCTGACCAATCTGAAATGCAAATATTCTCTTTTTGAAAATACTGTTTAACAACCCGAGCTGAAATATTAAATTATGGTTTTGGGTGCTTTCCAAATATTTTTCTAGCTGTTTATGAATCATATTTAAATAATCCTGACTGTTTATTCGGCTAGAAATTACAACGATGTCATACCCGATGACTGCCCAAACCATGACTCCACCACCACCCTTCTGTCGCTTTAAGAACAACTTTTCTTCCTTTCTGAAGTCATGGGAGTAATAAAAGCAGTGATCCGGCCCATCTAGATTAGATTTCGTTCCGTCAGAAAACATTTACTTCTATTCTCTCTCCCAACATACATGGTCGCGAGCGAACTGCTTCGGATATGCTTATGAGCATTTGTGAGGGGCGGGGTGGTCTTTATTTTCTTCCTCTGAATATGCGAAGCTGATTGAAAGAATATTCTAACGATTTTAATATTGATAATCACACCTGCTTTATGCGCTATATGAAGAAATGTCGATGCCCTAAGAATGGAGCTTTTTGTCTAACTATAAAGACCGATGGTCTTTTTTAGGCGAAGTTTTACATCCATCAAAGAGCTGCATGTTCTTTACTTCTTCATGAATACTTTCAAGATTAACCGTTTGTTCTGAAATAGTTTAATAAAATTTGATAAAAATACAATATTACCATGTAAATCAACTCACTTTTTTCATACATTTCATAGATTTGATTGCGAATTGAGCCCACATCAACAGGATCTAGATTAGTTACTCGTTTTGGATGTTGACACTTTTTCTTCGGTGATTTTAACATTTCGTTATTCTTCAACTTTTTCGAAATTGCACTAACTGTACCAATACTTATATTTAGTGAAGCTGAAATTCACAAAAAAAACTCCAGGTAACCATGAGACCTACTAAGTCTTTAATACATACCTCTCTCACAGCGTTTAATGCCAAAAGAGGAGCCCCATTATCTCGTTCCTGTTCAAAATAACTGATAAGTGACGAGACAAGCTGCTTACCCTGACCGCTTAACGGTTTTGGCATTTTTTTGCAATTATAATCGCAGATTTTTTACTACAGAACTCACAAAAACAGAAACTAAACCAGAAAATAGCTAAAACAGCAAAAAATACATTAAAAATAATTCAGAAACGTTTGAAGGTACAACTCAAAAACGATCAGAACATGAAAAGGGAAGATTCTACGAAAAAATTGTGTAAGGTAGGCAACATTGTCCAGAACTACAAACCTAAATGCTATCTTGACAGCGAATTCACAGAATGTAATCCGCCGGCTCACCGTTTTTTTATCCTATTTTAATAGGATTAGAGGAAGAAGGAAAGAGAGTGCTTTGAACTTTAAATGATTTTTTCTTTCTTATGGATTTAAATTGGTAATAGATTTCTCTAGACTGAAGACGTGCAACCATTGTTTCCCAGAATGAGCTATATATTCCTGCATTATTAGTTAAACATAACAAAAGTTGAAACAAAAAAACGCTCCCGTTTGGTGAACAAAAAGTTCTTTTTCACCTATTTCCAAAATTGGGTTGGAAAGAAATTACTAAACCTGACTTCGCTATCGACTCTAAATTCTTCCAACTCATATCATTTCCATAATATTTCATTTGTTGTTTTGTTTGCCCACCAACGTATTTAGATGTTATTAAAAGAAACAATGCCAAATTTACATAAACGTCGGTCTGTTATAATATTTTCATTAATTGGCAAATATTAACCAATTCTAATGTTCTCGAAATATGGAAATAACAATTGTAAAATCAAATTATTGGATATTTCCATTTTACCAGCGCGTGATATCAATTGCGAATAATGCATATGGTATTTTTAACTTGTTGAAGAAATTTCAGTTTTAATTATCTTTTTGAATTATTAAGTTGTTTTTACTGATGTGTTTCTGCTATATCCTAAAACGAAATTTAAAATGTATGTATTCACTATACTACTGATAAAAGTAACTGGGAAATTGACAAGATACTTAGAAACTTCGGTCAGATGTCAAGGACAGTATAACATGGATCAAAGAGCAAATTATAATATATATATATATATATATATATATATATATATATATATATATATATATATATATATATATATATATATATATATATATATATTATAATAAAAGTAACTGGGAAATTGCCAAGATACTTAAAAACTTCGGTCAGATATCAAGGACAGTACAACATGGATCAAAGAGCAAATTATGATATATATATATATATATATATATATATATATATATATATATATATATATATATATATATATATATATATATATATATATATATATGCCCACAAGCTAGCGCAACGGACCGTGGAGGGAAACTATTACAGAAATGTTTAACCCTTTCTCCACGTGGTGCCACCGATCGCCTTCGCCGAACTGTCAACCATGCGACGTCACGCGTCTCTCGGGACCGGTTTCTAGTCATTAAAATGGCCAGTTAATCTGGTCTGGCCCCGATCGTTTCTCCGAACTGCTTTCCTTGCGTTCGTCTAGAGCTCGGCTGATGACGGCTGAAAGGCTAGAAACCGGTCCCGAGAGACGCGTGACGTCGCATGGTTGACAGTTCGGCGAAGGCGATCGGTGGCACCACGTGAAGAAAGGGTGAAAACTTTCTGTAATATTTTCCCTCCACGGTCCGTTGCGCTACCTTGCGGGCATACCTGGTACTATACCCGAGGTTCCAGGCAGAATGTTACGAGCGGTCCTGACTGCTACGAGCATTCGCCGTATGATGGCGTGAGTTGTGTGCGATCACGACCCGTCATTAAAATGGCCAGTTAATCTGGTCTGACCCCAATCGTCTCTCCGAACTGCTTTCCTTGCGTTTGTCTAGAGCTCGGCTGATGACGGCTGAAAAGCTAGAAACCGGTCCCGAGAGACGCGTGACGTCGCATGGTTGACAGTTCGGCGAAGGCGATCGGTGGCACCACGTGGAGAAAGGGTGAAATATTTCTGTAATATATATATATATATATATATATATATATATATATATATATATATATATATATATATATATATATATATATATCATGGAACAGATTAGAATAAATGAAATAGAGACTAATAGAGTTTCGGTTAATACGGTAAAATTTGAGCGTTTATTCCATAACAAAATAAATTACGTTAATCATCAAAGTATTGGCAATCGTTAGCTATTAGTTTTCCCCATCTTTCTGTCAGGGAATGGATTCCGCGCCAACGGAATTTTTGGATTTTTCAGGCCAACCATTCATCAAGCCAAATTTTCGCTTCGTAAGAATGTAAGTATTGAATCGAAATAAGTGGTAATCCGATCCCATGACGTTTTTCAAATAATTTTGTATACATTTTCGAACATGGGGCTGAACATTTTTTTTTTTTGGTCGTATTCTGGTAATTTTTCCTTCAAATAAATGACGGTTTCAACTTTTACTTGATGAAAATCAATTACAAATTACTTTAAAATGAAACTACTGTTTTATACGATTTTTAATTAATTGTGTTATTCTGACATGTTTTGCCTATTATAGTTTATACCTAACAGCTGAAGAAGCCACTGTGTTGGCGAGACATGTCAGAATAATATAATTCAGCGAAAGTCGTATAAAACTGTAGTTTTATTTTGAAGTAATTTTTCATATAATTCATTGCTCAGTTCAATTTTATCAATTGTTGTCGGTATCGATCGCCCGTAATCGTTCCACCAGGTTTCAGCAGTTCGTAATACACGCCTCCCCTTTTTTTTATATGTATATTGCGCATTGGTTGTGATGCAGGAGGCTCACCTGGATCTACCCATGATCTTTTGTGCTTTGGGTTGTCAAAATAGATCCCCTTCATCACATATCACAACTCGAAGTCAAAAAAAACATTTTCTTTTCTACCCGGCAAGCAAAATTTTTCGATGTCTCCTTCCTTCAGTTCATATGAAACCCATTTTCCTTCCTTCTGTATCTTTCCCAGTGCATCTAGACATTCGGAAATAGTGGATTGGGCAATATTCAATGCTTCTGTCAATTGTTTCAACGTATCAGTTAAGCCTTCATTCAATAATGCTTGCAATTTGGCTATTCTGGACGCTCATTGTCTTTTATATCAAAATCACCACTTTTAAAGCGTTTAAACCATCGTTCACAAGTTTTTGGGTTAGATTATGTTCACCATAAGCTTCAAACAACAATCGATAACGTTCATCAGCCGTTTTTTTTTTTTCAAATAAAAGAATGAAACTTCACCACAAAACGTATTTTTCTGGTACATAATTCGATATATTCAAAGCTATGAAAAACAATGTTTTTGACACAATAACATTTTATAACGAACTGGCTTTTGATGAAGTATGTTTACTCTCCAAAACCCCATAGATTTCATTAGTCTACACCAACAAATCTATTGGTAGTGCCAGCAAAATCGACATTATTAACCGGAACACCTATTAAGTAAACAGAAGTAAAGCGGGTTCAAAAAATAGACGAATGAAGGGGATGAGTGAGTGGTGATCAGCGAGAGAAGAAGAAGTGTAGAAAGCTCCCTGGTAAAATGTGTTGATAAGATAAGAAAAGTGGCAGAAATTATTATTGCGAAACGTAATCACTAAAATGTTAATTGTTATAGGTCAATTTTCTAAAAATTTTGCTTGTTAGTTTCCTTTAATTGTAATAAATTTTTTGTATAACTCTAAAAATTCCATGAGAAGCAGCTGAACTATTCCACTTTGTACATTTGATGTAAGGGATAATTATCTCCCTGATGTAGTATTCACCGACTTATCTGTTTCAAGGAAACCACTAAGTAAAGTTAAAATATTCAATCCGAAATAGCTTTGTTGTGGTGAATTAATCCCGGTCAGTACTGGGAAGACAACTCGAAATCGAGCTTCAAGCGTAACTCTTTGTCCTAATATTCAAATGTAATTAGCTTTCCCAGCCATTGCCTTTTGTTACACAATAAAAAATACATTTTATTGGATTAATTTGTAATTTTTGTATACACCATGACATTATTATGCAATGTTTAAAAATCAGGAAAAAATTAGTAATGAGCCATATAAGGCAAAAATTAATTTGAGACATAGACCGAGTTAGATCGTTTATATAAAAAAAATATAAGAAATCGATATTTGTTACAAAACAATTGATGCTTTTTGCACCATGATGATATATGCATCATATTACATCGCTATAATTATTCGTGAATTTTTCGCTAAAAACCAAACCATTCAACAAGCACCATATTCAACAAATTTGGCCTGTTCCCGCGATTTGTACCACACCACTTCGTGGACGCCGTTTTGAGTTCATAGAAACCATTCAAGATAAAAAATATTTTGAAGGAATGATGGAATGAATGTATTGTAGTGAGAGGGGATTACTTTGAAGGACACAAAATAAATCTGGATAAAAAAGTTACACAAAAGTTACACTGCTTTTACACACCAAAGCCATTTTTCGACGTATATTGCGTACTGTTAAAATAGATACAGTTTTCATCACTTCTTACAACTCTATACAAAAAACCTTTTCTTTTCTGCCTGGCAAGCAAATTCACACTTTTTCGGTTTTCAATGTATCTTTCTGGATCTATCTCAATGCGTGTAGACGTTTGGAAATGGTGGCCTTGCTTCTGCCAATGCTTCTGCCAATGCTTCTGCCAATTGTTTCAATGTATGAGATGAAATATCATCAATTTTGAAATATCTTCATCCAATAATGCTTGCATCTTCAAACTTTGACTTTCGACTGCCCTGAGCACTCCTTGTTTTTTATATCACCACTTTTAATGTGTTTAAACCATGGTTCACAAGTTTTTTGGGTTAGAACATATTCACCATAAGTTTTAACCAAAAATCAATAACTTTCAGCAGCCGTTTTCTTCAAATGAAAGAAGCTTAATAAATCGCAAAACGCCTTATTCTGGTACATAATTCGTCATATTCAATGTTATGAAAAACAACGTTTTTTGCACAATGACTATTAATAATGAAATCGCTTTTTCGGCGTATATTTACCCTCCAAAATGCCATAAACATCATTAATCTATACCAACGAATGCAATAGTAACACAATATCTTAGCAAAATCGACATTATTAACCGAAACACCTGTTATATTCCAGTAATATTAAGAAACGTAACAAAATATGGTAAGAGCATACTGTAAAATTGATTTTCCCTTAAATGTTTTGTAAAAGTTTCGGGTGTCATTTTTTTGGAAATCTTTTTCTATTTCATTAAGTTGATTATTTTCATATTTTCTTTTAGTATGTCTAATTAGCTTCGATGCTTCTTTTCTTACTTCCAAAAAGATGTTATAATTTATTGCTGTTTTTTTACTGTTCCAATCTTTGAATGTTTTACATCGGCAATTTTTAATATAATACTGAACGTTAAAAAAAATCATCGACTTTTATCGGTATATTTAGCATTCATTGTATTTGTGACAACATCTCCTTCAATTTAAATCACACACCGCTGTATAACCGAACTAAACTGTCGTTGATCAATGCAAGTAAATAACTGGACGGGCCAAACAAAAGGCGGAGGCCGGTCCAACAAATTTGCAACTTGGATCCGAAACTAATTACATTTGAATATTCCGGCAAAGGGTTGTGCTAGAAGGTCGGTTTCGAGTTGTAGAACAACTTCCCAAAGCTATTTCGGAATGAATATTTAACTATACTTAGTGGTTCCGATAAAACAGATTAGTCAGTAGATCTTTCATTGAGATAATAAGTTCTTAGGACAAATAAGAAAATTATGTAGCTGATTTTCTTGTCTTGTATTGTACGAAGTCTTGCTTTAAATTATGTCCCTTATAGTCCTAACATAACATAAAATTTTTACTAAAGTAATTTCTTAAAGTTCTTAATTAAAAATAAGAAAATTATATATATATATATATATATATATATATATATATATATATATATATATATATATATATATATATATATATATATATATTATTAGGTGCGTATAGACCCGTTTGGATCACGCAAAGCATCCTGACTCATTTTCGAGTGTTCTTTCTAATCCTCCACACCTCTCTCATCCTTTCTCCGTGGATTCTCTTTCTCTCCTCCGTCCACTTTGTTCCTGATCTCCTCGAAACTTCGCTCTCTGATGCAGCGTTCCACATATGTATTTTGTGTCTGTACGTTGTTCTATCCTCAATCTCTGTCAGACCCATTTGTGCCTTTCCCAGATCAGCTCTGACTTGTGCGATCCATGGTACTGTTGACTTGACTCCTTGTATGTACGTAGGAAATCTGTTGGTGAGTCTTGTCGGTGGGAGTCTACTGATATGTCCATAGAATTTCAACCTTCTTTTTCTTATGTCCGTCGCTACGTTGGACATTCTCTCTGTGGTCTTTCTAGAATGTAGTCTGTATCCTTTCTCTGTCAGTTTTGGGCCGAGAATTTTCCTCATAATTTTGCGTTCTTCTTTTAGTATATTTTCTATGCCGCTTTTTGTATGGAGTGTAAGTGTCTCGCTTGCGTATAGTACATATATATATATATATATATATATATATATATATATATATATATATATATATATATATATATATATATATATATATATATAACACGAAGGAAGGGTGAAGAGTTAATCAAACTGGAACCAACTGGACACGTACTCTACACTCGAGGTACGGAAAATGGCCGATGTGGCGGAATAGGATTCCTCATCAATCGAAAGCTGAAGGACAGTGTGGTAAAATTTGAAAGTACATCCGACCGATTAGCCCAATGCGTCATTCAGCTGAATAAAAAGTTTAGGCTTCAAATCGTCCAAGCTTATGCACCAACTATAAGCCATAAAGATGAGGAAATTGAGGAATTTTATGATGATGTGGCCCAGCTTTTATACAAGGAGAAATGTAGGTACAAAATCTTGATGGGTGATTTTAATGCCAGAATTGGAACAACAAGAACAGACGAAAATGCAACTGGCCCATATGGAACTGGTGAGCGAGACAATAGAGGTGACAGATTAGTTGATTTTGCTGAAGGACAAGAACTATATATTATGAATTCATTCTATAAGAAAAATATCAGCAGAAAATGGACATGGAAAAGTCCATCTGGGCTCACAAGCGAAATTGACTACATCATGACCAACGATAAAACAATATTTACCAATTGTACTGTCCTTAACAATTTTAATGTTGGAAGTGACCACCGAATGGTACGAGCAAGGATTCGGATTGACTGTCGAAAAGAGCGCGAAAGAATGGTAAGATCAAAGAAGGGCAAGGTGGATTCTGGAAAACTGCTGGAGAGAGGAAGCGATTTTGAGATTGCTTTGTCAAACCGGTTTGCTGCGTTACAAGATCCAGAGGACGTGGAAATATCAGTTCAATATGAAGAAATCGCCAACAATGTACTTCAAACGGCTGCTTCAATAGCACCAGAGGAAAAATGTCTCAAACAAACAAAAATCTCCAGTGAGACCATTGATTTAATGAAGAAACGGCGAGCAATGAGAAATGCAGGCAGTCCTTTTGGAAGGGTCGAGTACACTGAGCTCTGCAAAACTATAAGAAAACGTATCAGAGAGGACACGCGCCGATTCAATATGCAGCTAGTGCAAAAAACCCTGGAAGAAAACAAAGGAATTAACAAAGCTAAACAGAAGCTGAGAAATAAAAGAACGCAAATATATGCTTTAAAGCGTGAGGATGGCACAGTGTGCAGGACGCGTACCCAAGTGTTAGAGATTGTCAGAAGGTTTTATTCCCAGTTATATGAAGATCAGAGCCAGTCAGGGACAGCAATACGCACGGAAGAACAATATATAATGCCAGATATCCTAGTGGAGGAAGTAACAAATGCTATAGAATTGATGAAGAACGGCAAGGCTCCAGGAAAGGATAGTGTAACTGTCGAAATGCTAAAAGCTGGTGGTCGGACGTTACATAAAACACTGGCAAAATTATACTCAAAATGCCTCAAAGAACAAAAAGTACCGGACTTATGGAAAAATGCGGAAGTGATCCTTTTACATAAAAAAGGAGCACAGGAAGATTTAAAGAACTACCGTCCAATAAGCCTCCTATCAGTGATGTACAAAGTTTTCACTAAGATAATTTCTAAAAGAATATTAAAAAAACTGAATGACGCACAACCAAGAGAACAAGCAGGATTCAGAAGTGGATTCAGTACAATGGATCACATCCAGGTTGTACAGCAGGTCATAGAAAGGCACAACGAATACACCATGCCACTGTGCTTGGCTTTTATCGACTACGAAAAAGCATTTGATTCCATCTCAAAGCATGCGATAATGGATGCACTGCTTAGCCAAGGTGTAGAGAGAACCTATGTAAACCTATTAGGATCGATATATGATGGAGCTACAGCCACAATTCACCTTGATGATCTTGAAGTGGGAATTAATATAGAACGAGGTGTACGGCAGGGTGACGCAATATCGCCTATTCTTTTCTCGGCTGGCCTTGAAGAAGTATTCCGTAAACTGGATTGGGAACAGGATGGTGTAAAGATCAATGGTGCAAACTTAAACCATCTTAGATTTGCAGATGATATTATTCTCATTTCACAAGACCCAGAGGAGCTGCAAAGACGCATACAAGAACTGCAAAGGGCTGGCGAACCATTTGGCTTGAAAATAAACCTGAAAAAGAGTCAGGTTATGTTCAATAACTTCGCTCAGGACAGAAGAATTTCAGTTCTAGGAAGGGATTTAGAGAATGTTGACAGCTTTATATATCTTGGGCAGAGGATTTCCATGGAGGGGACTACCGCCCGGGAGGTGGAACGGCGTGTTAAATGTGGCTGGCAGGCATTTGGTAGGCTCAACATAGTGTTTAAGAGCAGACTCCCACTTTGCCTGAAAAGAAAAGTATTCGATCAGTGCGTTCTACCCGTTATGACATATGGAAGTGAAACCTGGACACTCACATCGCAATCAATTCAAAAACTTCGGGTGGCACAGAGGGGAATGGAAAGATGTATGCTTGGCATTACCAGACGAGACAGAAAGTCCTGCCCATGGATCAGGGAACAAACAAAAGTCTGTGACATCATTGGAAGAGTAAAGCAGTTGAAATGGAGATGGGCAGGCCATATAGCGAGGCGATGGGACGACAGATGGACCAAGGCAATCCTGGAGTGGATACCGCTTGATCGCAAACGTCCGCGAAGAAGACCGAAAGCACGATGGATTGATGACATCGTTAAGTATATTGGACCCGAGTGGCAGAGGATAGCCCAGGACCGTGAAGGTTGGAAGCATGCTGAAGAGGCCTTCATCCTGCAGTGGATCGATGCGGGCTGATGATGATGATGATGATGATATATATATATATATATATTCGCGATCTTTGGCGATTCATAACGTTGCCCTTATGTTTTACATTATTAGAGTGGTTAGTGGCGTAACTATACCATCTGAGGCTCGTGGCAAATTCATTGGATGTGACCCTCCCAGTAAAAATCGTCACGTTGTAATTTCATTTTAATAAATCACTTAAGTAGTTACCAAACAGTATTACTAATATTGTGTGCATTTTAGTTAAATATCTAATAAATATTATTTTCAAAAGCATAGGCATTACATAATTTTAATGAAACAACAATTTATTTAACTGAGGCAGCCGATACTTGATGGAAATTCATTTTAAATAAAAAAACCAAGATTAATATCTAAATTTCCACTATATTTAAAACTTGTACGTATGACAATTGTTTCGACACACAGTGTCTTTTTCAAATACACACTAAATTAAGCTGGTTAGTTTAATTTAGTGTGTATTTGAAAAAGACACTGTGTGTCGAAACAATTGTTATACGTACAGGTTGTAAATATAGTGGAAATTTAGATATTAATCTTGGTTTTTTATTTGAAACAACAATTTAATATTAACAAGATATTTATTAATAAAATAATTTTCTCCGAGCTTTCTGTTGCGCAAAATTATCAATAACATTATCAAAGATAAAAGATCAGTCCACCGAATTTTCAATAGAGAGAATAGCCAAGTTACGCAGCCTGTCTTGTTCCATAGAGTTTCTTAAATAGGTTTTTATTAATTTCACGACACGCACGACTTTCACTGCACGACATAAAATGATAATGATTTTTCTATTTCGTCTCTGAAGGTGGATTGAAAACAGAATTTCCCTGGTAAGTGATTCACGCACACACACACACACACACACACACACACACACACATATATATATAGATATATTTCTTATTTATTTCTTATTTAATAGTTCAATGTCATTTAAATTTTGCAAAGTGGTAGGTTGCAAAACACTGTAATTGGAAACGATATCATTCATTCATTGGAAGAAGACGTGATTTCAGTTGATTAATAATCATGTCGATAATATACTCGTACTACCTACTACGTAATATACTACATATTTTATCGAGTATTGTCGATCAATACTCGATAAAATATGCTCACATTAAACAAACTTTCCCGATCTTGGAGACACTCATCTTCCAAAGTTCGTCAAAATGGCGTTTCCTCTTCCTCTGACGAGTTTTAGAAAATTCAGGGTTGATGGACCATTTTTCTGCTACACTATTTGCTTCCTTTGTTAAATTTTCAAATTCATGTCTATACCTTTCCAATTCTTGCAGATAAATTTTCAAACGTTTTAAGGCATTTGGAAGATCGGTGGCTTTAGACTGAAGTGCTTTAGAGGCTGCATCGATAGTTTGAAGAATTTTGCAATGGAAAACCAGTAACATAATAAAATTGTAGTTCTCGATCTTCTTCTTGAGTAAAATAACTTGAGTAAACATTTTTTTCATGTGATTTGCAATTTAACAGAACTGTTTTCGTTCGCGCTTTTTGGAATTACTGCATCAGTAAATACCAGATTTAAGTTAGTGGACATATACCGCATTTGACTCGATATCTTTTATGAGTTTTTGAACTCCACCATAAGTGCCTTTCATTATGTTCCATGATATCCTTGTCCTCGACACTTATTTAGAGGTATATTTTTGTCATTTATGGATTTAATAATTTAGTTGGACATTGCTAAGGCAGTTTGATCCTCAACATCATAAAATCCTAAAAATTACTTCTTAATGACGAGCGCCTTTGGGATTCCATTTTCGTCTTTCTCGATCATACAATAACGGTAAAGTTCACGCGTTGATCTGTTTTTGGAATATCTTGAATCGTATCGAATATGATAGAGTAACTAAACTTGAAGACATTTACCACTAAACACCAAATCACTTTTTTGAACTTCTCGACGCACATTTCGCTAACAATGTGCGTCGAGAAGTTCAAAAAAATGATTTGGTATTTAGTGGTAAATTTCTTCAAGTTTAGTGTTTCACACCAAAGGTTCCAGTAGAAGAATTGATGATAGAGTAAAATGGTGCGGCATTTATTTCATTTATGAATGCATTTTCTATTTTTAGAACCAGAACAGAAACATTTCTCAAACAGACTCATTTTGTATTTTTGGACTTAAGTATTTCAGCTGGCCCTTTGGTTTACTTAACAATTCTTGTAAAATCGGATTGTATTGTGTTAATAACTCAACAATACTCAAAAAGTTTTCTCGGGAACTTGTTTCATTGCTATCTGCCTTTTCTCTGTGGGCACGAAAGGCTAAATTACACGTTGTAAGTGTCAGAGTAACATCAAGAAGTTTAGAACTTGGCGCCAAAAAGATTTTTTTTTCTTGATCATAGACTCTTGCTCTTAATCTAGTGTTCCATGTAGCCGCCATTGTTGATACGTAAGACAAGAATCCAGGTAAATTTTCGATGACTCGTGTCTTTCTATGGCGTCTACAATATATTTGCAGTCGTCATAGCCTTCCATCCAAGCATTTTGTATTTTTTTAGATGTCCGATTTGCGAATATCCATCTTCTGAAGTAGTAAGGAATAGGATAGCTATGTACGTTCAAGTTTCACGCCAGACTTGGAAACAATATAATAATGTTTTTCTAGGAAAGATCTATTGTCACTGTCTTTTAAGAAAGGACCCTTAGGTTTACAATGTCCGTTTTCGATCACGAACCGTCTCACTTGATCATTTAGTTCTTTAAAATTACCCTAATTAGTAATATATGGTGAAGATGCAATATTGTTCACACAAAAATGTGATTCACTTTGATTTTTGCTTGTACCTTGTTGTGGTTGTTCTGTATCTGGATATTCACTGGTGTCGGGTGCTGCATCTGCTATACTCTTACTTTTAGTTACGTCCAATTATTCACTTTTGGAGCACTGTTCACTCGCTTTTTCATCAATAAAGTCATCATTGTTAAAGTACTGATTAATTTTAGGTAACTTTTTATTTTGTTCTTCAGACTCCTTCTTTCTCTTTCGTTTTTTGCTCCCACTTAGATACTTTCTAGAACTAGACATGTTGGTATCTAATTTTTACAATTTACTTTAGTTTGCCTCGATTTGCAGATTCAATAAAACGAAAACTACGAAAAATCAAAAATACAAATGACCAATTGTCATAAAAATCAAAGGAAGAATGCGTAGTAGACCCCTCCGTCCTTTAGAAATCCGGGATTCTCCTGACATGGTGCGTCGCTAGCCCGCCAGCGCCACGAAAAAAGTACTTTCTTGGTTAACAAAATGCGAGAATTCCCCGAGCATCACTAGCTCGCCCGCGCTAGTACCGCAATAAAAAATGAAACAACAAATGGATGCGTTCTAAAATTGATCGACATCCTTTTCTTATGAGTGCGTTTAAATATTTATAATTTATTTAAATTTGTATATGGTCTTTAGTTGTGTCTAACTTTAATTGATTATAAATGCTTATATAAGGGGGATGTCGGGTCGGGGGCCTCTGGCATTCTGCCGGCCCTGCAACTCTATAGTTTCGCCACTGAGAGTGATATTGCTCTGATATATTCATCGGAGAAAAATACTAAACCCAAACATATTCACGCTTATTGCACGTGATCGTTACAGGACCGCACTAAGAACTGTCCTCTTTTTGAGCGCGATACAGCTAATATCGAAAACTTCATCAACTGTGTCCGTATCAGACACTTTATGGAAAAAAAATACAATTATTAATAAATCGAATGGAACTCGATAAATGAAAACACTCACAGCAGTGTATGAGTTACTGCTGCCAACTGCTGACTATGTATGAGTTACTGCCGGATCAGTGTTTTCTATTTATAACGGCAAATCTAAATACATTAGCTGTTGTTAAAATTATTATTTTAACTAAAGAGAGTCCCGTGCAAGAACATATTGCACAAATACTGGGAATACATCAATCGACATCGTCTCTCGTACAGTAAAATGAAACGAGGAGACAGGGGAGTACACATAGCGACCTGGACAAGGACGTAAACGATGCCCGACGCAAAGGTATGATTCATATTTACAACTTCAGTCATTATGAAATCGCATATTTATAACTCCGAATCTAAAAAATGAACTGCTGAATAGAAGGCAACTTGACGCTAGTACAAAAACAATAAGAGAAAGACTAAAGGAAGTTGTTTGAAATCCAAAACGTCCTACCATAACCCCTCGGCTTCTCCCAGGTCACAAAACGGCCCAATTACAGTTTGCACGAGACCATGCTGATTGGGATGAATGTAAATGGAGCAAAGATCTTTTCTCCGATGAGAGACAAATATAATTGCGGTAGCCTGATGAACGTGATATAGTCTATAGAATAAATGAGGAACGATAATCTGCATGTAATCTCGTTGAAGCCGCGAGCTTCGGTGGGGGGTCCATTATGCTATGGAGAAGCATCAGTTGGGAAAGTCGGATGGCGCTTGTTGAGGTGAATGTAAGAATGAATGCAGACTGGTACATCCGCAACATCATTAAAGAACATGTTCTGCCATAAGGTGGCTTTATTGGGTATAACAGATTTGTGCTAATACACGATAATGCTCGCGCACATGTTGGCGAAATAGTGTTCCAGTATCTACAGGAAGTGGAGATTGCGTCGTTTGACTACCCACCTTTAAGTCCCGATTTAAATCCCATCGAAAACCTATGGGATACTCTCAAACGCCGAATACGAGTTCGAAATCCAACTCCTAATTCAATTTCAGCATTTCGAATCGCCGTTCAGGAAGAATGGAATCAAATTCCATAAATTATTGATTGATTTGTCCGTTACTTTGTGATAGCTCATTTAAAAAAAAAATAAAACAATTTTTTACTTTGTTATCTATCACTTTTATTATCTATCACAATAAAAGTGATAGATAACAAAGTAAGAAATTGTTTTATTCCTTTTTAAAAAAATTCCATAAAGAGGCCATAAGACATCTTTTGCAAAGCATGCCCGGAAGGATGCAATCTCCATGTTAGCTAAATAACAATGTTAAATTACCTCTTTTATTGATCTTTCAATCAAAAGTTGTTAAAAATATACTCTGTTTCATTCCATCAACCACGAATATGTTCTAACGAGACCCTATGTAAAGAAAACGGTATTACTGTACATAGGACACTTCAAAATAACAGACCTAGTAATATAAATTACAGAAATGTTATAGACAAATTTAAAATAGAACTTAGAAAAAAATATGCCATATGTTTGTCCAGCAGTTAATTATATTATTTTCCTGACCATACAATATTATATATTCTTGGGTTTTCGGTCATAAATTAAATAGAACTCTTCTTTATATTTGGTTTACATTCGTTTTGTTTATATTAATAAAGCATCTTCAGAATATCAACATTTTTTTACAACACGTATTACTAATATAACAGATTTATAATTTAATACCAACGTTATCAGAAGACACTAATACATGTTAACACCACAGTTACTACTGACTAGGTATGCCTATATATATATATATATATATATATATATATATATATATATATATATATATATATATATATATATATATAGGCATACCTATATATATATATATATATATATATATATATATATATATATATATATATATATATATATATATATATATCGAGTTTTTTGCTTCCACAGGTTTCCAACACATTTTAGCTTCCATAGGCTTATTATTTCATTCTTAGAATATAATAGCAATGAAGAAGTCCAATCAGAGCAAAATTCAACAATATAATTAATTCACAAATATAACTGTTTATTTTGTAACTAATACTACTTCACAGGTACAGAGATAAGAATAAATAAATTTTATATAACATCACCGAACTAATCGATATATAACATAACATATATATATATATATATATATATATATATATATATATATATATATATATATATATATATATATATATATATATATATATATATATATATATATATAATGAATTCGCTTTACAAGAAAAATATCAACAGAAAATGGACATGGAAAAGTCCATCTGGACCCACAAGTGAAATTGATTACATCATGTCAACAATCAATGTCATGTCCAGTCATGTCAAGTCATGTCAAACAATAAAGCAATATTTTGCAATTGTACTGTCCTTTTTAATGTGACCACTTTAATGTGGAAAATGACCACCGAATGGTACGAGCAAAGATTAGGATAAATTGTCGAAAAGAGGGCGAAAGAATGATAAGATCAAAAAGGGGCAAAGTAGATTCTGGGAAGTTGCTAGAGAGGGGCAGAAATTGAAATTGCTTTGTCGAATCGCTTTGCTGTGTTAAAAGACCCGGAAGAGATGGAAATTACAGACCAATATGAAGAAATCGACAACAATGTGCTTAAAACGGCGGCTTCAATAGCAACAACATGCAGTTTGTACAAAAGACTCTGGAAGAAAACAGGAGAATTAACAAAGCTAAGCAGAAGCTAAGAAAGAAAAGGACACAAATGTTTTCCTATATATATATATATATTGCGTGAGGATGGTACAATATGCAGCGAACGGACAAAAATGTTAGAGGTTGTCCGAAGATTTTCTTCAAAGTTATATGAGGACCAGAATCAAGCAAGAACAGCAATGCCTACTGAAGAACAAGTGCCGGATATCCTGGTGGAGGAAGTGGCAAAGGCTATAGTCTCGATGGAAAATGGTAAGGCTCCAGGAAAGGATAGTATAACTGTGGAGATGTTAAAAGCTGGTGATCAGACTTTACATAAAACACTAGCAAAATTATAATCAAAATGTCTCAAACAACAAGAAGTACCCAGCTTATGAAAAAATGCAGAAATGATTCTTTTACATAAGAAAGGAGCACGGGAAGATTTAAAGAACTACCGTCCAATAAGCCTCCTGTCAGTTGTGTACAAAGTTTTTACCAAGATAATATAATATCCAAAAGAATACTAAGAAAACTTAATGACGCACAACCAAGGGGGCAAACTGGATTCAGAAGTGGATTCAGTACAATGGATCAGATCCGGGTTTTACAGCAGGTCATAGAAAGACACAACGAATACTCTATGCCACTGTGCTTAGCTTTTATCGATTATGAAAAGGCATTTGATTCAATCTCAAAGCGGGACATAATGGATGAATTGCTTAATCAAGTTATAGAGAAAGCCTATGTAAATCTACTAGGATCGATATATGACGAAGCTACAACGACAGTCCACCTTGATGATCTTGAGGCGGGGCGTACGGCAGAGTGAGGCAATATCGCCTCTTCTTTTCTCACCCTGCCTGGAAGAAATGATCCCTAATCTGGATTGGGAACAGGATGGAATAAGGATTAATGGTGCATACTTAAATCATCTTAGATTCACAGATAATATCGTTCTTCTTTCACAAGACCCATAAGAGCTGCAAAAACACGTACAAGAGCTACAAAGGGCTGGGCAACCATTTGGCTTGAAAATAATCCAGAAGAAGAGTCAGGTCATGTTCAATAAATTTGCTGAGGACAAAAGAATTTCTATTTTAGGAACGGATTTGGAAGTTGTGGATTACTATATATATCTTGGGCCGAGGGTTTCAATGGAAGGGGATACTATCCGGGAGGTGGAACGATGCGTTAAATGTGGCTGGCAGGCATTTGGCAGGCTCAACAAAGTGTTTAAGAGCAAACTATCACTTTGTCTGAAAAGAAAAGTCTTTGATCAGTGTGTCAGTTCAAAAACTTCGAGTAGCACAGATGGGAATGGAAAGATGTATGCTTGGTATTACTAGACGGGATAGAAAGACCTGCACATGGATCAGAGAGCAAACGAAAGTGAGTGACATCATTGGAAGAATAAAGCAATTGAAATGGATGTGGGCAGGCCATGTAGCGAAGCGATGGGACAAAAGATGGACCAGGGCGGTCCTAGACTGGATCCACTGGTCCACGGAGAAGACAGAAAACACGATGGACTGATGACATTATTAAGTATATTGGACCCGAATGGAAGGGGAGAGCTCAGGACCGCGAGAGTTGAAAGCATGCTGAAGAGGTATAGACAGTTAAAGAAAGACTTTTCTACTATGTACGAAAAGAGGCTTACAAAACTTTTAAATATCAAATTGAATAGTGGAAACCTGGTTAGAGCGATCAATGAATGGGTAGTGCCAACTCTGACCTATTCCTTTGGTATTATTAAATGGTCAGAAACAGACCTTGACGGACTGGATAGATTAACATGTTGAACATTGACAAAATTCCGATGTATGCATCCATATTCATCTATAAAGCAACTATACATTCCGAGAAAGTTAGGAGGCAGAGGCCTCGTGAACATTAAGAATCTTTGTCTGAACCAGGAGTGTAAGATGAGAGAACGCTTCATTAATTCAAGCAGCCCGCTAATGAAGTTGGTTCCTAAGGAGGACCGAGGTTTCACCCCACTGAACCTATATTAAATGAACCGTGTTGATGGTAGGACAACACTTAAAGGATTGTGTCCGAGACTGGAATGTGCCGCAATGTCCGAAATGAATGTGTAGAGATAGTGCATTTCGTTATATTCGCCGAAGGCCTAATAAGTAAGACTTCAAAAAGTTTGAAGAACGTTGGTATCTCAAAATCGATTGCCATAGTAGGACAACGTGCAGTACTCTTGCAGACATGTCACAATGTTCGTAAAATCTTATGCTAAGTTAGAGGAGCTAAACTGCTTTCTCATTTTGGTATTATAATATCGACCAGCCTAGGCTGAGATGCTTGAATTCAGAACGAACATAATAATATGTTAGTTAAATCCAAAAGACATTCACAAAATGTATAGATTAGGTCAAATAAACAATACATAGCATTGAACGATAATACAGTTATTCAAAAATAATAACAATGATAAAACAACAATAAAAAAACAATTATTCAAAGCCCAGAACATTATCAACCCTGAACATTATCAACACAAAAGGGAGCGCGCGCAAGAAAGTCCCACACCAACCTTCTAAAAAGTTTGTTTTCCACAACATTCTTGAGCCTGTCTGGTAAGTTATTATAGAATTTAGCCCCTGCATAATATACACTATTTTCAAATACTCTAAGTGAGTGCACCGGATAAGCAAAGTCGTAACGACCACGAGTTTTGTGATCATGGAAGGAAGTATGTTGTGCAAATTTCTGAGAATTCAACCTGGCAAATTTAATAATCTCGTATGTGTATAGTGATGGCAATGTCAGGACATAGTACTTAGGAAAAAGATGTCGACAAGTAGCTGTTTTTCGAGCTTCAGCGATTGTTCTTATTAGGCGCTTTTGGAATCTGAAAACTCGCAATAAATGAGATGAATTGCCCCAGAAAATCAGTCCATACTTAAACGGCTATAAAATTCATATGATAACACTATATCAAAATAATATGATAACACTATATCAGCAGTACCCACTTATTTCAGTCTATGAAGAGCATATGATGCGGTAATAATCCGAATTCTAGTAGATATATGACGCCGTGAGTTTAAATTGAAAGAGTGTTTATGAAGAAAGGGAGCTCAACTTCCAAACGTTATCTTTACAAAATAAAATTATTTTTTCGTTTGAAACATAGTGTATTTCCTTTTTTAAATAATAAATAAGTTTTTATAATCGCTGGCTTTTCTGCTATAGACCGTATGCCGAATTCAACTGCTACCTATTAATGTAAATAACCGAATGAATAGAACTATGGACCGAATAAAAGGTAAAGGCCGGACCAACAGATTTGTAACTTGGATTCGAAACTAAGTTCATTAGAATATTCCTTCAAAGGATTGTAGCAAGAAGTCGGTCTCGAGTTATAGTACAACTTCTCGGTGCTCGCCGGAATAAATTAAACTATAATTTGCTGTGTCATTGAGTCAAATAAATAAGTGGTTCATTAGAGCGAACAATAAGTTTCTACACGAGAAGAACAAACTATTAAAGTTGAATAAATATTCCTACATTATGATGTAACAGGTGCGGCAGTAAACAATTTTTAATTTTTAGGTAAAAAATGGTTTTTCAAAGTATGCGCCATAGATAGCTACACCTTTTCTTCCAACTCCCTGGCAAATTGGGGATGCCATCCCATAATTGTTGAAGAATTTCAAGGAAAGTGCATGAGACATCGATGAAAACAAGTGGTAATCGGAAGGGGCCAAGTTTGGTTAGTACAGTGGGTACGGAAAGTGTTTCCAGCGAAATGCAGAAATGGTGTCTCTAACCGCTTTCGCTGTGTGTAATGGGCCGTTGTTGTGCTACAAAACCTTGTTCTGTTTTGTAACCCATTCTGATCGCTTTTAGATCAATGCATAGTTCAAATTAATCATTTATTAATGGCGGGGAATAGCTGTAACTCTTTCACCTGGTTTCAAAAACTCATGGTTTACGACACTCTTCTGATCCCACCAGCATTGTTTTCTTTCGAAAGCGACTCGGTCTTAGCAAATCATTAGAAAAGAACCCAAATTCTTGCCAAACCCTTGATTTTCTGCATGTTTAATTCTCAAAATATATCCATTTTTTATTTCCAGTCACGATCCCCTGCAAAAAATTCATTTTTTCGTTCCGAGAAAGTAAAACTTCGCACACCATTTTTCTTTTCTCCATCTGTCTGTCGTTGAGCTAATGTGGTACCCATTTTCCTGCCTTTTGGATACTTCCCATGGATCACAAATGATTCGGTGACCAACATTTAACATATCTGTCATTTGTTGTTGGGTTTGCATATCGTCTTCTTTCAACAATGCTTGAAATTCGGCATCTTATTTTCTTTTTCGGTTGACATGGGCGTTCTTTGTTTTCAACTCGAAATCATCACTATTGAATAGTCTAAAACAACGCTCTCAAGCATCCTGCGTTGGGACATTGTCACCGTAAGTTTCCATAGGTATACAACGACTTTCACTCGCGGTTTCCTTCGGATTGAACAAAAAAAGTCGCGCCGCAAATGCTTTTTATTTGGCTGGATACTCGACATGTATTTTTTTAAATTTCGCAGAAAAATCACACGGAGTCATATCTGATGAATATAGGGTTTGCGGTATGCTGCATTTTTGAGTTTTTGCGAAAAATTAACGAACTATTGTTATGATGCAAAAACCATGAACTATTTTGCTACAAATCTGGACTTTTTTTGGAATCGACACACACAAATAATTGACTGTTTAACTAAAACAAACTCAAAAAAGACAATTCCACGGTAATCGAATAAAATAGTTAATATGACTTTGATTTTGGACCGGTTTTAAAATGGTTTTTTCGGTTATGGTTTATCATCAATGAGCACGATGAGTGATAAGCGTAGATCCATATCTCATCATTATTATTATTTATTATTTATTAATTATTTAATAATAATTAAGAGTACATTTAATAAGTGATTTTTAAGTGACATTCTAATAATATTCACAACGTCTCTGATCAATTCTTCTGTTGGAACCTTCAGTATGAACTAAACTGGAAGAGATTTACCACTAAACACCAAATAATTTCAGGAGATGATTTAATCTCAATAAATTTAAATCATCTCCTGATGATGCTAACATGATTTGTGAAACGCGTTTCGAGAAGTTTAAAAAAGTTATTTGGTGTTTATTCGTAAATATCTTCAAATTTAATGTATCTAATACTTAGGGCTGATTCTACAATGCAAGAATTTACCAGGTATAAGCTATGCTAGGAATAAAATTTGGAACACCCGTAAACGCCCGCCCGACGTTTCAAATTTTATTCCAAGTATAGCTTATACCTGGTATATACTTGCAATGTACAACCGGCCCTTAATCGGCTATTACTTGAACAAGTTTATTATTTTTTTCGTTTTTTAAACAGAACTTAATGTACATTTTTGGTTTCATAAATCTATCAATTTTTAACAATTAGAAAAAACGCAATAACTTCTAAATTAATAAGTAAAATGATTTGAAACTTCTGTTAGATATCAAGGACAGTCATATCAATTCAAAAAACAAATGACTGAATCGATACATAAACCGCCTGCATTTTTAAAACAAGTCACCAAACATATTAGAATATGAAAATTTGTCGATATTCAAAATTTCATTTACACTCAGTGATAAACCTAAAGCCTGTTTGGTAACTAACAAAAATATTATCGTAAATTTTCTGTTCCTATCGAGACAATTATATCGAGACATCTTTTAATAGATGTAATACTGAACAAATATTAATATACCTCCACGATTCTATTGTTTTTGAAACTAAATTATACTGGACATGGAAGAAAACCTCAACGCTCAACCTTATTAACATAATTAATTGTATTAGTCATAACATTATGTTCGCATTTAAACCAGACCATGTATAACCGAATTAAACTGCCGGCTATCTGTATAAATAACCGGACGAGCCGAACTGTGCACCGAACAAAAGGCAGAGGCCGATCCAATAAATTTGTAACTTAGATTCGAAACTAATTTCATTAGAATATTCCGACAAAAGGTTGTACCAAGAGGTTAGTTTGGAGTTATACGATAAAACAACTTTCCAGTGCTCGCCGCAATAATCACTGAGACTGAGTTGTGGGTGAATGTTTAACGAGAATAACAAGTTCCTACATCAAATGACAAAGCTAGTAAAGTTAAGTGGGTCTTCTTGCAAACAGTGGACTATAAAAAGTAATAAAAAAGTTAATAACTTGTTTTGTGAATGAAGGAGGACAAACCAGTTTTTTTAAATTAATTAACAAAGTATTTTCACATAAATTTCCAATATAATTTTTAAATATTTCACTTTTCAATAACTAATTTATTTTTTAATAAAAAAATTAACCCAACTAAGTTCTTAAGACAACGATAAAAAATGAAATTCCCAAATGTTATTTATTTGGTCTTAAATTATTTGGTCCCTCATTGTTTTAAATATAACTTGGCTAGAGAATTGAGGTATCTAGAAAAAAAGCTTATTAATAGAAGAAAGCCAGATCAACAGAATGTTTAGCTAGACGATCCACCATCTCGTTCCCTTCAATGCCTTTATGACTTGAGCACTATGTGAACATTAAGTAAAAACCCGGGTACATGAAAACAAGGTAGTTTTCAGAAATGCAATCACCCTTCTGATCGTACTGTCTTCAATCGGAAAAGTAGTTGATGTTTGCTCTATTTTCGTATATCTACATATAACACATCGGTCAATAAGTCCCCGGTCTGACAAATAAAATATTTTTTTTTGCAAACTTCGACTTTATTCATCAATATATTCTCCTTGAAGAGCAATACAATCATTTCAATGATTTTTTTAACATGTCTACACCTTTTTTATAAAACGATTTCTCTTTGTCTTCAAAATATCCTTCAGTTTCGGCAATTACGTCTGCATTGGAGCTAAACTTCTCTCCAGCGAGTATATTTTCTGAAGTCTGAGAACAGGAAATAGTGGCTGGGGGCCAGATCTGGAGAATACGGTGGATCAGGAAGCAATTCTAAGAGCAACTCATGCAAATTAGCTATCGTTCCAACGAAATAACACCTTTTTTGTTCATTTGGAGCCTTTTTTGCAATTTCGTTCTTCAAACGCACCGATAACACTATGTAATATTCACTATTGATAATTTTACCTTCTTCGGGATAATAGGTGAACAATATCCTATGCGCATCCTAAAGTACAGAGGTCATAACCTTGCCTGCCGATGGTTGTGTTTTTGGTCGCTTTGGACGGTTTTCACCGATTGCTGTCCACTCAGCTGACTGCCGAATTAACTCCGGAATGTAGTGATGGATCCATGTTTCATCTATTGTCACACACCGCATGAAAAAATACTTTTTATTTTGTTTAAACAGCTCCAAATATTGCTCAGAACCATCAATACGTTGTTGTTTTTAGTCCGCTGTGAGCAAACGCGGTACCCATTTCTATAGCAATTTACGCATTCCCAAATATTCATGTAAAATCATTCATTCAATCATTCAATCAATCATTCTTCATGATATCAGTTATTTCCTACAGCTTTTTTTACGGTTATCCGAAATAATTTTGAAATTTTTCTGATGTTGTCTGGTTTAACCACCATCTGATTTCCCTGCAGCAGAGTCCGGACAATGTTTATCAAACCATTATTTTGTTTCAACGGTATTTTTCTTCATCAGAAAGCGATGCTTAATCAGCACACTAAATTAATATTTTTCTATTGTTTTGAAAATAACAAAAGTAGCGTCAATTAAAAAACAACTCGGAAATTAATAGACAGATTGTCATAAAATTTAAACACGTTTGAAGGTTGGTACAATGGACCACTGATAAGGATTTTTCGTAAGTTACGACATCTATATGTCAGATCGGGGATTTATTGACCGATGTGTTATTAGACACGTGTTGCTGTTTTAAGAATAAACAGAAGTTGCACTGAATCAAATTAGCGAAATATGAGGCATAGTAAGGCTCCATAAATATTTTTTCATCCAGGAAATCACGTAAAATCTTGTATTTGTGCACTTACTTATAATTAATTCCTGTGGTATATACAATGTTTAGATTCGTTTTAATTTCGTTAAATTCGTTTTAATCTCTCAGATTCGTTTTAATTTGTGTTCAATTAGTCAAAATTCAAATTGAAGATGTCAATCAGTAACTTGTTGAGGAAATAAAGGCCACAATATTCGTGAGATAGCAGATAAGATAAATATTGGCAAATCGACCTTCTTGATCATCTGGAAAAAAAGTGGTTACGGCTGCCTGTACGATGCCTGAGTACCTTACGAACGTAATGAGCAAAATCAATTTCAAAATCAAAAGAACCGAATATCTTGATGCGATCTTTAGCTGGAAAACAAGTCTGACGCTCCATTTCTGAAGCGGATGGTAGCCGGAGAAAAATAGTGGATTGTGTATAACCTGTAACAACTTGTAACGAAAAAAATCACGGAGGTTACCAGAGTCATTGCTTTTAAGTACGACGAAAGACGGTCATTATCCGAAGAAAATTATACTTTACATTTGGTGAGATCAGAAAGGACCCATACCCTTTGAGCCTCTTCCATGCAATCAATTAATCCGGTATTGATTCTCTACTATTCAAAAGTAAATCGTTTGAAAGTAACAATTGAAGAAAACCTGGAGAAAAAATTGAGAACTAGAAAGGCAACGTGCTTCATCACGACTATGCACAACTACACGTTTCAGTCAGGACCCGGCAAAAATTGTTGATCTTAAACTGGGAGGTTTTGCCCATCTAACTCACCCTGGGATTACCATCTATCCCGCTCCCTTCAATATTCTTTAAACAAGAAATCTTTTAAAATGGAAGAAGAGGTAAAAACCAACCTGTTGACATAATTTTTTGACAATATAGATGCTAATTCTTGATAAAAAAGCATTATGGACCTTCGACTACGTTGGCAATAAAATGGAAATAATTATGATAATCACATAATAGACTAAAGAAATATGTACATAAACTATTTGCATTTTTCTTGTTCTTTAAAAAATCTTTATGAATTTTCCGGTAAAACCCGATTGAGAGCTTTTATTTTCATATTCTTTGTAAAAACTCTCACTATTACACTTGTGCCTTTGTTGCCCTTGATATGGGAGTGTTTTTAGGATGATTTTGTACCAATAATTACGGAAGTACAAATGGTTTTCCGAAATTAGCTCTAGTTTTTAAATAAGCGCCATTTTCGTATTACACTATATATATATATACAAATATTACCTAATATTATACGGAAAAAATACGATGAGTGAAGAGAGTTAAATTTTACTGCCAGTTCTGAAACTGAAGAAGCAATTTCCATGTACTCGTCACTGCTTCCCGATAGCAACATATCAGTGGTTAAAGCAGAACTTGAAGTATGGAAAAAAGTGATGACAAGTATCTCGCCTACCCCGAAATCTAGTTTGGAATGCCTAGATATGTGCGATAAAAACCTTTATCCTAATACTTACACATTACTACAAATCTTGGCTACCATTCCTGTATCCACTGCTACCCCAGAAAGGTCTTTATCGAGCCTAAGGAGACTGAAAAACTATTTACGAAACACTACAAGTGAAAACAGACTTAATGGTTTGACTCTCATGAACATTCACTATGGAACAGAAATTCCTGCAGATGAAGTAGTGGATATATTTAAAAGAAAAAGCCGAAGATTTCTTCTTTAATGGTTTTAGATTTAGCGCACAGGAACGAAATGAATTTAACCATGTCATTTAAAGTTAAGAACTTTATAAATATGTCGTAATTTTTCCAATGAATATATAGATATTAAATTTCATGTAAGTACATTTTTGTTGTTTTATTTACTTCAAACTAAACCCCCCCCCCCCCCCCCCCAAAACTAAATCCTGGCTACGCCCGTGGTTCATTGGCAGAATAAAATGGTTCCGTAAAACAATTTGTATTACTATGGAAATAAAACAATATCAAATTTACTTGTGAATAATTATCATCCAAAATTGAACGTTCCGTCTATCCTACCACACTAAGTCACATTTGGACTGGAGGTGTTTCTTGAGCTCCTTTCGGGAATTAGTTCTTAAATAATTAAGTTTTTTCTTCACATCATCTTTACTTGTCTCTGGAAACATATCTTTGTATTTAAACAACAATGTTTCTTAAGGAGCATTCTTTATATCACGATCGTGATATTCCTTGCTCTTGACATTCCACAGAGGCGGAATTTCGCTATATAGATGAACTCCCTTTCTATAAGTTTTGTTGGTTTCTTCGTCATTTTTGCGCCCGTGCAGTATACTAAACAAATATTGCGCAATACTGATCCTACATGGTGCAATAAAAATTAAACTCGCTCAAACCTATATTCAATCATTGAGCAATCTTCAGTACTAACCCTAAACAGTCAAAAATATTGCCCAATTCATGACATTGTGCAATAAAATTGACCGTTTAGGGCACACATAATATAAAAACTAGAACCAATCTGACACACGTATTTTAATTCTTAAATTGTTTATTCTAAAGTACAAAAATTCAAAGAGATAGCAAGGGCAACAAAATGTTTTGTTTTCTTTTTGTAGAGTTCTGTTTTTTATATAATGCTAAAATAATATTAACATACTTTCTTTTTGAGCTTTTTTGAAAATAAATAGCCATTTTATAAAATATATCTCGTTATTCGTTCATATACCTTAATTATATTATGTTAACTCGAATAACTTTCAACTTGAACATACTGTATATGCAAATAAGGTACACGCCAAGATATTTTAATTAAGTTCGGTGAAATATTACCCTCCGAAGAAATAAAACAGAAAGGGGAAAACCGTGTTATACATTTATATAAATTTATTTAAGTGAAAATACAATATACTTTATAATAACAATGTAACATTAGTTTTCGAAGTTTTCGAAATTGAGTTATTCAGTTATGGTAGCTCGGCAATTATGTAGATATCATTTGATAGTGACAGCTGCCACATAATATAGCGAATATAGGAAAATAAACTCCCTACTAAAACCATTCGGCAGGATTATTGGCTCAGAAGTTATTGCTTCAATAACAACGGATGTTCTATTAAGGCGTTTTTGTATACAAAGTACAGCCGCGAAACGGACAATTTTCAATATCGATTTTCTCGCAAGTGTCTTGGGAATCCCACGGATCTTTCAAATTGAGCGGTTTTTTTAATTCTTACATTAAACACAGACGGCGTTGTAAATTTGCTTAGGTCTAGTTTCATTTCAGAAGTGTAATGCATGACATTTATAAAAATGGAGTCATACACAATACAACAATGCACTACACTTGTATTATTTTATGATAATGGGCGTTCAGTGAAAAATGTTTTTAGAAAATTACATGATATGTACACAATCATCCATCCGAAAGCACTATCAATCGAATTATTCAAAAATGCCAAGAAACTGGTTCTGTGGAAGATAAAAGAAGAGCAACATATAGTCGTAGTGGTCGTTCACAGGAGCATATTAATTTGCTATGTGAAATTGTTGCTGAAGACCCAGAAATTTCCATTAGTCGACATTCACAACAATTTAGACTCGATGAATCCACGACATGGCGTATTTTAAGAAAGGATTTAGCTCTGAAAGCATATAAGGTTCAAATAACACAGGAACTAGAGCCACTGGATCATTCAAAACGTTGTGCGTTTATCAATTGGATCAAAGAACAAACAGATGAGGAAAAGGAAATGAGGATGAGGAAAATCCACGATTAATTTATGAAGAACATTTACATCCTAAACGAGTCAGTGTGCATTATGGTCAGGAAGTATAATTCTACCGTATGCTGTTGGTGAAGCTGTAACTGTGAATGGTGTTCGATAGATCCACCGTTATGTCAAAATGTGATCCAAAATGTTGACAAAAGAGTGGATGTCTGTGGAGGTGAGAGATGGCTGTTGTCTTTCGTGAATGGATATTGTCTTTCGTGTTTAAATATCATATACTATGCTTCAATTCTTGTGAGACGGCTATTCAGTATGCATGCGCAACATGGAGGAACGATATGAAGAACGGGAAAACAGTGCTTAGTGTGTTTATAGATTTAAAGCGAGCATTCGAAACTATTAATCGGGATATACTGTGTAAAAAATTATTATGTTATGGCCTAAGATCAAAAGCCTTGAAATTGATCAGAAGTTATTTAACAGACAGACATCATAGAACGAAGGTTAAGGGAAAAGTGTCGGCCAAGAGGGAAAGTGCTTGGGGAGTTCCTCGATGTAGTGTTTTGGGCCCGTTGCTGTTTTTGAGATATGTGAACGATATTTCTACAATATTGGATAAATGCTTTATTAGTATTTTTGCAGATGATACTCTCGTATCTGTGTCTGGGTATAATTTGCCTGAAATGGTTGAAACATTGAATAATGAACTGGCAATACTATTTAGATGGCTATGTAAAAATAAACTTAAATTAAACGATCTGAAAACAAGGTGCATGGTGATAGGGTCTAAAGCAAACTGCAAAAGATTTAATGAGTTAGGGTTAAAATAAATATAAACAACTGTGATATTGAAATTGTAAATGAAATTAAATACTTAGGAGTGCTGTTGGATCCTCAACTAACATTTTGTAATCATGTCAGTTATCTATGTAGAAAGATAGGTAAAAAATAAAGTTCTTTAGTTGTATATCGTCACATTTATCACCCTGATCGAAGACACTTGTATATAATACTATAGTTTTACCCCATTTTACTTATTGTATGTCTATGCTGATATCATGCTTGGTAGGCTCCAAATACAGCAGAACAAGGCTAAGCGTGTACTATTGAACTGTAATAGGTATACACCGATAGAGGTAATGTTGCGGTCATTGGATTGGTTTTCAGTTGCGCGGGCCATTGAAGGGGCTAACATTCGACTGATATATAAAAAAAACATAATTTGTTAGTTACCCCATTATTTGAATACTTTTTTGGTACAAAGAGTAAATATGTATTCTTACGATATCCGTTCTAAGAACAATTATATACCAATTGTGAGATCTACTGGTCTCCAGAAGACATTGTTTTGGGAAGGTGTTTGCCTCTTCATTGCTTTGCCCACCCACATAGGGACTACTCTTAAAGTGCATGTATTTAATAGACTGTTAAATTATTATTTGAAGCAATAGAGTGTTTTATCATTTGAACAGTGTTAATTATTGCCTTTCGATTGAATTTTCTTCTGTTAGGATTTCTTAGAATTTTTCTTACTTTCATTTTTTCTTTTGTATATTGATTTTGATTTATTACTATTAGCTGCATATGCTAAATAAAGTGTGTATTTAATTTTCAATAAAAAGTTTTTTGAATTCAACCTAAATTCTGTTTTACGAGGGTTGCTATTTATGTATCCGGAATTTATACATATACTAGCTGTACCCGCCCGCTTCGCTGGGTATTTAAAATTAACATTATTAATTATTGCCATTATTACAGTTTCTTTATAAAAAAAAATTTAACTTCCCCTTCCCGTCTTAAATCCAGCTTACATATAGTCCCCTCAAATGTAGTATTTAATCTTCCTAACATTTAATCTTCGTCGTCTATCTCATCTTTTTCGATGATAGTTTCGATTGGCCGTAAATCGTTCATGAGCCCCATGTACTTATTAGTTAAAACGACATCTTCTTCATTATACCTAATGATGTCATTTAGAAAGCATTGTTGAAAGGTCTGATAGATTTTAAAAATGCATTTGATTTTACATGTGTTCCATGGAGTAGCGATTTTAATAGCTCTGGAAGTTGTCGCAAAGGTTCGAGTGTTATTTTGCCAGCTGAACAGCATAAACCTTCACATTCACCAATCCACTTTAATGCTTTACAATAACTACAAATTTTGTGTCATTGAACTTAATTTTGATTCTTGTTTATAATCAACTGTAGGATCATACGAAAAACCACAATTTATTTTTACTTTCCAACGAATTTTTAATTTCATACGTTGTAAATCTTCTTTACTATTTTGTTCTTTTTGTAATTTATTTTCCGTTTCATCTTGACTTTCACATGCACGCTTAGCTTTCATATACTTTGATTTAGACATTACCAAATTTAATTTGGACTTTCCTTTTTTAGGCATTTATGACTACAACAATACAACACAACACAAACTACAATACAGCAAATAATTGGAAATAATTAAAAACTATTTTGAGATTGTCAACCGAAAATTCAATATAAAAAGTTGAAATAAATATCTTACTAATTTAATGCTGGGAAACTAATTTTTCGTTTTAATCTAATTATTCCACGCTTCCTTCTTTTCTTCTTTTTCTTCTTTAATTAATAAATATATATATATATATATATATATATATATATATATATATATATATATATATATATATATATATATATATATATATATGTTTTTAATATCTTTTTAAATCAGTCAATTGACATTTGGTAAAAATTTGTTTAGGTTAGAAAAAAAACAAAGTTTTAATGCTACAGAAAAATATTAATTTAATAGTTTAATTAATAATTAATTTATTAAAATTAATAATAATAGTAGTTAATGTACATGATAATAATAATAATCAATAATAAGTTGATAAAAGCTGAAATTTTAAATTTAGCGTTTTTAATCATTAGCGCCCTCACAACCGCTTTAGGAGTTTGAACTCCGTTGCAGACGTTCTTAATTAGTCTTAATATAGCCCAAGAAAGGAAAAATTCACTTCAAATTTTCATTTTAATAATAAGTTTAAAAAATCTATAAAATCAGGTAATTAACGATTCTCATCATTAACGCCCCCGCAACTGGTGTAGGGAGTCCAACACTCATATAAATATTAGCCTATCCATTAAGTAATGTATTTTCTACATGCATGGATACCAAGTTTCAAGTCAATCGGATGCATGGTTCAGTAGTTATAACGGAACATCCGTAAAACCACTGTAGATTTATATATTAGTATATAAATATATATATATATATATATATATATATATATATATATATATATATATATATATATATATATATATATATATATATATATATAGGAGAAATACCACTGACTCACTGACTCATCATGAAATCTCTGGAAGTATAAGAAGTATAAGCCCTACAGACTTGAAATTGGGCAGGCATGTTTCTTTTGCTACATAGTGATCAGCTATAATACACAAAAATCTGCTAAAAATAGAATTTTCGAAAATCCATTCCTAAAAGGGTAAAGTGGGGGGATGTACGGGAGTGTATGGGATTAAAACACTCATTTTTGACTATGTCGTATAAGCTCGACACTTGGCAAACATATTCCTTATACCGCACAGACATCCACTAAAGACAGGTCTTGAAATCCAGTACCAAGAAGGGTTGCAGGGGCGTAAATGTACAAATAAACCCGTTTTTCAACTGTCAGTCCCACAGACTTGAGACTTGACAGAAATATTCCTTATACTTCACAGATATTCAATTAAGGCGGGTTATACGAAAATCCGTGCCCAAGAGGAGGGCGGAGAGTAAAATATACAAACCCCTCTTTCTAACTATAAGTTCTACAGACTTGAAACTTGGTAGTATTTTTTATACTTCAATGAAAATTGATCAAGAACAGTAAAAGCAAAAATTAATTGGAATGAATATAACATCCGAGTTGAATATAATATCGAAAACCGAGTAGACCTATACAGTTGTTTTTTACTGTGTACAAAAGAAGGTTACTGATCATTATATGTTGTTTTTAATTTTATTGTTTAATTATTAAATATTTATAATGAGCTTTTAATCATTAATACAGTTAGTTTAAATTCAATAAATCAAAATAGTTTTTTCAAGGTCGAGCGATCTTTAATAATACGATTATAAAATTATATTTGTCGATTATTTCTATATTCAATTAAGGTATTATTTATTTATATAATATTTATTTTATATATATATATATATATATATATATATATATATATATATATATATATATATATATATATATTTATTTAATATAATATAATTTTTATAACACTATGAAGTTACGCGAGGGTTTACATGGATACGTATGTATATGACATATTTTTTGACTTTGACATATCTTATAAATTGTTCAATTATGATTTTTTTAAGCTTACAATAATTAATTTCAGACAGACCTGATACTGATTATAGTTCAAATAAATATATATAATAATAATAATAATATATATATATATATATATATATATATATATATATATATATATATATATATATATATATATATATATATGTATGTGTGTGTGTGTGTGTGTGTGTGTGTGTGTTTCTAAATCATTCCGGGTGTCGATCCGTTGATTCTGTGAAGAGTCACGACGTTTCGCCAAAATCGCATTTGTTATTTTCAAGTGTTATCTGCTTCGACTAAAGAGTCCAGTTGGAAGTCCTACTACACTCGAAGAGATTTGCCACTAAACACTTTTTAAATATTTCGAGGCGCATTTCGCTAACCATGTTAGTATCATCAGAAGATGATTTAATGTAAATCCAAAACTAAACTATGTTCTATTTATAGGACAACCCTGCCCAATGACGCTTATAAAAATCTTGAACTCTGACGTTAACTAAGCATTACATTAATAATTAAAACAGTTGACGGAATAGAATCGGTCCTTTATCCCGATTCATGGTTTCCTTACATTTTTTTCTGTTTGAATACTTTTATACGCATCCAAAGCCCTATTATTATTTACACTTTTAACAAGTCTTCAGTTATTAATATCTATATTATGGTTATGTTCGAGTACGTGTTGGGCAACACCAGATTTGTTATTTTTCCAATATCTAATGTGGTCAATGTGTTCTTTACATCTGTTTAATATAGATATCTTAATTTGTCCAATATACTTTCAATCATAATCTTTACAACTAATTGCATAAATCCCCGATTTATTTATCCTTTGGATTACGTAGGTCTTCTCTTAATTTATGATGTGGTTTGTAGACTAGCTTGATGTTAACTTTTCGCAAATTTTGTCTAGTTCTAGTATTAATTGGACATCGAACGGTATTATCATGAATTTATTTTTGTTCTGTTCCTTTTGAAAAGTCGGAGATTTTTTTCAATAAATGTCTAACAATCTGTTCGACATTTATTGAAATGTTTATGTAAATGTTTTGAGTTTTTCATATTCAAAAGAAAGCATACAAATGCTCGTATATTGCGTAGGAAATCATGATATGATAGCATCTATAAATGAATCGGATTGGATTAATGAAAGGCTGTGCGTAGATTGGCTACATCACTTCATCTCATTTGCTAAGCCATCTATTGAAAATCCAAATTTACTTATTCTTGACAATTATGAGAGTCACGTGACCCTTGTTTGCTATCTACTTTGTCGGCAGAGTGGAATTATATTGTTATCCCCTCCACCTCATACGTCCCAAGGGATGCAACCACTGGATTTAACATATTTTGGATCACTCAAGACTACATACAACAAGGAGTGTGACTTATACATGACATCAAATGTAGGCCGAAGATTACACCGTTTGAACTTGTAGAACTTTTGACTAAAGCATTGAATCGCATCAGCAATATTGAGAAAGCAGCAAACGGTTTCTGGGCAGTTGGTATTTACCCATTAGACGCAACTAAATTTGATGAACAATTCATAGATTCAACATCACTCCTTTAAAGTCCCATTGGCAATGCGGAAAGAGGAGTGACACCTGAAGCGCAGTTAGCATCGACATCAAATGTGAAGAGACAGCTGGACACTTCAATATCATTTAATAATGTTGTCCGACTTTCCAATTTGCCATAGCACATAACTAAATACACTTTAAGGAAAAACCTGAAACCAGTACTCCTATGAGAGCTACAATGTGTGGCTATAAATAACGATGCTGACGCTGGTACAGAAGAAGTACGCATGCGCCAAACGCCAGCGACCAACAGCTGTTTGGCATATAGCCTTCTGTTTCGAATGCAATAACTCTCGCTTCTGTAAGCAAATATGTATAACCGTAGCCTTCGTTTGCATTAGAGTTGTTTTTTTGTTTTGCCGGAAAAATGTTAAGTGTAACAATAAAGCAACGAATTGTAAAATTTCACTTGAAACTTGGAAAAACCGCTACTAAAAGTTATAATTTATTGAAAGAAGTGTATGGCGATGAATGTTTATCGCGCGCACGTGTTTTTGAGTGGTTTAAGCGTTTTCAAGATGGTACAGAAGACGTTGAAGATGATGACACGTCCGGGTTTCCCCATTCCACGTCAAAAATAGATAATAATTTCGAAAAAATCGGTAATCTGGCCGTCCGTTGAGTATCCGTGCGATTGCTGAAACTGTAGGAATTAACAAAGAATGCATATGGCAAATTTTACATAACAATTTTGAGATGCAAAAAGTATGTGCCAAAAATTCTCCCGTTTGAACAACAAGAAGCTCGCAAAAATGTTTGTACTGACACTTTGAATGGCATTGACAATGACCCAAACTTATTGGAAATGATAATATCATGTGACGAATCGTGGTTTTTACTTATGATCCTGAAACGAAGCGCCAATCCAAGCACTGGAAGAGCCCAAATTCACCGAGAGCCAAAAGTTCAAATGAGCAAATCAAAATTCAAAGCAATGATAATTGTTTTTTTTCGATATTTATAGGATTGTGTACCTTCACTGGGTTCCTGAAGGTCAATCTATTAATCAATATTACTACTTTCACTTTCATGCTGAACTTTGAGAAAGAATAAGGAAAAAACGACCCGAATTGTGGAAGGACAAGTCATGGGTTCCGTCTTATTCCGCATTTTCTATCAAGAGGTTTCTAGCCAAGTACAGTATCCCAGTTTTTGACCATCCGCCTTATTCGCCGGATCTTCCATCGTGCTACTTCTATCTATTTCCTAAGGTGAAATCTGCATTAAGAGTAACAAGATTTGAGTCCATTGAAGCCGTGAAAGAAAAAGTGGCACGCGTTCTGAAGGAGCTGACAGAAGAAAACTTCCAGCACTGTTTCGAACAATGGAAGATTGGCATGGAGCGTTGTAGGGGTAGAGGAGGGGTGTATATTGAAGATGATAATAAGTAAATATGTATGAAATCAAAATAAAATGTTTTACAGCGTCAGTCTCGTTATTTAATAGTCACACCTCGTGTTTTAGAAGAAAAACAAGAAAAAAAAATATCGAGAAAATGAAAAAAAACTCAAAAGTCTAAAAATATGACTAAAAGTAAGAAAGGTGTTAAGAATCTCAAAGCATTTGCAGAGGATAACATGAAAATTAAAGCTAAAGGTGATTTACTGCGCAAGAAAAAGAAGGTCAACAAAGAAGCTACAAAGGAGAATGATTATTATTGCTTGGTGTTTGCTGAAAAGTATGAAGATCTGCTTAATGAAGTCTAGATAAAATGCTACAAATGTAGCTCATGGAGCCACGAAAACTGCACGACTGGTGAAAGCACTTCAACCGGATTCATCTGTGACTTTTTTGATGAATAAACTTTGTTCGTGATTACCCCATGCTTTGTGGGTAATCTCGGACATCAAGGATTTTTTTTTTGTTAATAGTTGATTTTATTTTGAAAATTCAACTAAGTTGATTAAGAAAATGTATGAATAAATAATTTTAGTAGACTTTAAGAACTAAAAAACATTTCTAACAACCTCAAGAGAAGAACTTCCGTTCTTCCCGGTTGCACATGTGTATGCCATACCCATATGTCTTTTATTATTAATATCTTCTGATTAAATTATCCAATTTAATTTATTTTTTTTTAATTTAAACCTCAATCAGTATAGAAAAAGACCATTTATAGAATGTTCCAAAAAATAATAGTATTTCTACTAGCATCAAAAATAATAGCATAAAATATCAGCAAAAATTTAAAAAAAAATGTTAAAACGAGATGTTCTATTCAAACTATCATATCTAGGCGAAATTAATATATAAAAACTTTCAACGGCATTTAAAAGGGGACTTAATGTACTTTCAGATACTTATCGCATAAATTAGCTTTATTTTAAAAAATATATTTATTTAATTAAGTAAAGTTAACTGGTATGATGCTCTTCAAAAACCGATTCGGTCTCGCTTTCACTCTCTTTGTCGTCGAAAATATCAGCTGCCTCATAGAACGCTTCTACTTCAGACGCACATCGAGTACAAGAACGCGTGTTCATTTTGAGCTAAATAGAAAATGAAAGAAACCGATAAATAAATGTTAAAAAAAATAAAAACAAAGTTTTCAATAAAAATACTATATAAAATATAATATTTATCATTTACTTACCACAAACTGTGTCAGGATCGAAAACAAAATACACTATTTATGCAAAAAGGTTATTTAACGGTTTTTATTTATTGACAAAACACTGACACAACAACAGCACTGAGTGGCGTATACCCATAGACTGACATCCCCTCAACGTGACCATTTATAAGGGAACTACACTTTTAATTCACCCCTGGGTATCCCTTTTCCGGTGCTTCTCTTGAGGGTTAAAACCATTCAAAATGGTTTTGTTTTATTTCAGTTCTCCCTTAAGCATTCGTAATTACGCCACTCTCCCCTACTAACAAAAGTATGGCCTTGTGTAAAGCAATAAGAATGTTAGGCATATGTGTTAGAGTTTTACTTTAAAAATATAAATACAACAATGTACGTTTCAAAACAAAAAAAAACGCATTTTCTCTGATTCCATCCATGTAAATTAGGTAAAATTCAGAAATATCTATGTACCGTATATATTTATCTATGTAACTAATCTACATTATTCTTCAAAGATTCTAAAACTGCATTATAAAGTTACAACAGCCTGAATAATCCTTCATATAACTTGTGCTCGATGCTCTTTTTCTCTTAGCCATGCATAAAGCATGGCTATTTCGGTGAAATATATGACGTGTATGAAAGAAATTAGAACGGGACAGCGTGTATGCAAATATTTCCGAGATGAAAAAGGACCCTTTCGGTGTTGGAAAAATACGATGCTCTAAGTGCTTCACCTCGTACACGAGAGACAGCGTCGCCATGTCTCCCGCACGTTTCACGTCGGTCATGAATACGGAAAACGCTGAGTCGAAACTTGAGCTATACGGCCCGGTTTCCATTTTCTCTTGCACGTATAAGATATCCTGCAGGATATTGCACTTCTTTGTCATAATATACTGCTCTACAATTGACGGTTCAGTTGGTGTCGTATTCATAAATATCTTATTTGCAAATACTGTAATTCAGTTAAACAATTAAAGTTGCCACAATATGGATACCGTAAAGAAAATATTCAATTTTTACTAAATACCACAGGATATTAAGTAGCAACAATGGTACTGGATGCTTGGATGAAATATCAACGATATCGAAAAATATAAACTCTAAAACAATGTTCTTGCTTGCCACAGTTTAGTACATTTATTTTTTTTTTTATTTGGGTTTTTCGTCACGATCTAAAACTCAAAAAATATCAAAAATATCTGTTCTTATGTAAATAAAGAATCACTGGGTAAAAACAAAAACCAAACGGAGACAAATTTCTCAGTGATTCTTTTTTGTAATAAATTTGCCTAACGAACAAAATTTCAAAAATATAAAAATGTTCTAAAAAGATATACAAACTTTTAATCTAAAAATAAAGTTTATTAATTTCTATAAATTATGAAAAGATAAAAAGTAAATATATTTTTTGTGTATGTCAATGATACTTACATTGACAATATGATAGTATCATTGACATACACAAAAAATATATTTACTTCCTATTTTTTCATAATTTATAGAAATTAATATATACTATATGTTTTTATATTATTAGTTTGTATATTTTTTTAGAATATTGTTATATTTTCAAAATTTTGTTCGTTAGGCAAATTTTTTACAAAAAAAAGAATCACTGAGAAATTTGGCTCCGTTTGGTTTTTTGTTTTTACCCAGTGATTCTTTATTTACATAAGAACTGATATTTTTGATATTTTTTGAGTTTTAGATCGTACCAAAATACCCAAATAAAGAAAAAAAAATTATGAACAAGCTACAATCATTCAGACATTATTTAGTTTAGTACATTACTGAATGTCAACTGATAAAAAGTAAGAAAAAATATTTCCAGCCTCACTCAGCCTCAATCTTATATTTTCAAACTCATTCTCTGAAAGAAATATTCATAAGCTATTCTGGAAGATGTATAATCGCACGTAAAACCAATTCAAACATAACTACAGAAAGATTCCAATATTTTAGTTCATATACCTCTGATAACGTTCCAAAGATAGAATAAATGATAGCTAGTATTGCGGATGAAACCATTTTAATAACAGTGTATGATGATGTAGATAACATTTAACATTTGAGTTAAAATTTGGCAAATCAAGATTAATCGGATACCAACAATAACTTCACAATTTCATTTTTTCTAAAAAAACAATTCTGAGAATTGTATTTGGCGCAATGCTCTTATGAAGGGTAGTTGTGCATAGTGTTTCGTGGATGGACGAATACAGTAAACTGTAAATCCGGGAATACAACACTTCATGAATCGAATTCTGGTTGGAATCTAACAAAGGTTTCGATGAAATCTCACATGCATTTTTGATGTATGTCTAAGGATAGATTCTTATACTTGACCCTGAGGTGAAAGATACATGATTTTGAACCTGTACTTGTATTGTATTGTATTTATTGTACTTACTAATCCTGTCAAACCTTTCAGTTTACAGTCAGATCTCAGTTTAGCAAGTCATTTTAATTCTTATGTTGGAAATGGGTCCAACATAAGTGAAAAGATATTCCTGTGAGAGGAGTAGTGGTTTGGTACCGTACTGGAAAGAAGAAATTATAAAACAAACCCCGATCACATTGTTCTCTAGTCTTCACGATAAAGGAGCAACGGAAAATTGTCTCAAAGACGCCTTTTAAAAGCTACACAAGCACTCAACAGCCTGCTAAGGACTTTGAGACATGTTCGCAGAAGAAGGTCACATCTCAGGCAATAAGGAATAGCCTCCATGACAAAGGTGTCCGACGTAGGTGATCTGGAAAGAAGCCCTTCCGCGATTAAATTTATAGACGAAAAAGAGTAGAGTTCGCATAAAAATATAAAGACAAATTCTAGAGTTTTGGAAGAAAATTTGAAGTTTTTAAGCCAGCCAACATTTTAACATTATGGCGGATAAACAATGCTGGTTCTTAATAGAGAGAACATACAAAATTCACTTAAGCATGGTTGTAGAAATGTTATAATTTCGGGATGCAGTCCTACAATAAAGTAGAAAATCTTTATGTTATAAACAGCAGCATTAGGGCCGGACTATCAATTTCCGACGGGATTATTTACCTACAATGCACTGATGGAACCTCTTCTCAATACGGGTTACCCACAACTTTTATGCAAGTGTTTGCCTAGCACATAAGCTGAATTATAGCCAAACACATTTAGTTGAACTGAAACTGAATCCAAAGGTAGTGGATTAATATGCCAAAAAAATGCCAAATTCAAAAAGGGCGAAATTAAGATGCAAAAAAGCAACACGGAAGTATATCAGGAAAATGGAAAAATAAACACGATGTTTTATACCACCGCTTCACGGTGGAGTCTTGCTCGAGATAATGCGAAAGGCTATTGATGAATAGTTATATGTTGTATTGTAGTTTTTTATATATTATACTTATATTGTATGTATTGGCTATAATAAACGTAAGAAAGAAATTGAAAGAGAAGGAAAGATATACCTCGTTGAGTACGTCAGAATACTATAAAGAGGGGCACCATCTATACCCTTCAGGGGTAGGTAGTGGAAAGGGTTATGGTGGGTTTCCCCTTCTTCTTATTCTTCTTCTAATAGCGAAAACTGCTCCAGAAATGATTGAAGTTCCAATAAAAACATATAATGTTTCGAAACCATCAACCATAGTGGAATATAATACAGCAAAAGGGTTTATTGATATTTCCGATCAAAAAACTTGCTGTAGCTCTCCAGTACGCAGCGTGATCAAATGGTACCGCAAAATTGTTGTTGAACTGTTGACAAACACTGTTCTATTCAATGCCATGGTGATGTTTAAATAAGTAACTAGAAATGATATGAGTGTCACAGAGTTTTGCGAAAATATTGTCTACGCTTTGTTGGATGTGGACAACTAATCCAAAAATAAAATTCAAGTCCAACATTCCATAGAGGAGAAGCAAACCCGTGGTAGGTGTTCAACCTGCTATAAAAAGTACGTAGAAAGAGAAGGGCTCCAATCAGCTATGAAGAATGCAAAAAAAGTATAATTTTTTTGTCCTGCGTACTCTGAAAATGTGACATATATGTGTGTAACTTGATTTTTCGAAATCCATACAATCGTTAAATAGTAATGGTAAATATTTGTATTTTTTTTTCACTCGAATGTGGTGTTACAAATTATAACAAACATTACTAGTTTATTTCTTGAAATAAAATGCAAAATAAAAGATTTTGGGGTGACCCAATATGATGCACACGGTCTGTGATAAATTTCACTATTTCTTTTTTAATCAGACCACGTGTACCAGTTTAGTGCACATGTATTTTTTTGGTTAAAACCCCCTTCCAACAACTTAATTCGCAAAAAATATATTATGAAATTTTCTTTTACCAAGATATAACAAAAAACTACCCTGGTCCAGGAATAAAGATTCAAAAGTTATCGCTGGTTATTACCGTGTTAAACATGCACTTTTAACATATTTATATTGTATCTACTTTTTTTTTAATTAATACATTCATACTTACATAAGTAAAAGATTTAGTTGATTTTCGTTAGCTTACCTGAAACAAAAAATGACATTCATGGTATATTTTACTTACAACAGAAAAAGGAGCGATTATAATTAATCAAAATATTTTATTTAAAGAATTATAAAATTACTACTTTACGGAAGAAAAACATATCTTATTTGTTAAATTATACCATTGAAAATTTGCCTGCATGTCTTCGTAAACACTGTTCCAATTTTATACTACATATTACCCATCAAATAACCCCATAATCACATGACATTAAGTCTGTCTATCTTGCTGGTTAAGAAATGTCTATATTTTGACATGACATATTTGGGAAACAACTCTCTAAAGGCATTCATAGATATTCTAAAGGTATAAGCAATCATACCATCTCGTTAATACATCATTCATTCATCATTAACAAGAAGAAACCTGATTCACTATTGTATCAATAAAGTGTCGATCATTTGAACACAATTTTTCTATCATCTATAGAATTTCTATAATACACAAATCTATATTTAGAAATATGTATCTCTATCAACTTAAGGCGTATATCTGCAGTGAGTATTGACGAACATAACTGATTAAGACCTGTTTATTCTTGTTTATTAAATCTACAAATTATACTTAAATATAGATTGAGTCTGAGTTAATGTTGAACACTAAGACAAGGCATGAGCCCCTCATATTGGTTGTACAAACTTGTTTAATATTACTAACAGGTTGAATTAACAGAGTTTCTACAATAGAAAACGAGCCTTTATTTGATGTTCAAAGGTGTTCAAGAGAAGTGATTTCACAGCATGAATTTAATAATTTATATCGGGATTTAAATCACAATCACAGTCACACCAATATCCAGATTAAAGAAGCGAATCGCCTCATGATGTCGTTAACATTACTTTTACTAAGAAATTTCTGTAATGGAAAAGTTTACTTGCTGATTATTACAGGAAATTAATAAGGGAATCTCCTTAGAAACAAAAAAAAAACATTATAAAACATCAAAAACAGTATTGGAATGTTAGATCATGATCAATAATAATATGTTTATCGTTATAATGTAATGTAATGTAACCAACGATTCTTTATATAATTTTGAAGAAAAAAGTTATTTAAAAGAAAGATCCAAAACCTAATGGTTCCCAAAAAAATTGCGAACTTATTAAATCAGCAATCAAAAGATATGAATATTTTGATAATAATTGCCATTTGAAGCAAATACCATATGTGTAAAGTGAACATTGTTAAAACATTTTTTTTTATCGTGCACTACATCAGCCCTGAAGGAAGTGGCAATGTTCGCAATATCGCCACGACAAAGATTGTTATTTTAGAATGCCCAAAAAAAAAATTTCAGTGTTTCAGTATGTGCATTTAAGTTCAATTTATAACCAACAATATATTCAAAAATTCCAAAGGAGCTAGAGGAATTTACGGGCGCTGAAACGCCGCTTCCAGCTTAGCAAGAGTTTGTCCAAATTGCTTAAAACTTTTGAATTCGAGTAGTGTGGTTCCAAAATTTCAAGAATGTAGGCAGCAGCGAGAAATCTGTCGAGAAGTCGAAGAAAAAAATGTTACAACTTGTTGAAGAAGATTCTACAAGATTCTATCAGATTCTCCTCAAAGTATTGCTCGACAAGGATTTTCTCATTGGATTGGAACACTAGAAGAGCAATTACTCTATCCTTATAGTACAAAGGGTACTCTTATCGTACAAAGGGAACCCACTATTGTGGAATATTGATCAAAACGATCCAACCTTAACCAACCTTACCTTAATACTTTATCAACTGACGAAGCTTATTTCATGAGAAGTGAAATGATCGACATACATTTTTTAAACAGCTAATCATATGCATCTAATGTAACGTAAGTGGTTTAAAAAGTGTGACGTGAATCATTATAGTATGAAGCAATTGTGCTGCTTATTTCGACTTTGACATTAAACTACAATAATGTGTAAGTTTTCCATTTTTGTAACAAAACAAACCAAATTTATGCGGAAACAATTTATTTTCAAATAATTCCTTAAAAGACGAATGCAATAAAAAGTGAATTCCGATAAATCGAAATAAATAAAACGAACATAAACGTTGCCATAGTTAATAAAATTAAACCTATTTTTCGAGGAAATGGTTGCATTGTGACACCTTAGAACAATTTCTAAACTGTAGTTTTAGTGTGCGGTTTTGTTTTTTTCGGTCTTTTTTTAATTAATACTCCGTTTCAATATGGAACAAAATATTAATGAATCTGAACCATCTCAACCTAAAAAACGAGCAAGAGCATTATTATACTGATGAAGAGTTGTGTCAGATTTGAGATAATAGTGATTTCTTCCCGAAAAGAAAAAAAAATCCAGCCAAGAGATGTAGCTACTGCAGTCTTGAAGGCAAACAGACGGACACCGTTTATGAATGTCCTGATTGTCCTGACTGTCCAAGATATTATCTCAAATGCTGTTCAATCTATTACAATTATTTTTTTTATTTTATTATTATTAGTTTTGTAAATATTTTTCATATATTTTTAGACATTTGCTTTTTACATCTGGAGAAAATTTGATTAATGCTTTATATTTTATAAACATTTTTTGTTACTGTTATTATTATTCTCATCGATTTGGTATCACTCTCTCAGCTCAAAAAGCTGGAAAGCATAAACCGATTCCTCCTTCGCGATGTTGGAGTTCGGCTCGGAGCCTGGGAATAAATTTCATTATAACCCAGTATTCCGTTGGCATTAAGACACAAATTTTCGAACTATGTGGCAGGTTTGCAACAATTTCGCCCGTTGTTCCACTTTTATGATATTTCTATTTAGTCCGCAATTTGTTAAACTTTTGGAGAACCTGTGGCTCACCAATCCCTCTACGGAAGTTACAAAAGGTTCGATGTTCACTATTTCAAGTTGCCAGATGTTCTTCAATTCATAAGAAAGATTCTCATACTTAGAAACCTTTTCCACCTCCGTTTTATGCATATTATGAGACAGTGGTATGGCAATATCAATAATTGTTCCTCATTTTTCTTTTTTATTTATTAAGACTATGTCTGGTCTATTGTAGTCGACATGTTGGTAAAAGACCATAATTAAGTGGTGGATTATTTTAAGCAAGCTGATTATGCCTTTCTAAATATGCGTTTTCTGCTAAAATAGGACATCCACCAATAACGTGCTCAACAGTATCCCCTATTTTACCACATTTTCGACATACATCTTCAGTGTTTTCTTTAAGGATATATTTCTTGTAATTATTAATTTTGATGACTTTATCCTGGATAGCAATAACAAAACCCTCAGTTTCCGGATATAGTTAATTCTCGTCTAACCAGAGCAGAGAAGCTTTCTTATCAATAGTATTGCCATTTAATAATTCTACATATCTACCATGGATTGATTTATGTACCCGGAGATTTATGTTGTTTTTTATTGTCCCTGTTTCGATAGTGTAGTTTGCATGGCTCAGTTTTAGTGGTGTATAATTGTGATCAAACTGAGTTGCGAGTCTCATAAGTTGATCTTTCGAACTTGTTGGCTGTCGAAAATGTTGGCGAAGCTTCTTTTCCTGACTAAGATATAATTCTTTGATATTAATAAGCCCTCTACCTCCATATTTTCTAGGAATGTATAATCTCAACACAGAAGAATTGGTATGCAAACAACGGAATTTTGTTAAAAGTCGTCTAGTCATGAAGGCTAGCTCTTCCAGTTTTGTGTTTGACCACTTGACCACTCCAAATGAATATGTTAACACCGGTACTGCCCATGTGTTGATTGCCTTACATATATTCCCCCCTGAGAGTTTTGTATTAAAAAGTGTTGTTATTATTTTCTTATATTTATCTTGGAACTCATGTTTGAGTGTCGTATGATTTAGCATTTCATTTTGTGCTATTCCCAGATACCGATAGGTATCATCCGGTTTCAATGAGTGAATCTGACAGAATGATTCCTGATTTTGTTTAACTTGTCCTTTCTGTATATTAACGATAGAACATTTATCTAGACCAAAGGACATCTTAATATCATCGATTTGGAGCGATTGGAGCGATTGGAGTTTGATCTGGGACTCTGCGTACAGTTTTAGGTCATGCATATATAACAGATGTGATAATCTTCTGCTGTTTGTTAACTGGAACCTAAACCCGCTTGCAGACTGATTGAGAATCGTGGACATAGGATTTAGGGCCAGACAAAACTACATTGGCGACAAAAAGTCTCCCTGGAAAATTCCCTTCTCAACGTTGACTCTTCCAGCATTTTCTCCAGATATCCATATATTTGTCTTCCAAGACTTCATTAAGTGAGTAAGCATTGCTCTGATTTTAGGGCAGATTTTGTAAATTTCCAAAACTTTAACTAGCCAATCATGAGGGACAGAGTCGAAGGCCTTACTGTAGTCAATGTAACATAAGTTAAGGTTACGCTTTTTTCTCTGGACGTGCTTCAGGGCAATTGCATCTATAGTAAGTTGGTGTTTACATCCCGCAGATTGTCTTACACATCCTTTTTGTTCTTCTTCTAGGATATTATTATCTAAACAGTGATGATATATCTTTTCGTTTACTAATGATGTAAGTAACTTATAAAGTGCTGAAAGACAAGTTATTGGTCGATGTTATTTGGCTGCATTTTGTCATTTTTCTTATATAGTAAATATGTATTACCCTCAGATAAAAATTGCGGAATAGATTCGGGGTTAGTTAGTGCTTTACTGAAGCAATGTGATAAATTGTCATGTATGGCATCTAAATATTTGATCCAGAAATTCTGGATTCTATCTGGCCCTGGTGCTTTCCAGTTTTGGGTTTTTTTATGGCGTTACGGACCTCTTCTGTTGTAAATTCAGCCACATTCATTTCCCGTAAGCCTTCTTACAGGCTTTCGATATCTGAGATCCAGGCTGCTAATGTGTTGTACCCCTCCGATACTTTCCAAGTTGTTTTCCAAAATTCGTAACATGTTATTGGGTCGATGTTTTGGGTATTAGATTTACTAGGTTCATTCCTTTCAAGATCTCGAAAAAACTGTTCCTGATTTTTATAAAAGTGTGCCTTTTGCTCCTTCCTTTTTTTATTCTCATTATATCTACGCAACCTTGCTACTTTGGCTTTTACTTTTTGTCTACATTGGTCTATATATGAAATTACCTGTTCCTTAATATGTATATCTATCCTTGCCTTTTTGGCTATGGCTTTGGCTTTTCCGGTCACTTTTCTAGATGGCTGGCCTTTCAAGTATTCTTTGGTATTTCAAGTACTATTCTGCTCATCCTTGCTATAGAATCTCAGCTCATGCTGGCCGATATTCCAATGCCAAGATGAAAAAGCAATTCAGCTCCTCTCACCCTAGCATAATATTTTACGAACAATGTGACACGTCTGCAAGAGCACGGCACGCTGTCCCACTATGGAGGCTCTCAAGGTTCTTTGAAAATCTTTTACTTATCAGGCCTTCGGCGGATATAACGAAGGGCACTACATCTACCTTACTCAGTTTCCAGTGGTTTTTCAAGTCGTATGCCAGATTTTCATACTTTGTGGATTTTTCTATCTCAGTTTTTCTAATGTTGTGAGAGAGCGGCACTACGATGTCAATTATAAAAGCCCTCTTATCCTTTTTGTTGATTAGAACAATATCCGGCCGGCCTATTATTATTATTATTATTATTATAGTTTTGTAAATATTTCTAGATACATATATTAGATTTGTTTAGTTTTTGTAATGTATACATTTATATTTATTATACCATATCTTGTGTAATTTTTATTTATATATTATCTTTTGTTTTAGTAATATATCTTATTTGCAATATTTTTATTTTTATTAATTAAATACATTACATATATTCGTATATTACAAATATAAATGGTCATGATGTCCGACGCCAAATACGGTCACTGGCACACCGCCAGTCTGGAATACTGACGGTATTAACCGTCGAAATTAAAACTCAAATAAGTCTGCAAACTTATCTTTTACAGCATTTTACAGCATAAAAAAAATTAAATAGATTTCAATAGCCAGCTTTGAAATATAAACAAAAACAGTAGTCGGCATCCGCCGAAATTTAACAAGATTTTACAGGCAGTGAACGTGTTACGGAAACTTTTTGTTCAATATGACGTAAAAAATCGTTGGTTAAATTTATCACAGTGCTTTTATTGTACTTTACGATAAAAAAATATGGGTAATATACTATGTTTTGTTCATAGTTCATTTCATTTATTAAAAAAAATCACGACAACAATAACTGATATTGTAGAACTCTTTAATCTTGAAAACTGGACTGGATGAAACTATTTCTTAATATTTTAAAACGGCTTTTTCTTTCAGTTTTCACAAGTTGATACATATTCTTTATCTCAATATTCTTAGATGCACTCTTCGGATTAATGCTCGATGTTTTCTGAAATGTTTTAGAGAGACTGAGCGACTTGAAGTATCGTAGAGCTAATTAATAGACACAATTTGTCTGAAATAATTTTATTGCAATTTCATTAGTTCAAAAATTTAATCAAAACAAACGTCACAGGAGAAAAGTCCTTTAAAATTTACCGTGAATCCAATATACATTTTTAGTAATTAACTAAACCCCATAGGAGAGTCGAGTTATCAGAACAAACAGCAATTATTCTCCGACAAACTTTACCTAACGTCAATAGTCATAGTCATTTAAAATCGCTGGATTATTTACTAACAGACTAGTATTTCTATTTAAAGTTATAATAGTTCCAGAGCAAAAACCAATTAAAACTCTTCGAATTATATTTCGCTAACTTTTCCGTCCTCCCAGTTGTTTTAATTTCAAAAGAATACACGTGAAAATCCAACGAGGATTATCGCTCCGTTTCTCTGTATCATGTTATATCTAATCATTTTTAATAAAAAGGTTTTTTCTAGTGGTAGCTCGTTTTCCGCTTTCTGCAGTTGATAAATTGGTGGTAGTAAAAGTCTAAAGATCAACGTAGTCAAATTGCAATTCAAAACATTTAGACCAACGAGGTTACAATTTTATAATATCCTCAGTATAATGCAATTTATACAACTCTGTAAAATAATAAGCGATCGTTTCAGCTTTGAAGGTTTGGGAATAAAAACTAATCGCTGGGAGTTAAATCCGGTAGATATATTGAAATCAGTTCAAAGCATAGATTATGGAGTTTTGAAGCCACAACTCCAATCATTAGTCTGACTAGCACCCTGTACTTGTCTTTGCTCAAGTAAACTGTGAGCGCCACATCATTAAAATCCGAGAAAACCATAGTCTTAACTTTTCCTACAGATAGGACAATTTTTGCTTTCTTTGGTGAACTTTCATCTATTTCAACCCACTGTTTAGACTGTTGCTTCATCTCTGGTGAGTAATGTTGAATATATGTTTCATCTACTGTCATAAAATATCAAAGAAACCTCGCAGAATTGCGTTTAAATAAGTCTAAACACACTGAATAGTGTATATTTGGTTGACTGCTAACAAACAGTACCCATTTAGAGCTGGAAAGCTTTTTCATATCCAAATCGTACGAAAGTCTATCTGTTTCGTAGACTATCAAAATCTCTAGACATTTTTTTAATTAAACACTTATAAGATATCGAGTCGTCTGGAAAGTTCGTAAGGATTTCGTTAAGTGAAAGAGAAACGCAGTTTCCCAGGATTAGTCCCAGGATTTCTATGATTCCGATATGTGATGTAAAACACTCTTAATATTGGGCAATCTTCTCTTCGCAAATCGTTCATGGTATAACCGGCGTGCTTCTGGCCCATTACCATCGGCTTTACCATGCATGTACAGAATATCTACTATATATTCTTCAGTAGTTGAACTAGCCATTTCATAAAAAAAGCCCAAATTAGACAAAACTCGAAACGTGAAGGAATTCTATGCCTATTCTAGAACAACGTAACTACAATTTGTCACGATAGAATTACGCGAAACTCGATTAAAAGGACACAAGAAACACGTCTCAATATGTAAGGAACCGGTCTATGAATAAATCTGCTGGTTTCATAAACGGCATTCTCCTTGGCAGTCCTTTGTTTGGAATCAATTGCTTTTTACGTAAGCACGTGTTACTAGTTTTTATATTGTAGGCCCAATAGAGGGATATAAAACAGAGTTGTTTTTAAAACTATTTGAATGTCTGAGACTACTTTATTTTAAAAATAAAACATTTCAAAAACCACAATTTGCTGTTAGATAAATATTTTTTCCTATCTGAAACGGCATTGTTTAACATTTATTCCAGTCACTGTATATGATTGTTAATGACTTGGATGTTATTGTTAATGAAATGGATGAACTTTCCATTTTTGAGTTAATAGAATCTGAATATGAAAATTTTGATTTTTTAAGGGGTAACACCACTGTAAATGTTTCAAAAAATCGAATATTTTTATTACCGTAATACAATTTTGAAGCTTTTAGAATATGGGGCAGAAAATTTCTAACCGAAAAACAATTTTTGTTTCAATTTCGCGTTCTTTCCTAATGCCCGTAAGACTACTCCGATACTGCGTCAAATAAATACCTGCTGGAAAGGTACAGTATAGGTACAGCCTAATGTTTAACCTTATGATTTCTACCTTCTCTAATACACAACAATGTTGTTAAAAGATGTTTAAGTTTACTCAGAAGCATTTACAAACAAAAGTATGTTAGTATAACGCCAGTACATTTTTTATACAGTACATGTATAAAAGATTCAATTTCCTCGCTTGAAATCACGGTTTTTGTGTATAGTGGTGATTTTTAACAGTTTATTTGTAATCTCAAAGTGCTTATAAGTTACAATAAGTGAAGCAAAAGTGTACCAGGGGAGGAGAGGTTAAAAAAAATCGTATCCAATGCGGCGTCGGAGCAATACGTCATCGAGAAAAACGTTGACCTGAGTCGAGGCGAGTTACTAAGCCATTGCTTAGGTTACACGCAAAATGACAACAAAAGTTTCAATGCTATTGTTTGAAAATTGGCTCCAAATATTATTCAGGTGGCAAAAAAGCCTTGAATATAGGGACTGAATATGGTATTACTTTGTTTACCTAGTCACAATACTTCTGCTTTGCAACCATTGGACATAGTATTCGGACCATTTAAAAAATATTATTATGCTGAGAGAAACAATTTCATGCGCACCAATTCATAAAAAAAACTAAACCAGTACAATTCAGGTCAGCTGATAGCCAAGGTGTGGATTCGAGCAGCTACTCCTGGCAATGCAATAAGTGGTTTTCGCGGCAGTTGAATCTACCCAGTCAATCCAAATGCTCTGTCTGTATCAGATATTGCATTGGGGAAACTTTTACAAGAACGAGAGTCTGATCCTCTAAATGATCAAGTACAAGTAAGAGGGCAACCCCAAAAAAAGAAAAAGACCAAAACATATATCGATATTACCAGCAGTAAAACTGAATCCGATAACACCGATTTTATTGAACTGAACAAAGGAAGAGCTTTAAGGAAGAGAAGAATACAAATTTGCAGTTCTGACAGAGAAAATGTTATAACTTCAAAATCATCTAAAGGAAATGCCACCGAAGAGCTACCAAGGAAAAAGGACAAAAATCGATAAGAGACACTGAAAAGATATTAAGAGTAAAAAAAAACGCTTATTCAAAAATAGAAAGTACGAATAAAACAGTTTTAGTTGATGATTATTGCGCAGGATGTTTTGAGAATTATAATTTTACTAAATCGAAATCAGACTGAATTCAATATGGATGCATGAAACTGGTACAATATTCAAAAACCATTGCATGAGATGTGAAATTTTGAAAACCCTGGTTTCTGATGGTAATTGATACCAATGCCAAAGTTGATTGCCATATTGCTCTATCTTTAAGATAAATAATAATATTTTACTAATAAAGTATAGTTTGTAAGTTTTTAAAATATAGTTTGGAGGCTATTTTTGTTTTTTTTATAGTTTAAAACGTTAAAACTTAATACTATTTTATATTCTTGATTAATATTTCGATTATTACTTACTAAAGGATCTCAGTAAATAATTAAGACTGATTAGTTAAATAGATATAAAGTTGTTTCTATCTTAAAAAAATCATAGTGAGGCGGTTATCCCCGCACCAGGCAAATATCCCCGGAAGCATTTTTAACGTTAGGCTACTATCCGCTACAGTAGGTAACTATCCCTTTTTGAGAGGTCAAATAAAACAGGATTTACTTAAAACCAATATTAATTAAGTTTACAAAAATAGGCTACTATAAATTATCAAAGATCAATGTTTTGATATACATATTGCATTCCTTTTAGTAAGTACATATTTTTTTAATAATAGAGCTTTTTTGAAAAGTGGGGCATCTATCCGGCTTTTATTCTAAATACTCATTACTAATCCAACACAGATTTTAATGGAAAGTCAGCTAATGGATATCGGTACGAACTTTCCGGACAACCCGATATTATCGATTAAGCCAATTGCTTATCTTTATCTCCAATAAAATCATCAAATATTTAAAATAAATATTCCTTTATAAAATGATTCGGAATCATCAAGGACTGACGATTTATATAATGGAAAAATACATTATAGAGCTACCGAAGCATCAGCCCTGTCATATATTTTTAAAAAACAAAGTTTTAGCTTAAAAATATTTAAATATAAGTGATATAGAATACATCCAGCTGTTCTATAGGACATAAGTATAAGGCAACATCTGCCTTCGCAGGATAACATTTTTTAATAAAAATCAAGCTTGGATGTTTAGCCGGAAAACTCTTTCGTTTTAATATAACAAAATTAAATATCCGACTGTGGAAAAATACATAAATATTGACGAAAGTCGAGAAATTACAAGAAAAGTAAAAATATTTACCCTTTTTGTGTTTCGTGTTTTATGCAAAATAATACACTTGTTTGGAAGGAAGTAGCTTACTTTCAGAGCTCTGTAATGCTTTTTGTTTGTCCGTTGTTCTACAGGGTGAGTGCAGTAAGAACACGGGTGACATGATTAATGAAAATTCTTTATTTATATTACGTTACAAAAGAAAGTAGTCTTAGAATGCAGACGAATCGTATCCTAAAAATAAATTGAAAGTAACACAGAAAGCAAGAGGAGGAGAGGCAGGTCAAGTTCAAGAGGGAATGAGAATACAGAGAGAAATCTACATAGAATGAATGAAATTAATGACTAGAAAAAGAAAAAGTGAGAGAGGGGCGGGAGGAATTGAGAGGGAGAGGCAAAGAGATAGAGAGACGGAAATAGAGAGGGATAGAGAGTGAGGGCGGACATTTTTAATTTTAAAGACCATGGCTGAAAGGTAACTTTCGTCACTTCGTAAACATTCTTCCAATATTACCGCAAGGCACTCATTACTCATTAGCCGCACATTACTCATTACATAGTGCCATATTTCTAATAAAATTCGTGTTATATTTTGTTCAATTCTGAGTCTCAGCTTTGGAATATTTTATAGGGAGATCCTCGAGGACCACGTATTCAAATAACTCTACAAATAAAAATCAGATGCCTTGAAATTTGACGATATTGCTGACCAATGAAGGTTCCTATATCTGAAGATGATATGATTGTGCAACAACTGTTTAACCCGTGTTTATAGGTATCCTTGAGGAGTGAGCAGTGGCTTCATCTTGCTGAAATCTTACTACTATGACCAAAAAGTAAGGTGACTTGTTAAATAAAACCCAAAGTTCAATTCATCTATCGAAACCTTCGGTAAGAAAAACAAACTTGAACAGATTTATCACTAAATACAAAATCACTTTTTGCAAATTTTTCATATCATTTCCTGATGATGCTAATGGCAGTGGCGGCTCGTAGGGGAGGGCGTTGGGGTGCCATCCCTCCAGCATTTATCACAGTCAACAATTTTTCAGAACAAAACACCATATTTTATTTCCGTTCAGTTTCTTTTCTTTAACTCATTTTAAGATATTATTAAAAATTAAAATCTCCAAATCTAGAAGAACGTCTGTCTACCCATCACACCAAATAATGCCGATAAAAATTCCATCCTCTCGCCACAATTTTTACATAATCGTTTCTCGTCATTGGCGTTATATGTTTTGTTGGTTGCCAAAATTCGGGGGTTTAACTGCTTTCTAAACCATGCGATTTGGACCTAGATTTCCTGCAACCGAGCGTATCGGTAATTAGTTTTAAATGCTGGTTTGATGGGTAACGAGCGTGATATGTCTCGCGTCGCGTGTTTACACACTGACTAGTACTTTTTAAATGAAAATAATCAGCTTTTAATTGCAAACATGAAGTGTCTGATTTAAAACAGTTAATAATGACTAATTTAAGTTTTTTTTCGAACTCTTTCGAATTTTTCTCTATTGATTTGCAGTTACAATAAAGTTTTTTAGTTTACCCTTCGGGAAACGGTAAGTACCTACTTATTCATTCCTTTATCTGCGCAACAAGCAACAACTCATTCATCAATGTCCTTGTAAATAGTAACAATACAAAATTTTATTTTTTTCCTGATTCACCTCCTGTATAAGGTTTCAATAGCACGAAAAATAAAAAGGAGGAAAAGGAAATGAAAAGAATTTAAGATTTTCTTCTACGCCCTTCTACTTTAAAAACCCCCGAGCTGCCAATGGCTACTGGTTAGCGAAATATGCGTCGATAAGTTTGAAAAAGTGATTAGATGTTTAATAGCCAATTTTTGCGAGTTTAAAACACAAAATATTTATTTATTCATTCAAATTTATTTTTCGAAACAATTTCTATATTTCGACATAGCTTCATCGCTATAACAATTTCTTGGCATTTTTAAATTATCAGCAAAAGAAATTTCGCTTTTTAGATAAAATTTAATGCAACTTCTTCCTTGCTCGAATAATTTATCCATTTAAAAAACCAATAAAAAAATAAATAACAATTACAAAAGGCACTATACTTTCTAATTTAACAAGCGAATTGATACAAAATTTCTGCCAGATGTCACATAAAGATGTTTCTGTTACAGTCATACCAATCGGAAAAACAAATAGTTTTCTCGATTCGCAAATTTTAAAATCAAAAGTCATCTTAAGTGGTTCATGATAGTAGTACAATTCTATGATCGTGTCACCCCTAACACAGGGTGGTCGAAAGAGTGGTTAATGTTTGGTTGTGCTGTAGAAAATTTGGGAGGAGGGGTAGAAAGGTGAGGTCGGCCTTAAACGATAGTTCGGTGCAGGAAAATTTAGTCACCATGCAGCTCTACACGGGCGAGGAGCGCTCATTTGGGTGCGCGGGTATTACCACTACAACAATTCCGCCACTATTGCGCGCCGTTGATTTCGACAACATTACAATTTGCACGATGTTTAGTAATGTCCAAGCCTCCCGTTGATTAAGTAAAGGTTTCGTAAGTTTGAGGAAACTGGTTCAACGTTAAAGAAACGCATCCCTGGCCATCGAAAGTCAGCGAGAACCGATGAAAACATTGAAAGAATGAGAACGTCCGTGCGCCAACAACCAAACTTATTAACTCGAAAGCGCGCAGCTGCTTTAAATCTAATGAGATCGTCGATTCTTCGCACCCTTCACAAAGATTTACGCATGCACCCGTAGAAGATTCAGGTAATGAAAGAAGAATAAGTCTGACGTCACAATAGGGCGGAGCTTCAGAACCTTTCCAAACAAAGGAAAAATGCATTGAAATTCTCATAAGAAAATTTTTGTTAGTCATTTTCTTCTATTTACAAGGTTAATAAGCAATTTCTCTCACAGTTTCGTAATTTTCAGTGTACAGTAATCAGTACAGTATCAGTAAATTTCAGTGTATTTTTCATTTAACATATTTGAATTTCTTGTAAAACGTTTTTATTCGGATCTTTTATTGTGTGGAAGTAAATTTAAGGTTATGTGACTTTGCCTTTTATGAGTGTCAGTTTCAGTTTTTTTGTGAGGATTTTCAGATATATTTTGTTAAATTTATTATTTGTAAGTTGGTTTTTTTACAAAATCTGTTATATAAATTGTATTGACAATATTGGTGTTTCTGTTTTAGTTGAAAATGGTGATGTGTTTTGTGCTGGACTGCAAACATTACAGTGAATAAAAAATTTTTAGATTTTTTACATTTCCTGTCGATTCAACTGAGCGAAAAAAAATGATAAATTCTGTGAACTAGTGTTAAATATTTATAAGATGGCATGGACGTATAAAAATAATTGCCTAATTTCTAGGCGACATAATTTCTAACATTCACTGGTCTGTAGTTGTCATTTTGTCAACAATGTTAGAAAAAATGGCCCCACGATATTTCAGTTTAATATTAAAAGGAAATTTGCGTTTGAATCTCCGGAGAAACGGTATGATATTTTAAACATCTCATTACATCCATTAATAGTAGTCATTTTTAGTAAAAGAATATTTAAAGAAAAATATGTGGAAGGAGACCTTGCTCCTGCTCTTAAAGCAACATTAATTAGACAACTTGTAATGGCAAAAGATAATACTTAAGCTGACAATAAATATAAAGACAATAACGAAGCTGTGGGAATAGCTAAGGACAGAAAAAATTAGATGAAGTTTTGTAAAAAAAAATACCGTAACACTTAATGATATAGGAGGATTCAGATAAAAATTCAGATTGCTATACAAACTCACACGAATATAATTATCAATAAAATGAGCACATATTCTCCTGTGTATATTTTCTTAGTCACAATATTCCATACAAGCCATTGGTCTGTTTCGAACATTTAATTATTTTGATATCCTTTATTTAGAACGCCTCAATAACATGAAAAACTGCTCATAACAAAAAAAATGTGTACATTGCAATAGAATTTTTCTAAAATTTATTGTTAAACATTTGATGTAAAAACAACAAAATTTCGTGTTAAAGTTCAAAATAATCGCATTTAATTCGTATTATTCTTCGGTTCTTAACGCTTTGCAAAATTGATTTTCCCTCTGCATTGGAAGTAATCATTGTTGCTCGAAAGCCTGTTTTAATTTAAATTGCACCAAACAAATATTAGCACTGCTTATTTATTGCTGCCGCCGTAATTTCCATAGTAAATTCTGTATTATTTGTACAAAAAAATATAATTTGATTATTTGTTTTTTAGATTTTGCTATAATGTTTATATTTTTAATTTGTCGCAAATGCATAGGCCGAGTTCGTGAATTATTGGAGATAAATAGAAGAAAATTTTGGCATATTCGTGACGAGGAGATTCATTTTCTCGCCACAGCAGCAATTTGAGCTTTTCCGTAAAATAAATATCTTCTCACTCTTGAAATACTCGCGCAGCTTCAAAAAACCGTTAGCAGCAAGATATAGATATTTGAGGGAGGTTGTTTAAAAACTTTTAAAAAAGTATTGTGGATTGACAGTCATCGAAACGCAACTTGTGCGAATTGGAGCGTTACTCTGACCAAAAGAATGTATTTTTCATTACTGAGCTAATTAAAAAGTTCGCGAAGTGACACCTATAGAGCAGTAAAAAAACTATATAATCCACATTTTAAAGTTTCATCCTTCATACGAACATTTGGGAAGTTTGAAGTCGATTTATTTAAAGGTAATGGAAATTCATAGTGAAAGGGTAAATCTATTAGAGCAGTCTGCTTCATCAAAAACAATGTTTTGTAAGTGGGCAGATGAGTTTTTTATGTAGTCATACAAGTCTGGATAATGATCCTCTTTCTGGACGTCCAATTAGTGAAACTACTGAACAAATAATTAATTCTATACATGATATGGTTATGGATGACAGACAATTGACTATGAGTAAAATTGCTAAGGCCATGGACATCTCAACTGAATGGGTATTTCATATTTTCAAAAACGAATTGGGCTTGACAGAGTTATGTGCAAGATGGCTGCCGCATTTGTTAAATTCTGATCAAAAGCGACTTCGAGTAAAACTTTCTAACCGGCATTTGGATCTTTTTCGAAGGAATAAAATAGATTTTAAAAATCGTTTTGTAATTATGAATGAGACTTGATGATCCTGAACTGCGACAACAAACCGCCGACTGGACTGAGCTCGGTTGATCAGCTTTGAAGCACCCAAAGTGGCCAAAATCGACCAAACACGTTATGGTATCAATTTTTTGAAATGCACAAGGCATCTTGTTAATTGATTACCTTTAAACCGGTAAAGCAATAACAGAACAGTATTACTCAAACCTTTTGGATAACTGAATGTAAAAATTCGTGAGAAAAGACCTGGTTTAGCAAAGAAACAAATACATTTTCATCAAGACAACACACCGGCTCACAGAGGTGTTCTTACAATAGCTAAATTGAAGGAGTTACACTACGAATTATTAGAGCATCCACCATATTAACCAGATCTGTCCCCCTTTCATTTTCATCTATTTCCAAGCCTCAAAAAAATCCTACATGGCAAGCATTTTTCACCAAAAATAAAGAAGTTATAGCAGGCGTAGATGAGTATATTGAAAGACTTCCAGACAATCACTTCAGAGATGGAATAAATTAATTGCAGAACGGTTGGAAAAAATATATCGAGCTTAAGGGAGAATATACGGGAGAATAAATTCCATTTGTATCATTTCCGCTACGCTATTCATATATTAACCTACCCAAAGGTGTAAGCAGATGTTATAATATTAACGCTAGGCAACGACTTGTCAAACAATGGGAAGTCAAGACATTTACATAAAAGGCTTAAACATGTATATAAACTTACGTTGAGATGCCCTTCAAATCGCGACAGATATTTCGCACTCGCGCTCTTGGTTTCTTCTAGCATAGGCTTTATTTTTAGGTTGTGGTGAAAAAATTGATTTGCCACGAACCAAGGATCATTCGTTATTATTCTCAGGGTTTTGGATGAAATTCTATATTAAATACAGTCACAATATCCCACATTTATACGCTGTAGGATTATGTTTGAGGATCACTTTGTAGGTAATTAACTTGCGCTAGTCAACAATAGTTTGGATTTTCTGCCAGTTAACCAGCTTAGTTTGGATAATTTTAAGCCCAGTTGCTATATTCGCAAAGGTGTGTTATTTCCAGTTTAACTTTCGGTAAAAACTCGGCCTGCAGCAGTTGATTAAGCATTAAGTGCTACACTCGAAGATGATTTCTCCCTTAAGGTAAATTCCTATATGTTATTTTTCTGTTTATTTCCAAGGTGCATATCTTGGCAGCTTGCTTATTGCCATAACCACGATGTCATCTAGAAAGGAAACCTTGAGGTACTCCTAATTTTATCGGGTAGGTTCTAGTTAATTTCCTCTTTACATTTGACAGCGAATTATCTGTTCATGAAATAAATATATTAACAATACCTCATATTATGGTGTAGAAATTTTCGATTTAAGTTATAAATAATAATAATATGTTATTATTTCACAAATGTACTACGATTACGATATCTTCGACACATCCCTAAACTCATTTACAAAACTCTGGATTTAGCCTCGACTCCAAGGAACATCAAGTCTGGTTTTTTTAAAACGAGCCTCTTTCCATTCAATTTTTTCTCGGAATCGGATTTCGTTCAGGCCGAAATAACTAATCAAAGTGTAAATGCTACTACGATTCAAAACAACTTGAACGAAGAAGAGCAGTGGCGCATTATTTTAATGGATGTTGCTGTACATGAAAGTGAAGAACCATCAACATTAAGTGAACACACAACCATCATTGTTACGCTAGTCAGGTCTTTCTTCAGTTTTGTCTAGAGTTGAATCAGATAGATCAGCAACATCTTTGAAAAAGTTCGACCCCGGGTGTAAGCCGATGAAAAGCACCATTCTCATTTCACCAGAGGATAGTGCCATACTCGAAGAAAAGCGAAATAAGAAGGAAAAACTGCAAAGAAGCGAAGACAATCAACACAAAAATCATCAGCCAAAAAGAAGCCAAACCAGTCCAAGGACTGCGGAACCAGTGCGAACGTCGTCGCCATCGTCGGATGATTATTTTTGTATGATTTGCATAAGAAATTTGCCAGCCAAATTAATTCGCTACAATACAGTTGAATGTAAAAAGTGCCAGCAACCATTTCATATGAAGTGTGTAAATATGACTCGCAGCTACTATACCTACCAAAATTGCGACTCTGATAGTAGTAGCCATCACTAGGTATATGATTTTCTTTATTTTGTTTTTCATGGCATTTTAAATAAATAAATCGACTATAAATGTTGAAAATATTGCGCTATTATCTGACTTTTATGCATTTCTATAACCCTTTTGTGCATTTCTATAGCCTAACCTACGGACCATAATTTTTTTAGCCAAAATTCACGTGTTCAAAAAATTGACAATAATTTTTTTTTTCATTTTTGAAGCTATGAAATAATTTTCTTCAGCAAAAGTGTCGGAGAATATTACCTTTCCAACGGTATATAGAGCTCCGAGGAAAATGTATGTAGTCGATTGCTATAGCCAAAAAACAAAACCTGTCCCAACCGACGGACGTCTTCCTTATATTTAAGTTAATTGACCTCCAAAAGTAAACTTTACCATAGGAAGTGCAGTCTACCCAAAACGTAATAGATCGAAAGTTATTTTATCTGCACCTGATGAGTGTATATAAACACCATTAAATTCCATCTAATTAGCAGTTTCTGAACGGAAATTCTAACCACCGAAATTACATTTGCCGATGCTTATTAGAGGAAAATTAAAGTAGTCGGCAATTTGCCGGTACGCGATTGGAATTTGCGATGTCGTTTTCCTGAATCGCATCTTAACCGTTTCGATCTAAATTAAGATTAGCAATTGACAGCTCTCGTAGTCCCTTGGCCCTTATGCACGAACGATAACATCTATGTATAGTCTGGAATCGTTGTTGGTGCGCATATTAACTCATTCTTATAAAATACTAGAAACTCAACTCGAAGATCTTTACCACAGAAGATTGGTTTTTAGTTTTTCACCACGTTTCGTTAAACATGTTAGCATCATCAGGAAATGACTCACTCTAATTCTAAAGTTAAACTCTAGTTTTTTATATATTGGAGTCGTACCTAATTAAGCGCGTCATGAAGTGTGTAGACATCGATTGCATGGAATACGTTCTTTATCCATATTCACGTTTTTCTTACATTTTACTATTTGAATATTTTCATATTCCTTCAAAACCCAATTACTGCCCACATTTTTAACAAGTCTTAAGTTACCTATATTTATATCATGTTCATGCTGGACTACACATTGATCAAGAGAAGATTCACTCATTTCTCCCAATCTAAGGCGACCAATAAATTCTGTATACCTGATTAGTACGGATCTTCTAGTTTCTCCAACATACATTCGATAACAATTTTAACAACTAATTTTATATATATCCCATTTGGGTCTATTCATGGCACTTTACCCCTTTTATCAGAACCTTAATAAAAAAAGTTAAACGTAATATGTTTACATAATACTAACCAGGCAAAAAGTGTATTACTTTTTATATTCAAAATGCACTATAACGTGAATATAACGCGAATATAATGGTCACATTTTCAATAATTCATAAATTTACTGTACCTCTTATTTTAACGATTCAAAATATTATAGTGTGGAACAGCATAGATATGAAAAAAACAGTGGATGTAAAGGGTCCATATATATATATATATATATATATATATATATATATATATATATATATATATATATATATATATATATATATATATATATATATATATTGTATATATATATATATATATATATATAATACTACTATATTGCTAGCAAGGTCTGGAGATCGGCGAAATCATTATGGTGCAGACATATATGCGTCTGTTTCTCTCATTATTACTTTGAGCCTTATGCGCATGTCCGAAAATTGAGTATGCTTATGACGTGGGTCAGTTTGCATATTGTTATGCTTTTGTGTCACGTTTATTTATTGCGATATTTGTGCACAACAGGTCTAGTTGTAGAAAAAGAAATAGAAGTAGATGTTTGCTGTCTCGGTTACTCCGTGACACCTCCACTTACAGATATTAGCAATATAGTAGCAACTTCAAAATTAAATAAAACACCCAATTTTTGCTCAAAATCGATTCCGATTGCTTTATTTAAGAGATTCAGACATGCAATTTATGATTTGAACAAGATTTCACGCAAATTGGCCACCACAGCTCTTTTTGCAGATACGGATCCGCTCGAGCCAATTTTCGATGATCCTGGTATACATTTCAGACTGTATGGTAACTATGGCGTAATGAATGTTAGTTTCCAAGTCGCCCAGTCCAAGTTTTCCAAATGTGCCCAGAGAAAATAATCTAAAGGAGTTAAATCGCATGATCTCGGTGGCCGAACGAGTTGCCGAACTTGGCTCGCAATAAGCCCATGTTGACTCGGGAAATATAAGGTGGTGCACCATCCTATTAAAAAAGGTCATTCGCATCGATTCCATTAAAAAAAATCTTCCGCCATTGTCTTGTAGTGCTCGGTATTGATGGTATCGGTGGCTTCTTCCTCATTTTTAAAGAAATAAAGACCGATGCATCCTCCACGCCAAAATCCACACCAAACTGTGATCTTTTGCAGATGCAAAAAACTGTCATGTATCACGTGTGAATTAGATTCGCACCAATACAGACAATTTTGTTTATTGACGAAGCCATTGAGCCAGAAATGAGCCTCATCGGAGAACATGATTGTCGGCTTCCACCATTTCGAGGGCCCAATCGGTAAATTCACGACGAATACGATGGTCGGTTGGCTTCAATTCTGGTGCCAGTACCATCTTATACGGATGCAAGTCTAACCTCAAAATTCATCAGGTTGTCATTGGTGAGAGGCTTAACTCTTGGGAGCGGCGAGCAACCGAGACGTTGTCATTTTTGGCCACACTTGCTTGAACGGCGGCAATATTCTTAACACTTCTGGCCTTTTATTGTCGTACAGGCACCACATTATCGTCGAGACTAAACTCACTTTCCAATTTTCTAATAACGCTATCAATAGCCTGTTCACATGGACTACCATGACGAATACCACGATGGATCTGTATTGCTATTTGAGTAGCACGAAGAGACCGCGAATTTGCGTAATAAAACTGAACAATTTCCAAACATTCTTCTAAGGTGAAACGAACCATGATTTAATGGCAAACCTTTCGGAAAACTGAACATGACCTGTCAAAGTTCCATCATCCCTAATGGTAGACTTTATACATCTACAGTTCATACTAAATATAGTAATTATTTATGAAATTGGGTGTTTTAACTATGAACCACCAACAAAGTAACAAATAACCGACCGGAGGATTCAGAAGAATCAAAACAATAATTTTCTTCGACACCAAAGAATTATCCAGTAGTGATTAATGCCCAATGGTCATGGTCAAACGGTGAACGCTCCACTATTATCAATTATTCAACTGAAACACTAAACTAAACTCGAAGAGATTTGCCTCTAAACCGCAAATCATTTTTTTAAACTTCTCGACGCACGTTTCGCTAATCACGTCAGCATCATCAGGAGATGATTCAATCTGATTGAGTCATCTCCTGATGATGTTTCAATCTGATTGGTGAGTCTGGTGCTTAGTGGTAAATCTCTTCGAGTTTAACTCAATTACTACTTGAATATTATGAATTTTTAATAAGTTTTTGGAGTTCGATCGGAATATTGAGGGCTGAGGCCCTGCTGTTTGTCCCTTATAATGTCCCCTTAGCAATCTCCCTTGCTAATGTTACATTGGTATTATTCATATCAAAATCACTGGCCGAAATCTGATTAACGGTTGTGTAAGTCAAATTCAACTCTTCCCCGATGATTCTGCGGACACATCACTTCTTGCAGTTGAAGATTTCCGCTGCGGGGTTCATCTTCTGAGAATACCTCAAACTACCTGAAATCCTGGGTCCTTCACAGAACATTACTTCCATAGGCCTGTTAAAGTTTTGCAAATGTTTTCGTCGTACTAGTCTGAAACAAAACTTATTGTCACTTGTTCAGGTAGTTCAAACTCATACTGCGGACGAGTCAGATGTTGGCCTGCTTCTCCTTTAAAGGGAAAGCCTACAGTGCTACCAAATCGAACGCTAAGTAAAACCAGTTTCAGAGTTGTATTAAAAAGTAATGAAAACCATAAACTATACCATTATACCATAAACTATACCTATACTAACAGAAAGATCGAAAGAAAGTGACCGTTTGTAAATAATAAAAAAACTTATAATAAATAAAGTTTAATGTTTTGTTTAATTCTTCAGAATTTAAAAGAAACTCACTGTAAAACGGCCCGTTGGTCAAGTATAAAGCACAAAACATTCGTGGGTCATTTCTCAAAACAATTTTAAATCGTCCCGAAACGTCGGAACAAACCGGAGCGTAATAATGTGAAACTGTGACAAAGAAAAATATTCAATATCTGAGGGATTTTCGGTCGAGCGAGTGGTTGAGAAAGGGGCGAGACGTAATGTCGAAAATCGTTACCATGCACGAATCTCGAATCTGCATAAATTTCTGATCGTATGTCTGTCTTTATACTATGGCAAAATTTATTATAAAATAAATTATATAAAATAAATTATATATATATATATATATATATATATATATATATATATATATATATATATATATATATATATATATATATATATATATATATATATATATATTAGAGTGGTCGTTACAAATTATTTTTTTTCCAACGCCCCAAAAAAACCTCCCTTTTGATGAAAAAATACGTCGGATTTTTTTTTAACAAAAATAACACATACCTCAAGACGTACCTCATACCTCAAATCGTATGTTTTTGTAAGTATCTCTTATAGTATACGGATTTGAAAAAAAGATAAAGATAAAAGAATAATTTTGTAGGAAACTAAATTCTCTACCAAAAAGGTTCTTTCCATTTTCTTCATAAAATTTATGGAGATAGTCTCGATAATATATTAATTAAATCCATATAGCTAACATTTTAACACCTACAAACGTCTTTTTTAAATAAATAATTGTAAATTCTACTTAAGTTACAATATTATTTTTATATTTAAAAAAAAATGACGTTTGTAAGTCTTAAAATGTTGACTAGATTTCGTCTCTCGATGTACAGACTCTTCAAGGCGCCGAAATATATCATAACATTAAGAATAGGGAGACCCTATCCACAGCCAACAACCCATGTTTTTGCCGACTTCTCGTGGGATGACAACGGAAATATTTTCTAAATAAATAATGAAAAACTTTTCTTCCTATTTGACATTTATGTTTAAAAGGACTGAGGAATTATATAATCAGATCCATGGATTGCATACTGCTTTGGTGGTCTGTAGCAGTTCTCGTCGAAATTGGAAGAAATTATATTGATTGTGTTTTGACATTATGTGAATGTAACTTACGAATTGAAAGCAGGGTAAGAAGCATTATAGTTTAAAGCTACAGTGAGATATCAGATACTTCATAAATAAAAAATTGTTTTTTGCTTGAAAAAAGTAGATTTATTTATTAGTAGCCTCCTTTTACCTCGACAGTCTTCATCAAATGATTTTTCAATTATTTTGTGAGTTCAAAAAAATACGCCTTGCAAAATTGTCCGTTATTTCCGCGATATTCTGTTCATTTCATTTGATGTCTTTTCTATATATATAATACTATCATATTGCTAATATCTGTAAGTGGAGGTGTCACGGACTAAGTGATACAGCAAACGTCTGCGTCTATGTCTTTTTCTACTACTCGGCCCGTTGTGCACAAATGTCGCGATAAATAAATGTGACACAAAAACATAAAAATATACAAACTGACGCACGTCTATAAGTTTACTTAATTTTCGGTCATGCGCATAACTCAAGTATGAGCATACTCAAAGTAGTAGTGAGAGAAACACGCATATATGTCTGCACCCTAATGATTTCGCCGATCTCCAGACCTTGCTAGCAATATAGTGGTACTATATATGGTCTTCCCAGCTGACCATTTCTTTATGTTTGGAATGATGAAGTGGAAGACTATCAAATCCGGAGAATGGGGTGAATACTGCATCAAGTTGTAACACAGTCTTAGCAATTTCTCAGTTGCAATAACAGATGAATGAACAGGTGGATTACCGTGGTGAACCAGCACTTTATATTTAGCAAGATGAAGCAGATTTTTGTCTTTCTGAAATTTAACCAATAGGCGATGAAAGATAATCCCTTACAAATCCTAGAAAACAATGGTCAGGTCTTTGCTGGTTAATAGAAGTATTTTCGCCTTCATTGAGGCAGGTTCACTGTTCTACACGGCTTCATTTCTGGCGCGTAGTGATGAATCCATATATATACATATATATATATATATATATATATATATATATATATATATATATATATATATATATATATATATATATATATATATATATATATATATACAGGGCAATAGTGCGATATCGGTTAATATCTTGAGAATAGCTGGAGATAGAGAAGAAATTAAGTATCTGAGTTGTACAAGTAAATACGCTGCTTAATTTAAAGTATAATACATTTTAAAGTATACTTTTGTTTTTTCTTATCGAACACCCTTTTTGTTTATCCATTTTTACATTTTGCTAGTGATTCTAAACAGAGTTCGTGAAACATGTTCTATACCTAACCCAATGATTTTACCGATATACGCCATTTTGTAAAAAATATCGCAGTCGCGGACTGTATTTTGCCGTATCATATATCATTTATTTTTGAATGTAGGATTATCATTTTTGGTAAAGATATTAGTGAAACTATGGCTTAACTTCTAATGCAATATCTGGAATGTCTAATATTTTTTCATTTTACAATATTCCTAAGACAAAATACTTTACTAGTTTGTAGAGGGCGCTTACTACCTACTTTGCGTTTATGTACTAGTTTATGCTCTGCGTTTATGCACAAGTAAATTACAATAGTCGCGTTACAGTGAGAAAGTATGAAGAGCTCTATCCAGAATCATCCCAGAGCAATAAATTTTTCAAATAATTTTCAATCAGTTAGGTGAAACAGGTTCGTTTTATTACAACAATCCTGGTGGAGTACCGAAACGTAAAACGGTAGAACAAGAAGGAGACATTTTAGTTAGTTCCGCGGAAAACAAAACACTAGGCGTTTGGAAGCATCTACATGAATTAGCAAATCTACCTTTTCAAGAGTTCCCCATAAGGAAAACTTGTTTCCCTACCATTTTTCACCTGTTCAAAATTTATTGCCACGAGATTTCATTCTGGTCATTCTGGTGTTCATTTCTGGTCATACTGATGAATTCAGGTGTTATCACTAGTCACGAATTACAACAGAAACTCCTTTAGCTTGCGCTTAGACTGACAGCTTTGTCGTTTCCAAATGTTTGTGTTGAATGTTCCGTACACATTCGTCTGAGATGTTTATCATTTCAATAATTTCTCTTACCTTCACTCTGAGATCGGATAACACGATGTTATAGAATTTATTGACTTATTCTGCTTCGACCATATCGAAACTCAATAAAACACTTTATGAAAAATCAAATGTCAAAGAATGCAGTCCCCATAACATTTTTTCAGCTTTTCTTCGGTTTTTGAGATGGTTTTTAGACACAAAAAGTAGTATTTAATTAAAACAAGAAATTTTAAATTCATGGGGCGTTACTAGAAAATGAACTACTTTTCAGAAATGTAGTATTGGCGATGGCATTGCCATCTATCGGAAAAAATACCATAAAACAGTTCATATGTCACTATTTACAGGTCTGTTTGGTTACATCAGAAATACAATTCATCACATTCCACATTTGAGGCCAGTAATAAGTTTTAGCGTTATGTTTCATCCTTTTTTCATCCACTCTCTCGATTTAAATCCCTCAGGCACTCCATATTGTGCTTTTGTCGAAGTTTCACGTCATTCCTTTCCAATCGGTTCCGACATTTCGCCAAGATTTAAAATTGTTTTGAAAAATGACCCACAAATGTTTTGTACTTCGTACTCGATCATATGAGACCTGAAACCTTTCCAAACGATATTGTTTTCCATGGAAACACTGGAAGTTGTTTTAGCAGAATTGATTTAAAAACAAAAACGAAATAAAAATGCCAATATTTGACCTAAAGCAATAAGGATCTATCAAAAACGAAATCATTATATGGAGTCTGTTTCACGGAGTAGGTAACCGGCTGATTGTACGAGGGTTATTCGAAAAGGTCTCAAACTACCATTGAGTGTCATAAGTGACTCATAAGGGGCTTAATGAATTTCGATATGGTCGAAGCAGAACGAGTGACACTCCGAATTCAGTACGCCCGGTTGGGAGTCACTACTAAGGAAATGGTTAATAAGTTCCATATCATTGTCTTGCCCGATCTCAGAGTGAAGCTTAGAGAAATTATTGGGATGATAAACATTTCAGACGAATATGTACGGAACATCCAACACGAACATTTGGGTTGAGGAAGCTGTCCCTATAAACGCAAGCCAAAAGAGTTTATATAACAATTCGTAAATGCTGATGAAACCTGGCTTCATCACTACGACCAGAAATGAAATCGTGTAAAACAGCGAACGTGCCCCGATGAAGGTGAAGACACTTCCATTGTTCAAAAAGACCATGACCACTGTTTTCTAGGATTTAAAGACGAAATAATTATATGCACTCTATTTCACGGAATAGGTAACCGGTTGTATGAGGGTTATTCGAAAAGGTTTCAAATTAATACCGATACGAGGAGTGTAAATAAAGTAATGAGACTGGTGGCGTAGCGTTCGATTTGACAACACTAGATATTTTAACTTTACCAACAAGAAAATAATAGAGCAGCTCCCTCTAACTTCCAACGGTCAAGAAGGAAATCAGGCGGTTTGCAGGCAAACACGAAGTCAGGCTACGCCTTCATGTTAATGCTGAAACTCTTCAACTGCTGGACAACCAAAATCATGCCCGAAGACTGAAGAGAACTAAACCTCGTGTAGTGTGTTTCGTACAAAAGCAGAGCATAATGCGCCAGTGTACAATGTAAAGAACATCAATTGATTAACTTTAGTCGATAAGTATTTAGGTTAGGATTTGTTAGAGGAAAATTAATGGTTAGTCTTTTTGACTAGTTTTAATAGATATAGAAGGAAAAAAAAACAGTTGACTTCCCCTTTGAAGGAGAGCATGAGCCCCAACTTCGGTATGAGCTCGAACTCCCTAGAGTCACTTGGTAGTTCACATCAATTCTCAACTAATTCTCAACTACCACACTTTCTCGTCCAGACTTAAACTTGTTGGCACAACCAAACAATTGAGTCTTAAACAGGGTGTCATTCCCATACTGAACCTTCAACCGATTTAATATTTCGGATGGTTTAACACCTTCCTTGGTTAAAAACTTTATTATAACCCGTTGCGCAACGCACTGTGGAACCTGTTGCTCACTCATGACTGTACTGACAAAAGAACTGAGTGAAACAGCTCACCGAGTGTTCCTCCCCACTCTTAATATATTGCTCTGCAACGACTTACACTGACAGATCACTCGGGATTGGCTGAGGAAAGTAATTGTAAAATTCCGGTTTATATTTAATTCACTCTCGTACTTTCGGAACTTTTCCTTGTTCACATTCTACTATCCTTTATTTATTAATTTGTTTTTAAATTTTTAAACCAAAACTGTACTTCTTTCAATTATTTCTCACTTCTTGCAATTATTGGCATCTCGTCCGCATAAGCTATTTGATGACTTCTGCAAAGTATGTGTACTCTGTTCAACAGACTCTTGTCTTAAACCTTCCTTGATCAGAAAATCTTCTGTCGTTCCACCTTTTACACCTACATTAGATGTTATCTCCACTATCATCCACTATCAATTTTTTGTATATTTAGAAAAATTGAAAAAAATTAGTTTCGAGTGGTGATTAGACACTTATCTGTAAAAGGCTTAACACCGAAAGAGATCAAAGCTGAGTTAGATGAAGTTCATGGCACGTCTGCTCCTGTGTTTGCAACTGTTTATAATTGGGTAAATGAGTTTAAACGTGGCCGTACATCCACGAAAGATTAACATCGTTCGGGATGTACAGTGGAAGTGACTACTTTACAAAATCCACGACAGGATTTTAAGTGATCGACGAATCAAAGTGCGCGAAATAGTTGAGCGCGAAAAAAATTTCGACAGATGGGAGCCGCGTTTGCTCTCAGTGAATAAACACAAAAGTTTGGTCGACTCTGAGGCTGTTTTGGCGCTTTTTCGCCACAATTCTGATGAGTTTCTGGATCGATACATAACTGTGGACGAAACATGGATACAATACTACTCTCCACAGACTTATTGAACTAAGGACGTATTGAACAACCCCGGTATTCCATGATTTTTATCATTCTGGATCTCTTTACTGAATCATAGGCCTTACTGAAATCTATAAACAGTTCCATTGCTGGAATTTTTTACTCTACTACGTTATTAACATTAATGTTAATGCTTCTTTCATGACAAAAACTGGGTTGGTGGTACTCTATCTGTAGATAAATTATTCGTTCAGTATATTTGAATATTCTATATCAATATATAATTGTAATTTAATCCAATTTTATCATAAACAAATAAAATTTTACTAAGGTGATATCAAACTTTTAAACAGTTTTGGTCAAACAATTGAAATCCAATTCTAAACCAATTTAATAATAAAAAATATCGGAATATCGTGTATAGGTGAGCGAGCGTGTGTCGTAGATAGATAATTCCATATCTTCCTGACAATAAATCATTCAGAAGCGCGGGTCAGAAATTAATTACCCCGCTGAAAGGACCGCTGGGTCCATTTAACAGGTTAAACTACATGCTTCCGAATAAAATATTGCCGACAACGGGTATTCAATCAGTCGACGGGGCGATGTCATATCCCATTTATTCAATAAAATACCCATTTGATCTTATCGGTCCATAATTTATCGCGGTTTTTTACACAGGTATTGATATGAACGATTTAATAAAATGTTTCGGTGTTCAGACTTAAAGGCAATATTGCAAACATTCTATAAAATGTATTAAGTACTTTTAAAAAATTCTTTCTTTAGTAATCATTTCATTTTCTAAAAACCCTACTATTTGTTTTAGCACCGCCTCAAAATTATAGGTGTACCCATAAGTAATGACGTTTTTCTTGAAATTTTAAAAACATTGCCATCTAATGACAATAATTTAACTTAATATAACATAGCCTATATTCTAGTTAAATATTTTGATATATAAATGTGTTTATGGTAAATTTGTTAAGTCCTGTTTCTCGATATGCCTTTTGTAAATTTTGTATCATATTAAATTGCATAAATAAAACAAAGTTGTCTAATTTCTACTTAAATTTTCCTCTAAACCATAATGCGTTTCGCTGCACTGTAGCTTTGTCAAATGGTTGACAAAGAATGACATTGGATATCTGTGTATTTGTGACGATCTATTTCCAAACATTCTAGAACCCTTATTTTCTATGTGTAAGATTTTAAAATATAAATATATTTAGAAGAAGATGTAGAAGTTTGGCGAACCGAACGGATTCCGGAAGATTGGAAAGATGCTCTAATCCATCCACTACACAAGAAAGGAGATAGAACGGATGTAAACAACTACAGAGGGATATCTCTTCTCCCAGTTTGTTACAAGATTCTATCTCAATATCTACTAGACAGAGCACAAGGATAGTTGGAACCTAAAATTGGTGAATATCAAGCAGGTTTTCGACCGGGCAGATCCTGCCCTGAACAGATCCTGAATCTAAAGTTGATCCTAAGACATCAAAAACTGTACAATAAAAATCTCGTCTGTACATTTGTGGATTTCAAAAAAGCATATGATTCTATAGACCGCGAATCTTTATTCCGAATCTTGAAAGAACAAGGACTAGATCTGAAAACGCTGGCAATTATTAAAGCAACATTAACTAACACAAGGTCAAAAGTTAAATTCATGGGTGACATCTCAGAGCCCTTCGAAATTAAAACTGGAGTGAGACAAGGGGATGGACTCTCGCCACTCTTATTTAACTGTGTTCTAGAAAAAGTAATACAGGAGTGGCGTGAAAAAAAGTCGGCCCTGAATATTGACCAGCCCATTAAACTGGGGAGAACCAACATCAAAATTGATTGTCCGGCGTTTGCTGATGATCTAGCAATTTTGGCACAAGATGTATTAACGGCACAGAAACAGATTGAAATTCTAAAAGAAACAGCAGAAAAGGTAGGACACCAAATTTCCTTTGAAAAGACACAATACATGACCTGCAACAGACTAAGAACACCATTTCTAAAAACAAAATATGGTAACATCAGACGAGTCTCTCAAGTCAAATATTTGGGTGAAATAATCATGGAAAATAGGTTGGAAAAAGCGGCCAATAAGGGTAGATGTCAAAAAATGGAAACGGCATTGAGACTTACACAAAATATTTACAACACAACAAAAAATGCCTATCTAAAAACACAAAACTGAGACATTACAACACAGTTATTAAGCCAGAATGTCTATATGGGGCATAAACGCTCATTTTGAATAGAAAGAGAGACATCGACGACATTGAAAAGAAGGAAAGAAAAATCATAAGAAAAATCCTAGGCACCAAACAAATAAATAACGCAACATACCTTCGAGAAAAAAGACTTCGAGAAAACCAAGAAATCAAACAATACATAGATATACATAGCGATATGAGAAAAAGAAGACTTAAGTTTTACGGACACATAAAACGGATGAATCCAAATAGGCTAACTAGACAACTAACATAGTCGAATTTTATGAAAATAGGAGTAGAGCTAAAGTAGAAATAATTAAATGGATTGCTGCAATTAAAGAGGACCTAAGATCAGCAAATATTACTCAAAGTGAAATTCAGGATAGAGGCTGTTTCAGACACAAAGTTGACGTTTGGAAGGTTGGCCAGAGAGAAGAATGTAGGAAGACTGGAACAACTTGGTCTGACGAAAGAAAAAAAGCTCATAGCGAAAGAATGAAATTAGTATGGGCGCAAAGGAAGGCTAACAACAACAAACGCCTCTATTGTACTTCGCGTGGTCCACCTGGGCCCATACGTGAATAATAATAATAATAATAATAAATATATAAATATATGTTATTCTTTAATAAGATGTTTCGCGTATGTTGAGTCCATTTTATTCAGATAGCTGCATTTGTGTTCTGTGATTCTGAGCTTAAATGATCTACCTTCTTCTTCTTAAGTAACTTGGCTTCTGCTCCAGACAGCGGGCAGTTAGCCAGCGCATTAGGAATGGCGAAGATTAGTCTGGCTCTAAGCCATAACTTCGCCACTCAAATATACTATAGTAGTTTATTATATAATGTGAAAACCACTGGAAGCATCCGGCTTCATCCAGCCTGGTTACCGGCGTTACAATGGGTCGAATACTGTTCAATAAAAATTACTACACAATCATAGTCACTAATATAAACTTCTCAAAAAATGAAATCTGAAGACGGATTATCAAAATACTACTTCGATGGCTTTCACCGCTACTTTCTCTGGGTAAAACTCCGTTTATTATCTTATTTCTTTGTGATTTTTTATCCGAGGTTTGGTAGTATCTGAAAGAGTGAGTTATTTGACAAAGGGACACAAAGGGTCGATAGACCAACACAATATACATAAGAAAAATCAACACTATCTTAAATCTAGTTTGAGAATATTTATAGGGCTTGCATTTGCCAACTACATCATCTAGGAGGGAAAGACCATGATTAAGCAGAGATTGATAAATAATAAGGTGATTGTATTTTGGACATTCGAAAATCACGTGTTCTAGATTCTCGTATTGACCACAGTCGCAGAAAGGATCACTGACAATGTTGATCTGATAGCGATGAGACTTACTATATAGGTGACCTGACCTCATTCTTGATATGGTAGAAATTACTTCTCTTTTCAGTTTTTAAAATTATTGAACCAAAGCTTATTAGGACATTTTGTCACTATTTTTGAATACGAAGAGTTGCTGTTTAAATTTATATCCGCCCATTACCGGTGGTGAGCCAAAACGATATCTTTCTTTAAAAGAGGAAAATGGACTTGACATCCAGATCTATCTGTGAAGGAATGTTCAAATTCCTTCCAATAAGAGCCAAAGTGTCTGCAATAATGAATTAATATTTTCCCTGTTGCTGTTAATACTCCTGATATTGCAGCTGCAAATTCTAAGGGAGTTATTAGCAGGATAAGATGAGGGTAGTGGGGGATTGAATGGGAGTATTGTAAAATGACTCAATCTCAATATCAGATTCGCAGGAGATATCAGCAGACTTTTTTAAGGGAGTCTCCTGACTTTTTTTAAAGAAATCTTCGAATGTATATAAAGGGGTTTGATAGAGAATAGGTTTAACACTTTTCGTGGTGTTGCGATTATGAAATGCACTTATAGGCTTCTTATCAACCACCAGCCTTGAAACAAGGCCCAAAGAGGTCGAGCCTTTGGATAGGGAATTATTATCAGAGAACACCGGTCCGCTTTTTAAGTTTTTAGATCTTCCATCGGGATTTAACAATAGTTTCTTGTGGTTTAAGAAAGTTTCTTCTCTTTTTTTTTTTAGGACGTCAATGTCAGGTCGGATTTTTTTGTGAGAATGCTTGAGAACAAGTTTTATTTTGCTTTTTAAAATTCACCGATCTTCTGTCAGATATTTGCACTAAATTGCTCGAGTATCTGGAATCTGATTCGACGGTTTTATTGAAGTGTTTTTGAGGCAGGGAAGGGAAATTAGATGGGTGAAAGATGGGTTCTTCATTCCTGGAATGCTTTAAAGGGAAAGAAGGTTTGCACAAAGAGTTAGCTTCGTAGAATGATAAGTTTTCTAACGCCATCAGTCTTTTGATGCTTTTCTGCCGTTCAAATTCCTTGCAGGATTTCGAGTTGGATTTGTGATCTGAAGAACCGCGGTGAACGCATTTTCTGTTAGAGGTAAAAGAATTGTCAGGAGCGAGATGATTAGAGTTAGGGTCGTCAAAAGTGTGTCCGCAATTAAAACACCTACTTTTACTTTTACATCGAGTTCTTGTGTGGTCAAATCTTAAACACTGAAAACATTGTGTGACTGGGGCGATGTAGGGGTGAACAAGTAGCTGAAGGCCATAGGTGGCAGGCCATCTCTGAGAAGAGATGTCCCTGTCAAAGGTAACTAAAATCGTGCCTGTCGGTTTGTAACTAACAGAGTCCTTATCGATCACTTTTCTGTTTAGTCTGATAATATTAATTATTTTAGCGTGAGATTTTAAATTATCTAGAATGTCCTCAATGGAGAAATCCACATCCACATAGCTTATTATATCGTTACAGCACATCAAATCGATGAGAATAAATATTTGAAAGCCTTTTTCTTTCAGTTGATTATTATTTATAAAGGGATTAGCTTCCGAAAAATCATCGCATTCTGCGCCGATTCTGTTTCTTCCCTTATTATGTATTTTATTCAGTTTATTTAAGTTGAGATTAAAAATTTCCTTCGCAATTTTCAATCTGCTTAATCTTCCGATGTTAAGGTCACTGTGTTCAAGCGATTCAACAAAAACCATGTAGGGTCGTTTATCAGATATTGTAAAAAACGATCTCACATTGCCGGGTAGATTAGGATTGGCGATCGCGTCAATTTTGGATCAATCAACTGGAATTACTGTCATCTGTATTATTTTCTCTTCTGCTCTTTTGAGCTAAATTATGAGAAACTGTGGATGCAAAGAGATTCTGGGGCTAGGACCCCCCCCTTGACTCATTCATTTTAACCAACAATGAACGAATCTCCAAGAAACAAATCCCCAAAATAAAAAAATTTAAAATAATAATAAAAACCCCAAATGAGGTATTATAATTATCTATATAAATATATTATTAAATAAGATAGAATAGTGCTAATTTAACCAATATACAGGAATAGGACTCACCGGAAAGGGAAAAGTTCTGATAGTACGCCACAAACAAGGACATCAGGGCAAATAAATCAACCACACTATCCGATTGCTCGCGCTAGAATGAAATGATCTACCTGTTATAATAATGTCCGGCCAAGCGGCAATAAGATTTGTTTGTTTATAAATACTTTAATACTTGTTTTTTTTAAAGGTAGCTGGCAAATATCATTCTAAAAATACAATATGTATCATTCGTTTTAGATCATCGGACAATTTTTTTTCAAATTTGTGAGTATACCCAACTGAAAAAAATTAATTTGGGAAATATCGGAAACCCTACTGAATATACGATGTTTAATTAATTCTATAATGATTTCAACGTCTGTCTATAATACACTATATCAGAAACCACTATTTCGCCTGTCTGCTTTTTTAAATTACTCTCAAACAGCTTTCTGCAGCAGCTCCGATAATAAAGTGCAAACATACGACAGGCACGGGCTTTTAATGAAGATCCCTGTCGAATGAATGCACTCGCAATTTTAATGAAATTTCCTCGTCGAAAATAATTCTACGCTGCTTGATGACGCGAAGAATATTTAAATTCTTAACACGAGTTCGTTAGGGGATGTAGCAGGAACAGTTAACAGCTTAAATTGAGTGCTTGAGAAAGATGATCATTATTCCCAAGGAGAATGCATCCATTTTCTTTTGTTAAGGGCTTCGGTATCGTTTTGAATGCAATTTATTCTTGACAATTTCATTTACCAACATCAATATTACATTTAAATAGTGCTAAAGCAACAAAGACAAAACATGGAATATTAAAGTATTGTCTAGATTGTGTCGATGTTCTCCACATGTCAGGTCAAATCTCATAGTACATCATAGATAGAAATAATATTATCTTCACTTCAGTCTGATAACTGAAAATAATAGATACACACAACATAACAACCTGAAAGAATCTTCAAAGGAATATCATTGGGTTGATGCAACAATTCTGGATGTTGTAAGTAGGCCGGTAGAGAATATTAAAAAAATATTCAAAACGAAGGAAAATTTATCCGTGCTGCACAGAATATTGCCTATCCCTAATATTGCCCATCCCAGAATATTGCCCTAAAACGTCCACTTATCGTTCACGTCCTGACCCACCTGCAACTTTTCATGCACTACTTGATACCTATACAGGGCCTGAGCAGGGCCACGGAGACGGCTTCGCGCAATCTGACTGTTGCAGATGGTCACCACTGGATGGTGTGAGAGGCTTTTAATTGCACCTATATCCAACAAAGCCGATATATATATATATATATATATATATATATATATATATATATATATATATATATATATATATATATATATATATATATATATATATATGGTCGTACTTTCGGTTAATCCTTTAGCTGCTTTCTGAACGTTTAGCTCGAGCCCAACTGATGGCGGCTTAAAGCCAAAAACTGCTGACGTATTAGTGGTGGATAAAAAAATGGGCAATATTATGTGGAGTAGTTAGTAGTAGTGAAATTTCAGAAAGTTTTAATATGCAATGCACAACGGTGAACAGTTTCATTGTAGACAATCAAATGCCCAGTTTTATCATATCTTACATCTTTCAGAGGGCGTGATGTTCGTCCTTATTATGATCTTATACAAGTGATTTCAAAAAGACCAGAGCTATAGATCTCCGAAAAACCAATAGACTTTCTGCATTTCGGTTGTCAGGTCTAACTTTTTTCTTTAACAACAAGGCATTAACCACTAAAACATCTAAGAAACAGGCAACTAGTGGCCAATGGTTCTTTTGAGGTATTCTTGTTCAATAGGTAGCTACCAAATTATCAATCTTATCAACTCTCCGCATGCCTTTGTTATAGGTTGCTACCATTTTACACACGGTCCCATCGCGAAGCACTGGTGTCTGTTTCAAAATTGGTAGCAATAGATACAACTTTGTTATCTTTTCACTGCACTAAAAGAATTTGCTCGTTTCTATAATACTTATATGTGCCCCATTTTGGATTTATTCCAGTGTTTTTTCTCTAAAAGAGGACACTGTTCTAGCCTGTTTTTACGGGTAGTTTCTACAGCACAGTAGTTCTGGTGAGCCAAATGGGGCAAAAGTGGTAAACTGGTAAAAAAATTGTCAGATTAAAGTTTATACCCTTGATTTTTTGGCACGCCGACTTTTTTTCAATTTTTCTAAATTTCCAAACCATTTTTTTTTCCTTATTACCATATTTTCCGGTATATACATTAAAACCATACGTAAGTAACCATAATTTCAACATAGAGCGCAATTTTTATAGCTAAACCTTATTGACTGAAACCTTATTGACCTTATTGACCCGTATAAACTCTTTGGCATAATGCTTGCTATAATAGAGCACCATGCTTTCGCCTATTGATAGATATTCATCAGGTGCTCCATTTGATTTAAAATTTTTGCCAAGAAGTTCAAGAAATGCTCTCAATTTGTAGAGTCTATCGCCTGTTGGAAGCTGAGAATTATCATTTAAATTAATAAATCTCAGTATCATCTCAAAACCTTTCAATCGCATTCTATTCTGAACAATTTTCGGAACGTGGCCTTCACTGGACGGAAGTTTGTTTGTGTATTTTCCATAATCAGATAATAATAATATGCCCAAAAATACATGAAGCTCTGGCATTGTTAAATTTAAATCGTTATTTCGTTGGCCAGCATATCTGTTACTTTTCTGAATATTCAAATTCATTATGTCGTCATAAAAAAGCCGAAAAATGTCACTGGGGGTAATCGAATTTTTAGGTCTTAATCAGAGAGTCGTAATGGCTCGCAGTTTGTGTTTATATTATTGTGTTCGGATAAAGGGACCAAATCTTCAGAGTCATAATTATTATCTCCTACTAAAACAATTTCACATGCATGACTGTTAATTCCTCGAGGTCATTCCTCAGGTCAGTGATGACTCATCTGAGCCATTACTGTCAACGTCAGTATCATTTCAATCTTCTCCAGGAGGAAGTATGTATATATTTGAATTAGGTATATCAAACTCTTCTTCTAAACAGTCTATAAGCTCAGCTAGTGTCAACCTAAAAATTATTTGTCATTACCATTTCGGGACGTAGACGGGCAGCGTTCCTTTAAAGGAACGCGACATATTTTGGCATGCTGCTGCCGAGATATAATAATAAACGCATTTTTATTATTTGCTTCTAAATCTAGATATAATATGATATAACTTTTCAATACAAGGCTCAAAAAATATTATTAGTTTGAACACTACTTAGCTGAATTTATCGGCCATGTTGAGTTGAATACAAACTAGGATCCATATTTCTAATGAAATGCGTAAAACTCACTCTCTAACTGTCATATACAAACTAACAATTTGACACGGGTCTGTATTACTCCTCCCACTCCCAGAAACCCTCGGTGCTCCCGTTACTTTAATTGCATGACGCGTTTTAAACGCGTACCTTTAAAGAGACGCTGTTCACTAACTGGTTAACGTGTATCCATCCATAATAAAACTTACACGTCCGCACTCCACAACATCCAAATCCAGTCACAAATATCACGAAAATAAAAATGGCCCCAAAACAAAGTTGTAGCGTGATACTTGCCCTAACTTTTATAAATCTACAAGAACTGAACTGGGAATATAGAAAACAATGGAGGCATGGTATCGTATCAGTCGAAAGATGTTCTAATTAGCCCATTCCGTTATAATCAAGTCTCTGGATCAATATATTTAACAGTTTATTATCATTCTAACTGTAATTTAGTCGAATTTAACGTTTAAATTAAAATTAATTCGGCCCGCTCTCGCCCAGGAATCATCATTAAACTAATGAATCCGATAATATAGCCCAAGAAGTCGAATCAAGTTTTGTCATTGCACTGGCTGCGGTTTTGTCTGCTTGTCAAGGATCGAGTCTGGAAACTTCCAGATCGCGTACTTTGATTCCGCAATGAAAATCGGTCTGTCTTTTGTCTTTGGCGCATTTGAATTTTAGCCGATTTCGAATTGGTTACAAGCTATTTAAATAGAAATCTGGATTCCGTCTATTCGTAATAATGTAATAACTTCCAGTTTCCTCTAATTAAGTTAATTACCAATGAAAACTCTCTTGCCTATAGTACAGAAGTAAAAAAAAAACTGAAACTATAAGTTTGGTTTATTAAAATGTGTTCCTTGGAGAGGTGGCGCCCTATGATACAAGAAGAGCGATGGCACCGAATCTGACAGTCTCAATATATATATATATATATATATATATATATATATATATATATATATATATATATATATATATATATATACATTAAAAAAAAAGAAATGGCCGTATCGAATGCCATGTCGAATAGTGGCTGTCATCACATGCAGCTCTGCCATCCTGCGCTAAACGGTCACAACAGACAAACTGTGCGAGACCGTTCGTAACCCGTCTAATCTCCTGTAAGTACCAGGTATGTTCTAAAATTAATGGAGTGGACTCATGAAGAAAGATATTAAAAACAAAGAAAATTTGCTTTCCGGCCGTTCCGTTGAAGACAAAACACCAACGTGGAGCGCGGGTGAATTTTCTTTGTTTTTAATACCCTTCTCCACGAGTCCATTTTACTAATTTTTGAACATACCTGGTACTTAGCCGAGGTTAGACGGCTCACGAACGGTCTCGCAGAGTTTGTCTGTTGTGGCCATTTACCGCAGGATGGCAGAACTGCATGTGATTGCAGCCACCATTCGCTTTATATGGTCATGGCTTTAGTCGTTCCTTCATCCCTTCTCCAGACGTTCAGCTTGAGCCCAGCTGATGACGGCTTAAGGCCAGAAACCGGTCTTGGAAGACACTTACTGGCGCTTTGGACGGCGGATGAAGGAACGACAAGTCAGTAGAGGGCCTATTTGTAGATTCTGCAGTAAAAATAATAATTTAGAACAATTAATATATTAATATCATAAACTACATAATATAAAATGAAAACATCCTTATTTTATTACTTAAAATGTGGTGTAAATGTTGAAATATACTAATACGACACAACTTTTATTACTAAACAAAGGGCAGAAAAAGTCATTAATTTTAGATTAAATGAGGTGATACCTCTTATCATGATATGAGGTGATCAATGGAACTACCATATATGGGAACTGCACACGAAATTACACGATTAGGTAGGACAACCGGTTTTACTGCTTCCTTTTTCTAACTTGTGTTAAATGCATTGATTGTGTTTTGAGCTTACTTGCAATAATACTCCTTTGTGTTCAAATACGTCTTACTGTTCTGACGTAATCGTCAGGTATATAATATATATATATATATATATATATATATATATATATATATATATATATATATATATATATATATATATATATATCAATATATATCAATATATATATATATATATATATATATATATATATATATATATATATATATATATATCAACTTTATGAAATAGGAAAAGATTTCCAAAAAAATAACACCTGAAATTTTTACAAAATATTTAAAACTAAATTAACAGACTATCAACCCCAAAGTCTTTGCTGATGATAATTAGCTCTAAATAACCAAGTCAATTGCAAAGAACTTGACAAATATTTTAAACAACTACTGAACTGTCCTGAGCCCATAAACAGATTACCAACACTAAACCCTAAACAAATAAATCCAGATTCATTACCACCGAAAGAAGATGAACTAATTAGGCAAATCAAACGACTTAACCGCTGGACCGCTGGTCCAGGTACAATCAATGAAATAACCAAAATTCTACAAGAAGTTTGGCGAACCTAACGGATTCTGGAAGAACCACTTCCACTTCCACTTCCACTTCCACTTCCACTTCATAAGAAATGAGATAGAATGGATGTAAACAACTACAGAAGGATATCTCTTCCCCCAGTTTGTTACAAAATTCTATCTCAGTCTACTAGGCAGAGCACTGTGACAGTTAGAACCTAAAATTGGTGAATATCAAGCGGGTTTTCGACCGGGCAAATCCTGCCCTGAACAGATCCTGAATCTAAAGTTGATCCTCAGACATCAAAAACTAAACATTAAAAATCTCGTCTATTGACCGCAAATTTTTATTCCAAATCTTGAAAGAACAAGGACTAGATCTGAAAACGCTGGCAATTATTAAAGCAACACTAAATAACACAAGGTTAAAAGTTAAATTTATGGGTAACATCTCAGAGCCCTTCGAAATTAAAACTGGGGGATGGACTCTCGCCACTCTTAACTGTATTTTAGAAAAAGTAATACAGAAATGGCGTTTAAAAAAATCGACCCTGAATATTGACCAGCCCATTAAACTTAGGAGAACCAACACTAAAATAGATTTTCTGGCGTTTGCTGATGATCTAGTAATTTTAGCTCATGATATATTAACGGCACAAAAACAGATTGAAATCCTAAAAGAAATAGCAGAAAAGGTAGGATTCCAAATTTCCTTTAAAAAGACACAATACATGACCTGCAACAGACTAAGGACACCATTTCTAAAAACGAAATATGGTAACGTCAAACGGGTCTCTCAATTTAAATATTTTGGTGAAATAATCATGGAAAACGGAATGGAAAAAGTCTTCAATAAGGGTAGGTAAGTCAGTAAGGTCAATAAAGGTAAAAAATGATAAAAATAAAAACACAAAACTAAGACATTACAACCGTTATTAAGCCAGAATATCTATATGGCGCAGAAAGGCTCATTTTAAATAGAAAGAAAGATATCGACCAGTTTCAGAAGAAAGAAAGAAAAATCTTAGGCCCCAAACAAATAAATAGCACAACATACCGACTTCGAGAAAACCAAAAAATCAGACAATACACAGATATACATAGCGATATGAGAAAAAGAAGACTTAAGTTTTACTGACACATGAAACGAATCAATCCGAGTAGGTTAACTAGACAATAGTTGAATGTTATGAAAATAGAAATAGAGCTAAAATAGATATATATATATATATATATATATATATATATATATATATATATATATATATATATATATTTTCCAAAATCTCATTTGGCATTTTCAAGTGTGTCTATCGTTTCTATGCAAGACTAGCGCAAAGCTCTTATTCGCGCACCCAGCCCCGGCTAGCCCGTCAAGGTTGAACGTTACAATATATATTCATCTTTTAGCTTGTATCATATTATTCAATCTCTCTCTATTATGGGCTACTTGGAATCAATTCAATCCTACTATCTGTTTTAATTCAGCATACCAGCGTTGTGGCGCCCTTCCCACGCTCTATGTAGTTCAGAAGTTCCCAAGGTCTCCATGTAGTGATTCTTTCACTTAATTGTTCTCTATGTCTATCAAGATGAGTGTTCATAGAGTGTTGCTCTATGTATATGTTTTTTAATTTGCATATACGTTACACAATATCTTCCACCTTGGTTTTTTCCTCTTATCCCTTGATTGGTTTTTCGATCTCTCAGCGTTATTTCCAGTAGCCAGTATTCATTCAATAGCCCTCTGGTGTACTTGAAGTTTATTTATTGTATTTTTATTGAGCGTTCATGTTTCGCCAGCGTGTGTAATTACAGAAAGAATACATTTATCGTTGATTTAGGTTTTGTGCTTCATAGGAATTCTCGTGCACAATATATTGCTCGTCTGCCATATGCCCCCCATCCCAGTTTTATTATTCTATTGATTTCCGCCTCTTGACATTATTTGATATTTGAGGTTAGTTAGCTCTTTCTATAACTTGACTTTTTATATTTATTATGTTTTGATTTTCATGTTCGTTTGTCATATACTCCATCTTACGCAAATTCACACGCCGAAGTCTTTTTACAGACGGACTTCTGACGCTTGAAACTAACAAACTCAAAGTCACCGCTGCAGCGTTGAGAAATAATCTCTTTCCACTTACTATCTCTTTTCTACCAATATGAAGTCTTTGAGTCTAGAATCTTTGAGGATTTTCAATTAATTTCAAATATTATCATCAACAAAAGAAATATATTAAGAGATTTAGGGAGTGATGCAATTTACCTTCTTTTGGAGCAACGTATCCGTGTACTTCACAAAATGTAGTAGGTGGTTCAACAACCGGTGTCCGGGTAGCCGAGTGACTACCTAAAGGGGTTGCAGCGCCCTCTATCGTGAAGAACGTAGTTGCGCGCGACGTAGGTCGATCGGTTGTTTTCGTCTCGCGACGTTGACACTTGGCGCACCGCTTCATCTCGGCGCGCACGCGCAATAACCACACCATGCCGAACAGAGCCATACCGGCCGTAGGTCGCTTCATGGCGGCAAGGGGGCGCTCATGTCGCCACTTGTGACGCCTAACGATAGAACGAGATTGGAAAAAATGAGGTTATGTGTACCTAGAGGAAGGTTATTGAAGCTTACGATGGATCATTTTTACGTTTTTTCTAGCTTTTACTTCAAGCCTTATTTCTGCTTTGATTATATATATATATATATATATATATATATATATATATATATATATATATATATATATATATATATATATATATATATATATATATACAGTGATGGACAAAAGTATTGGCCCAGCATATTGTTTTTATAATAATAATTTATATTTTCAAAACACAAATGTAAAAAATGAATCAAATGATTATTTTATACCTCCAACCAAAATCTAAATTTTTCATAGAAAAAAAATTGTTAATCTCAGATGGAATAGATAAAATAAATTTAAAATGAATATAATGTCAAAAATTGAATGGACAAAAGTTGGCACCCTTAAATGTTTATCAAATATTTTAAAGCAAGAAACTGATAAAAACTTGTTTCTACCTATGGAAAAGTATTTGTTGTGGACGAATATTATTATAACGTAGCCTTCTGATATGTGCATTGATCGAAGTATCTAAAAAATAAATAATTTTAAATAAAATGGTTCGTAAAGGGCAGGAAACTAAAGCGACTGAAAGAAAAATAACAGTTGATCTGCATAGTGATGGTAAATCATATTCTGGAATTGCATACGTAGTGAGAAAAAGTCGTTACATTGTTCGTAGTGTTATTAAATGTTTTTGATTAAATTTTCAAAATATGCGCGGACCATCTAAACTTACACAATTGGAAAGAAGAAAAATAATTAGACAAATTAAAAAGGATCCTCATACCTTAGCGTCGGAAATTACTGCAATGATTAGAGAACAGGATAATAAAGATATTAGTGCTAAAACCGTACGGAGAGTTCCGCATCGTGCTAGTTACAGAGCCAGGGTTACCAAAGAGAAACCGTACATTAACAAAATCAACCAAAAAAAGCGCTTGCAGTTCGCAAACCAGTATGTTGATAAAACTAATGAGTTTTGGGAGACAGTAATATTTTCAGACGAAAGTAAATACAATATCTTGCAATCAAATGGACAACTTGTCTGGAGGAAGCAAAACACAGAACTTGAATTAAAAAATTTACATCAAACAGTTAAGCATTGGGGTGGAAGTATCTTAGTACGGGGAAGTATGGCTGCAGGAGGAGTTGGAAATGTTGTCTTGATTGATGGAATAATGAACAAAACCGTTTATTTAAATATCTTAAAAAACAATCTACAAAGTGCTGGAAAGTTGAATATTGCCAACAGTTTCTATTTTTAACAAGACAACGATTTAAAACACATAGCTTATGTAGTAAAATAGTGGATAGCTTATAACGTGCCACATCAGTTAACACCCCTCCTCAGTTACCTAACCTGAATCATATAAAAAATCTGTGGAATGAACTGGAGAAGTGGATTAGAAAACATCACATTTCAAGCAAATGTCTATTGAAGGAAATTCTTCTACGAGAATGGACGTCCTTAGGGCAAGAAATTACTGTCCATTCAACGTTTAACATTATATTCATTTTAAATTTATTTTATCAATTTAATTTGAGTTTAACAATTTTTTTTGCCATATAATTTATATTTTGGTTTGGAGGTATAAAGCAAAATAACGAATGAAATTTTTTTACGTTTGTATTTTGGAAATATATATTTTTATTTAAAACAAAATGTGCTATACCAATACTTTTATCTCCCACTCTATATGTATATATATATATATATATATATATATATATATATATATATATATATATATATATATATATATATATATATATATATCAAACTTGCTTCTAAGATAATAATTATGTTTGACTTTTAGAACAACACACAGTATATTGGAAAAAACTTTTCTTAAATAAATGAAAAATAATATAATTTTATATATTCTCATTTAATGTATTTAAATTAAAATTAAACTGGGGTAACTTTCAGTGTGAACCTGACTTAAAATATTCTGTTTCACTGCATATAACCTATCATAATTCTTCGTATAAAGCTCCATCGTGGCTCCAGCTTTGCGGCATCGATTTGATATGATAAAGCCAATGAATTAGGATCGAAATGCGTATAATAATGACCTTTATATGGCAATCAAATTAGCAAACTTGGCAGAATTAGTATGAATCTAGTCCGGATATTATAGATTGATTACGTCCTAGGCCTGTAGCGCCGTTCTAACTCCCCAAAACAAATTAATTATTTTGGAAATTGGCTCCAAAATGATATTAGACTGCTTTAAAACTGAACTGGTGAGTTTAATGAAATCTTAATCTCCAAATTAACCCCTCACAGTTCGGTATTTTTAACAATATATTAAAACAATCAATGGTTAAATCTTTCGAAAAATTACTGGTTCTTTTACTTATAGATTTTATTAGTCCCTACCACACCTTTTTTAAATGTTTGTATCTTTAGCTTCCCCTTCTTCTACGAGGTGTGAAAATAAACTGATAATACAGGTGGCGTAGCGTATGATGTGGCAACATATCGTGTTGGCTTCCCCTATTAGAGGGAGACAGATAAACATATGCGTCTTCAGTAAGAGTTTCAACTCTCCAGAATCTTATACACTTGGTGGTTCGTAGAAATAATTTTCGTAAACCGTAGAGGCCTGTTTCCGCACCGGCCCTGGTTTGAAGTGTTGCGAAAGTTTCCATTGCATTATATTCATGTCTGAAATAAAACTTGATAGGGCGCACTTACTCGAAATTTTTATCACTCATTTTCAGAACGCCCTAGAAAAATCCGGTTAACGAAAAAAATTGCAACTGACCTCCAAGTGACTCTAGTGAGTTCAAACTTGTAAAGACGCAACAGGTGTTGCCCTACCTACCTTTCAATAGGGAAGCTAAAAGTGTTGCCAGATATAACGCTACGTGACGAGTTTCATTACTATATTTACGAGGGTAGTGCCAGAAGTAATCGACCTGACGTCTAGGTTGTCATTTCAAAAGAATGGCTATGGTAGGAAGTACAACAGAACTTGTTAACATGGAAAAAATTGGTCATCGTTTTATGATACAATACTTTTATTTGAAAGGTCTCTGTCCAACCGATATCAAAGCGGAGCTACATTCTACTTTGGGGGAGTCTGCTCTGTCTAAAGGAGGCCGTACGAGCTGCCAAGACGACCATCGCAGTGATCGACTAAATGAGGTGACCATGCCAGAAATGGTGAAGAAAAGCCAGAAAATGGTATTGGATGACCGTCGACTGAAAGTGCGCGAGCCAGCAGACATGGTAGGCATTTCAAAAAGTGCTGTACATCGCATATTAACTAAAAATTTGGAAATGAGAAAGCTGTGTGCAAGATGGGTGCCACGATTACTCACAATGGAACAAAAACAGCGTCGTGAGGATATTTCAATAGAGTGTTTGGCGCAGTTTCACAGGCATAAAGCTGAGTTCTTGCGTCGATTCATAACCGTGGAGAAATATGGGTCTATTACTTTACACCTGAGATGAAGGAACAGTCAAAACAATAGATTGAAAGGGGAGAATCAGCTCCAAAGAAGGCGAAGATAGTTCCATCCGCAGGCAAGACCACAGCGTCAGTCTTTTGGGATTCGTGTCGGATCATTTTCATTGATTATCTTCGGAAAGGGAAAACAATCAACGGCAAGTATTATGAGAACTTATTGCAGCGTTTGAATTATGAAATCAAGAAAAAACGGCTGCATTTGGATAAAAAGAAAGCTTTGTTTCATCAAGATAATTCACCAGTTCACACATCCGTTATCCCGATGGGCAAAGTCAATGAACTAAAGTTCTTCCTCTAAATTGCTTCCTCGCGTACCATATTCGCCAGATTTAGCCCCCTTAGATTATTTTCTGTTTCCAAATTTGAAATAATTACTTGGTGGTAAAAGATTTGCCAACAATGAACAAGTGGAGTCTGTGGTTGATGGCTATTTTGAGGCGCTCGACGATTCTGACTATAACCAGGGAACCGAAGCTATTGAACATCGCTGGGAAAAGTTCATCGAGCTAAAAGGACACTATGTAGAAAAATAAAGATATTTGTTCCCAAATTTATTGTGTTTTCTTTGTTAGGTCGGGTAGTTCTGAAACTACACACTTATATAGCTCGCATTTGGTAAGAGGTAAGTAGAATAAAGCCAAATCGATAGTAAGGAGGAACATTAATGATTACCGGACATTGCTCTCTATTTAGTGAGATCAGAACACAGATAATATGAGCCATTGTAACTGATCGAGGATATTAGTGACATCTGACTGATCTTCGATAACACCAAATTTACCCCCGATTGAACTTGTATACAAACGTATTAATCGAACTGTTCGGCTGTTGAACTTGAAGCATGTGTATAAAACGCCTGGGATACTTTGGCATAAAGCTCTATAAGACTAACAGACTGCTTGTAATAGTGGATAAATGTAGTGGACATATAAGGATAGTCTGAAAAGTTTCTAGCCTCAATATAAAGATGGCGTTACTCGTCAAAAATATTCTGGTAATGTAATTGTCCATGCGTTGAAAGATAACCTTGAAAATTTCAATTGTTGTTTAACAGTCATTTACGTCAGTCGATGGTAGTGTTAATAATTAAAACACTTGGTATTTATTTCACAATATATTCTACAGATTCTCTGACATGTTTCGGCCTGGGGACCATTCTTAAAGAGAATTGTGTATAAACTAAAGTTTCAAAGTTTTGTCTAATGGAGGTCGTTTTTTTTGCCTAAAATTTATAACACTTTTAATAATTGGGGTATTTGTGAAGTCTAGCTGGGTATTTGTTAGGCCTATACCGTCGTATATGGCTTTTTTAATTTCGCAAATTTAACAGCCTGCTTTTAGTGCAGCTAGGTATTAATTTGGCGTTATTGGTGTTAAAAAATGGTTCTGATCTATACAATGATCGGCAAAGTCCGTCTTTCTTTGATTATGTAATTATGAGTATTTATGTTCATTTGGTCTATCATTGAGAGATCTTTCGTCTTTGGCCTAACACCACAGCACCACAGCGACCTGCGTCTCCGCCTAAATGCGAGGGATTGAACGAATTGAAGGGATAGGTGGGGCTCGTCCCCAGTCAAGCACCTAACAAAATGTTTTTATATATATATATATATATATATATATATATATATATATATATATATATATATATATATATATATATATATATATATATATATATATATATATATATATATATATATATATATATATATATATATATATATATAGTATAAACCATCTACGACTCCTGTCGTATACTCCAGATTTGTCACAAAATTTTGCTCTTTGTTATTATTTAGCATCGAATATTATTCTTATTAATGGAGATAATATTATTATTTTCTTTCTTTAAATGATTTGTGATTCTGGAATTTATGAATATTGTTTACAGCATGCCAATTTTTAGAATTTCTTCCGGGTGTTGCGGCATAAAATTGTTTGATGTCTTTTTCTTAATCTTGTTTTTTATCATTTTATCAATAATGCTGGACTGTTATCAATTATCATTTGCGATATTTTTGAGTATATTAAGTTCTTTTTCATACCTTTTTTAAAATGTAATCGTTAGAAGCCTGTGGGTCATACTAGGAAAGGTGGACATTTTTGTTAGTATTTGATACCAAAATACCTTGTAGTTGTTGAATGTACCTGTACATACAATGCAACGAGACTTGTCAGCTGTTTTATTAATTTTTACATTCCATGGCTTACTTGAACATGCGTGAATAATTGTATCGGCATATATGTGGGTTTTCTAAATATTTTAAATTCTAATTTATTCGGTGTTATTATTTTTAAATCTAAGAAATTTAATGAACTATCCGCCTCTGTTTCTATTGTGAACTGGGTTTTTGTGTTTGCACTATTTAAATACTGAAGAAACTGACCCAACAATCTTTCGGTACCCGTTCATATGCAAATAATATCTTAGACATACCTGGCGCAAAAATGCATGTGTCTTGTATAATTACTGCTGCTGAATAGATAGTTTTCTTTCTATGTTTACGAAAGAGCTGACCGCGCAATCGATCGAAACTGATGTTAGTGTTTCTGTAAAGATGGAAAAAAATTAATATCGAGCCGTGCATTTTGAAATTTCATTTGAAAGATAATAAAGCCGAGACGCATGCAGTTTACGGGGACTCTGCACCATCGTTCGCCACTGTAAAATTTTGGGCCGATGAATTTAAACGTGGTCGTATAATGCGTTTCAAGATATATCGTTGACCGATTGGCTGCAATATACTTCTTAACAACTCCTGCCGTAACGAAACACGGCAAAATTGTAAGAAATGTAAACAGAACCGGGCCTAATAAAATAACAGGAAGAAGAGAAAATTCATTTTATACCTGGTTTAGTAGTTTTGAAATATTTTAGTTTAGTGTGATATGTGATATGATTATACGACCACATTTAAATTCAGCCGCCGAAAATTTCACGATGGCAAATGATGGTGCGTCTCGACTTTAATTTGCGTAGGCGTATTGCCTTTTAAATGCAAGAATTTAACGGCAAGAATGACGGCTCGATATTTTATTATTTCCATCTTTACAAAAACACTAACATCGACTGACATAAACAACAACGGAGCATCTGGTATACATCAAACTTTCAAGGTTATTTTTTAACGCTTGCACAATTATATTACCAGAACATTTTTGACAAGTAACGCCACCTTTATTTTGAAGTTGGAAATTATTGAGACTACCCTAGTATTTTTTAGTGCAAAATGTAAGTAAAATTTCTGAATTTTTTCACTTTTACATAATACTACCATGCTGTTTAAAAAAAATTAAAAAAATATTTTTTCGTAGTGTTTAAAACCAAAATCATTAAGATACTTAGTAAAAATTATTTTTCGAAACAATTTCTAATAGAGCAGTTTACATCACCAGTATGTTGACATCATTATTCCGATGACAGCTTTATCATTTCAAAAACGAACACCACGCGCAAAGGTCTCTTTGACAAATTAAAGCAATAACCTTTCCCTGATACACATTCCCTCCTGTCCGAGCTCAATTATTCCTTCATTTCATCGGGAAATTGCAATTTCCGCCTGATTGTAATTCAAACTAGCGTACAAATCATTCACTGATTCACCGAAAACGATCCGTAAGTCATTAAAGGTGGGGTTTGCATTTCATTTTCGTTTCCAGACTGTAGATGAATGGATCTGTGAAGAGAGAAAATAGTCATGATAAAAGTTTAGGTAGAGTTTCTTTCGTGGTTACCCTGCAAGCATAAGATCTGGAATAAGAATATCTAAATAGATTGCATTTTTATTGACATTACTGTTATGAATATTTTATTTCATTTCAGAAAATGTTTGAAGACTGGATAAAAATATTTTGTTGTGTACGGTTTTGATCTAATTCGTTGTTTAAATATATTAATTATTAGTTAAGCTTCATGATGAATCATGTGTAATTATTAAAAACAGGAACGTAATTAATAAATAAGGGGTTTTAGGAAATAATTGGCCAATTCTTTTGTACGTAGTTTTTTTTACCTTCATTCAAAATTATGAAATACTCGATTTTTTAAGAGTCAAGGTAAAAGTTAAAGAGGTACTCTTAGCTCGCCGGAAATAAAATGGATCATTTTCGAGTAAATCACGTTTAACTTTTCGTCAGCAACACTATAAACCGCATTAATATCAAAAAAATATGAAGAATATTTTATTTTACTGAATTAAATTAAATTTATTTACGTAAAATCTTATTTATTTTCATTAGACGAATTTATCTTAAATAAAAATTTGTCTAATAAAAGTAAATTAGATTTTAATTTCTCACATTTTCTTAAAAATGCCCTTTTTTATTTGGATGCGCTTTATGGTGTTGCTTAGAAAAACTTTAAAAGCGATGTACTTGAAGCCGGTGTATCTTACTGATGCAAACTAACAGTATTTCTTTTACGCAAAAAAGTCATTTCATAATCCCGAATGAAAATTGAAAAAAAACTACGTACAAAAAAAAAAATGGGCAATTATCTTGGACCCCTTATTATGTTACACCACTGACTAAAATTTTAAAATTTGAAATACACAGTTCGTTTTGTTAATTTCATAATTTTATCGCAAACGGTTTCGGAAATATTTGTGAAAAACCGTCCTCAGGATGCCTCATTTGGAGGAGCTTAGCTCCCTTAGGACACATTATTCGACTAAGATTTATATGACAAAGTACTATTATTTTTAACCGTATAATACGATGGTAAAATTTGGTTAGGTTATTATATATATATATATATATATATATATATATATATATATATATATATATATATATATATATATATATATATATATAATAAATTTGAAAGTACATCCGACCGATTAGCCCAATGCGTCATTCAGCTGAATAAAAAGGTTAGGCTTCAAATCGTCCAAGCTTATGCACCCACTATAAGCCATAAAGATGAAGAAATTGAGGAATTTTATGATGATGTGGCCCAGCTTTTATACAAGGAGAAATGTAGGTACAAAATCCTGATGGGTGATTTTAATGCCAGAATTGGAACAACAAGAACAAACGAAAATGCAACTGGCCCATATGGAACTGGTGAGCGAGACAATAGAGGTGACAGATTAGTTGATTTTGCTGAAGGACAAGAACTATATATTATGAATTCATTCTATAAGAAAAATATCAGCAGAAAATGGACATGGAAAAGTCCATCTGGGCTCACAAGCGAAATTGACTACATCATGACCAACGATAAAACAATATTTACCAATTGTACTATCTTTAACAATTTTAATGTTGGAAGTGACCACCGAATGGTACGAGCAAGGGTTCGGATTGACTGTCGAAAAGAGCGCGAAAGAATGGTAAGATCAAAGAAGCGCAAGGTGGATTCTGGAAAACTGCTGGAGAGAGGAAGCGATTTTGAGATTGCTTTGTCAAACCGGTTTGCTGCGTTACAAGATCTAGAGGACGTGGAAATATCAGTTCAATATGAAGAAATCGCCAACAATGTACTTCAAACGGCTGCTTCAATAGCACCAGAGGAAAAATGTCTCAAACAAACAAAAATCTCCAGTGAGACCATTGATTTAATGAAGAAACGGCGAGCAATGAGAAATGCAGGTAGTCCTTTTGGCAGGGTCGAGTACACTGAGCTCTGCAAAACTATAAGAGAGGACAGGCGCCGATTCAATATGCAGCTAGTGCAAAAAACCCTGGAAGAAAACAAAGGAATTAACAAAGCTAAACAGAAGCTGAGAAACAAAAGAACGCAAATATATGCTTTAAAGCGTGAGGATGGCTCAGTGTGCAGGACGCGTACCCAAATGTTAGAGATTGTCAGAAGGTTTTATTCCCAGTTATATCAAGATCAGAGCCAGCCAGGGACAGCAATACCCAGGGAAGAACAATATATAATGCCAGATATCCTAGTGGAGGAAGTAACAAATGCTATAGAATTGATGAAGAACGGCAAGGCTCCAGGAAAGGATAGTGTAACTGTCGAAATGCTAAAAGCTGGTGGTCGGACGTTACATAAAACACTGGCAAAATTATACTCAAAATGCCTCAAAGAACAAAAAGTACCGGACTTATGGAAAAATGCAGAAGTGATCCTTTTACATAAAAAAGGAGCACATGAAGATTTAAAGAACTACCGTCCAATAAGCCTCCTATCAGTGATGTACAAAGTTTTCACTAAGATAATTTCTAAAAGAATATTAAAAAAACTGAATGACGCACAACCAAGAGAACAAGCAGGATTCAGAAGTGGATTCAGTACAATGGATCACATCCAGGTTGTACAGCAGGTCATAGAAAGGCACAACGAATACACCATGCCACTGTGCTTGGCTCTTATCGACTACGAAAAAGCATTTGATTCCATCTCAAAGCATGCGATAATGGATGCACTGCTTAGCCAAGGTGTAGAGAGAGCCTATGTAAACCTATTAGAATCGATATATGATGGAGCTACAGCCACAATTCACCTTGATGATCTTGAAGTGGGAATTAATATAGAACGAGGTGTACGGCAGGGTGACGCAATATCGCCTATTCTTTTCTCGGCTGGCCTTGAAGAAGTATTCCGTAAACTGGATTGGGAACAGGATGGTGTAAAAATCAATGGTGCAAACTTAAACCATCTTAGATTTGCAGATGATATTATTCTCATTTCACAAGATCCAGAGGAGCTGCAAAGACGCATACAAGAACAGCAAAGGGCTGGCGAACCATTTGGCTTGAAAATAAACCTGAAAAAGAGTCAGGTTATGTTCAATAACTTCGCTCAGGACAGAAGAATTTCAGTTCTAGGAAGGGATTTAGAGATTGTGAACAGCTTTATATATCTTGGGCAGAGGATTTCCATGGAGGGGAATACCGCCCGGGAGGTGGAACGGCGTGTTAAATGTGGCTGGCAGGCGTTTGGTAGGCTCAACATAGTGTTTAAGAGCAGACTCCCACTTTGCCTGAAAAGAAAAGTATTCGATCAGTGCGTTCTACCCGTTACGACATACGGAAGTGAAACCTGGACACTCACATCGCAATCAATTCAAAAACTTCGGGTGGCACAGAGGGGAATGGAAAGATGTATGCTTGGCATTACAAGACGAGACAGAAAGTCCTGCGCATGGATCAGGGAACAAACAAAAGTCTGTGACATCATTGGAAGAGTAAAACAGTTGAAATGGAGATGGGCAGGCCATATAGCGAGGCGATGGGACGACAGATGGACCAAGGCAATCCTGGAGTGGATACCGCTTGATCGCAAACGTCCGCGAAGAAGACCGAAAGCACGATGGATTGATGACATCGTTAAGTATATTGGACCCGAGTTGCAGAGGAAAGCCCAGGACCGTGAAGGTTGGAAGCATGCTGAAGAGGCCTTCACCCTGCAGTGGATCGATGCGGGCTGATGATGATGATGATATATATATATATATATATATATATATATATATATATATATATATATATATATATATTGATCGTTCATCCGCTTCGACTGAAGAACACTTGAAAATGACAAATGAGATTTTGGCAAAACGTTGTGACTCTTCAGACACTGACAGAATCAACAATATATATATATATATATATATATATATATATATATATATATATATATATATATATATATATATATATATATATACATATGCAATTAAAGACTAACAATGTCTAAAAATTCAGTCAATTCAAAAGCTTAAAACTACAGAACAAAAAACCAAAAATATTCACACGTTCGCACAGGCTTTTGTAAAGATAATATAGTTAAAATCAGTCATATTTTTTCTCCACATATATTAATCTCTGGCGACATGCAGTAACAAAATATCGAGATACTAAAACATTAAAAAAAAATCTCTTTTTTTTATTTCAGTGGATTTTTATATTTTTTTCTTCATATTATTTTTTTAAAAACAAAAAAAAATAAAAACCCAAAAAATCTTAGTCTAATTCATACGAACATGAACCGTATACCGTATGCAATAAACATGCATACGGTATGAACGTTCTTCAAATAAGATTTTTTATAAATTTTCCATAAATTTAGTTTTTCAAAAGTTATTCGAGACTAAAGTTTAATGCATAATAAATTTTTAAATTTGTTTCCACTTTTTGACGAAACTATCAACTTTATCAAAAAATGCTATTCAACCTTTTTTGTAGATCATTTCATTTCTTATAATTTCTCATCAATAATTTTTTCGAACCTCCGTAAGGATCGTGAGTTGTTTTTATTATTATATATATATATATATATATATATATATATATATATATATATATATATATATATATATATATATATATATATATATATATATATATATATATATATATATATATATATATATATATATATATATATATATATATATATATATATATATAATATATATCTGTAGTTCATTTCTGAAGTTAAAATAGGCAAAACATTTAACCTGTTTTCAAGAACAAATAACTGGAAAGAGATCTGTTGTGGAATAATAATCACAGCTGCTTTTCTTAACAATTTCAGTTTTTGGAATAGCCAGAAGTCGAAAGGGATCGATTAAATGATTAAAGAATACTCTTTATTTGCCCAATTTTTCGGCTCGGTTAAAATGTAGGGAGGATGAGGAGATGAGGGGGAGTGGAGATGGGGAGAGGAGAGGAGATGGAGAAGGTAGGGAGAGAAAACCAGAGAAAGTGTAATGGTGGGAAGGAGAAGAGAAAGGGATAAGAAGAGAAAAATATGGAAAGGGTGAAGTGTGAGAGGGCGAGGGATAGAGGTGTGAGGAAGAAGGAGAGGGGGAGAGAAATATGTCATTTTTCTGACTGAATAATTGAATTTTCTTACTATGACTTATATCCTATATAAACAATATTTCTGGAATAATATCTATTTATATATATATATATATATATATATATATATATATATATATATATATATATATATATATATATATATATATATATATTATATATTATATATTATTAATATTATATATTTCTGCTAATATCGCCGTTTAGTCGAAAGATATAATTTCATACTGCGCAGCGTAATAAAAATCATTGATATCGACATTTTGCCCGTGTATATGTATCTTGTTTAATTTTCAACCGGCAAAAAATGTTCAATTTGTTCGTCTCGCATGCGGCGTCGAACAAAAAAGAATTTTAAAACCGGTTTTTTCATCGTTTATATTTCGGATATTCCTGTTAATACTTGAGGATTTTAGTTCTAATACGAAAAAAGCAAGAGCTGATTTTACATAAATAAATTTCTGTTAGTTATGATCTGTGATATGAGGGTTTTTTTCCCAGTTTTAATCGAAAAAAATTAAAATTATATTACATCTATGTTTTCCTTCAGTTGGAATCGGCCATCAGTAACTGCCCCACTAATGAAAGATATATATATATATATATATATATATATATATATATATATATATATATATATATATATATATATATATATATGTATATATATATATTTATTTATATCCATCCACTGTAGGATAAAGGCCTCGTCGACTTTTTCAGCATGCTTTCAACTCTCCCGATCCTGAGCTTCCTCTGCTAATCATACCCAATATACTTAATGATTTCATCAGTCGATCGTGCTTTCGGTCTTCTTCGTGAACCTTTGCGATTACGCGGTATCCACTCTAGCATTGCCTTGGTCCACCTATCGTCCCATGGGGACCCCATCTTTTCAAGGGGTAAAATGAGAGTTTGTTTTTAAACAATATGTTGAGTCTTCCAGTCACACTTGACACGCGGTTCCACCGCCACGATGGTATCCCCCTCCATTGAAATCCTTTGCCCGATAGCATTCGACTACAGAATTTTTCTCGGAGTTCTATATGCAGTTGGAAAGGTAATGTTGTTGGCTACACTTTTGCCAAAAAAAATTATTTCAATTATTTCAAAAAATCAAATAACAACGCAAGATTTTCAACATTTATAGACGATTTATTTATTTAAAAGACCATGAAAAACAGAAAAAAGAAAATCAAATACATGCTAGTCTTCGCAATTTTGGCAGTCATATGCGTGTGCGAGTCATATTTATGGTACATCCTGAAGAAGCCTATAGTCGAGTGGATTGACACGGGCTGATGATACTGATGATGATGATGATAATGAGATAGGTCGATAGGTTGTTTGTTTGATTAAAACGGGAAAGAGAATGCATCATTTCTGGTGATGATAGACCCCATGTTGCAGATAATCTTTATGACAGATCTCATTTCAACGTTATCCATTTTTTAATAAAAGCAAATCATTACAAGTCTTGGGGATTTTACAAAGAGATTTTAAAACTTCAGGTTCAGCCTCGATAATACATCACCACACATATTTTTTTTAATTTGTCGGTCAAATATTGCTATACCAGGAATAATAATTCATGAATTACCCTTGATCATATCTCTATGAAGGTATTACTTATAATTATTAATATTAATATTGTTATAACATAACGTATTTTTGAAAAAAAAACGTAATCGTAAGAACGCTATTGTAAATCCTTTTTTACAACAAAGGCTTTAAAATGTTGGCATTTTACTCCGGAAGTCAAAGAAAAATGGCAATATGTCACGACGATTTGTAAACAACACACTGCGAAATGCCTGCTTTTATTCTTTGTTCAAAGTAACATTCGACATAATGTCTCCAAGCCTCGCTTATCCGTCGTCCCCCGCGAACGTCTTCCCGGTCGTGTCTCTAATCCCGCCATTTTCTACGGAATTAGCCAAAGAAAAGTATAAACTAAAAGTGCTTAGTCGGTGTTGGAACGTCCTCGAAAACTTTTCAGAGATTAAAGCTTCCCGGCAGATTAGAAAGAAAGAGTCGTATCGTCAACATTTCGCTAAAAAAAATAGAACAATTTTTCAGATTTTGTCGCAGGATTATTTTGTCAAACTGTTACGCTTGTGATTTATTATTTGCGATATCAGTTATCCAGAACTAATTACAGTCAGTCCAGCAGGGGATATTATAAGTTGTAAAACAAACGGCTCTTCATATATATATTGTAAAACTTAGGAGGGGGATATTTAAATAAGGCCCGTTTAAGAATGAGAGTGACAATGACGCGCAATCGCAGCAGTGCGCTTGCGTGTCTGCTCCCAGTATGTTTTGCGAACGTTTAGGCGCCATTTGCAGTCGAATCGTCTGTCTGTGTGCTGAGATGAAAAGTTTATAATGTTGAGTTGGAAAATTGAGTAGCCCGCCGACTGAGTTACGATCTGTAATTCGATTCTTGAGTGCAAGAAATTTGGCAGCGGCGGAAAATCACCGTCAGATTTATAAGATTTACGGTGATAATAAAATTCGAAAGTGAGTGAAAATGTCCAAGGACGGGCAGATTAATGTGCGTGATGAGCTAAGACTGCTTTCTGACGATCACAAAACAAAGAGATAGGGCTGTGCTTTATCGTTTTAGATTCGATAAAATCAGGAAGGACATGAATTATTAGACTACATCGTTACAGGAGATGAAACTTAAGTACATAACATGACTCCGGAGTCTAAACAACTGTCAATGGAATGGCGACTCACATCCTCGCCAACGAGACTGAAAGCCAGGCAGACAATTTCAACATGAAAGATCATGGCAACTGTCTTTTGGGACAGGAAAAGGATTTTGTTAGTGGATTTTATGCCGAGAGGCACATCAATCAACTCTGATGAGTATTATGTCACCTTGAGAAAACTTCGGCCTGCCATACGAAACAAGGGGCGTGACCTACTCTCTTCCGGTGTGATGTTGCTCCATGACAATGCAAGGACACATGTTTCTGCAGAAACACAAGATCTACTCAAGTCTTTTGGACGGAAAGAATTGAATCATCCACCTTAGAGATCAGACCTTGCATCCAGTAATTATAATTTGTTTCGGTACTTAAAGGAGTGCCTTGATGATCAACGGTTCATAAAAAAGCAATAATTAACAGTGTTCAAATGATAAAACGTTTTATTGCTTCAAATAATAATTTAGCAGGTTATTAAATACACGCATATTAGGAGCGTTCTCTATGTCGGTGGGCAAAGCATTGAAGGCAAGGTAAACATCTTCCCAAAACAATGTCTTCTGGCGACCAGTAGTTCTCAAATTTGGTACATTATAATTGTTCTTAAAAAGGACATCGTAAGAATAAATGTTTACTCTTTGCACCAAAATACTACTCAAATAATGGGGCAACAAATTATGTTTTATTTTATATATCAATCAATTGTTAACCCCTTCAATGGCCCGAACAACAGAAAACTAGTCCAATGACCGCAACATTACCTCTATCGGTGTATACCTATTACAGTTCAATGGTACACGCATAGCCTTGTTCTGTTGTATTTGGAATCTACAAATACTCTCATTACTACATGATATCAGCAAAGACATATAGTAAGTAAAATGGGGCAAAACTATCATATTGTACACAAGCCTCTTCAATTATGGTGATAAATGTGACGATATACGACTAAAGAACCCTTTGTTTTCCATCTTTCTACACAGATAACTGACATGATTATAAAATGTTAGCTGAGGATCCAGCAGTACTTCCAAGCATTTAATTTCATTTACAATTTTAATATCACAATTGTTTATATTTATTTTTAACCCTAACTCATTAAATCTTTTGTATTTTGCTTTAAATCCTATCACCATGCACCTTTTTTTCAGTTCGTTTAGTTTAATTTTATTTTCACATAGTCATCTAAACAGTATTACCAGTTCACTATTAAATGTTTCAACCATTTCAGGCAAATTATATCCAGACACAGATTTGAGAGTATCATCCGCAAAAATTGTAGAAATATCGTTGACATATCGTTGACCTACTGTCTTCCGGTGTGATGTTGCTCCATGACAATGCAAGGACACATGTTTGTGCAAAAACACTAGGTCTAATCAAGTCTTTTGGATGCCAGTGGATGTCAGTCTTTGGATTCAGACCTTGCATCCAGTGATTTTCATTTGTTTTGGTACTTAAAGGAGTTTCTTGGTGGTCAACGGTTCAACGAGGACGAAGAAGTTAAAACTGCAGTTATGGATTGAGCTTCTTCACAGACAGCAAATTTTTTGACGTCGGAATTCAAAAACTTGTTAAGTGGTATTACAAATATTTGAACAAAATGGAAATTATGTAGAAAAATAGTAAAAAGTATATAGAATATGGAAAATGATATTTGGATTATGGAATATTTTAATTAAATTTATAATATTTTTCTTCTTACTAAAAAACTTTATTTTGGTAACAGGCTGGTTGAAAGTTACAACTCGTTATATATGTTTAAAGAGTCAATGATTTGGAAACAATCATGTCACATATTGCTAGTATTGCCTCACTAATCGGTAAACTAGTAGTATTACATATCAGCACAAACATACAGTAAGTAAAATATGGCAAAACTATCGTATTGTACAAAACTATTGGTAAAACTAAAGTATTATATACAAGCTTCTTCTACCAGGGTGATAAATGTGACGATATATGACTAAAGAACTCTATTTTTTTCTAATTTTTCTACATAGATAACTGACATGATTACAAAATACCACAATTGTTTTAATACCATAATTGTTTATATTTATTTTTACCCCTAACTCATTAAATCTTTGGTATTTTGCTTTAAATCCTATCACCATGTACCTTTTTTTCAGTTTGTTTAGTTTAATTTTATTTTTACATAGCCATCTAAATAGTATTGCCAGTTCACTATTCAATGTTTCAACTATTTCAGGCAAGTTATATCCAGACACAGATATGAGAGTATCATCCATAAAAATTGTAGAAACATCGCTGACATATATGAAAAACAGCAACGGGCTCAAAAACTGAAGCCCCCCTGAGGAACTCTCCAAGCACTTTAATTCTTTGCCGATACTTTTCCCTCAATCCTCGTTCTATGATGTTTGTCTGTTAAGTAACTCATGATCAATTTCAAGGCTATTGATCTTACACCATAACTTAATAATTTTTTACATAGTATATCCCCGTCAATAGTTTTGAATGCTCGTTTTAAATCTATAAACACACTAAGCACAGTTTTCTCATCCTTTATATAATTTCTCCATGTTTCGCATGCATACTGAATAACCGTCTCACAAGAATGTTTTGGCCTAATCCCTGACTGAGCAGAAAATAACAACTGATTGGTTTCAAAATAAGTTCTCAACTCTGAACATACAACAGCCTCAATGATTTTATAAACAGGTAATAAATTAATTGGTCTAAAGTCAGTTGGTACACTAAGCTTTGTTAGTTTCGAAATTGGTACAATAATGCTGGTTTTTAAGTCCTCAGGAAATGTATTCGTTTCAAAACTGGTATTAATTAAGTACAATAAAAGATAACCGATGACAGAAAAAATGTCTTTCATTAACCTTATCCTAATTTCATTGTCACTCGTACTTCGACTTTTTAGGCTAAACACAACTTTTGTTAATTTGTTTAGAGTAACATGTTAAAAGTAAGAAAAACAGTAAGTTTAAGAACAAACATAAATGCCGGGTTTGGGTCGATGAAAATCCTCAAGTGATTCAGGAATAACTTCTTCATATGCAAAAATTGACTGTTTGGTGAATGATAGATCTTGAACTGATGAACTGATGGTGAGATGTGCGATTTGTCGCACATCAGACAATCGATTTGTTTAATGTCTGAATGACTGTGGCATGTTCACTTTTTTCCCCTTTTTTTGGGTTTTTTGCCACGATCTGAAACTCAAAAAATATCAAAAATATCTGTTCTTATGTAAATAAAGAATCACTGGATAGAAAACAAAAACCAAAGGGAGACGAATATCTCAGTGATTCTTTTTTGTAACAAATTTGCCACAAAAAAATTTGTAACAAAAAAATTTGTAACAAAATAAACAAAATTTTAAAAAATATAAAAATGTTCAAAAAAATAAATATAAACTTTTGAACGTTAACGTTTCGGGAAGTATTCTCCTCCCGTTTTCAAAACGAATCTAAAAAATAAATTATATTAATTTCTTTATATACTGCAAAGATAGGATGTAAAAATATATATTTGTGTATGTCAACTATACTAATTGTCAATGTAAGTATTATTGATAGACACAAAAATATATTTTTACATCCTATCTTTGCAGTATATAGAAATTAATATAATTTACTTTTCAGATTCGTTTTGAAAACGGGAGGAGAATACTTCCTGAAACGTTAACGTTCAAAAGTTTATATTTATTTTCAAATATTTATATATTTTTTAAAATGTTGTTCGTTAGGCAAATTTATTACAGAAAAGAATCACTGAGAAATTTATCTCCCGTTTGGTTTTTTTTTACCCAGTGGCGAAAAACCAAAAAAAAAGAAAAAAGTAACTTACAAAAACCAACTTTTTATGAGGTTATGTTAAATCTCTGGATTACCTAAGCAAGCCCCGAACAATTCTTGACTTTTTACGAAACATTCAAGCCGCCATAGATATATTTTTCACGCGATATGTGTGAAAGAGCAATCGAAAATTGAATCACGCGGATGCTTTCCTTCCACCAGACGAAGCCGAGGGGAACATTTGAACGATATTATTTTCAAAACATATCGCCATTATTTGTTATTTAGATAAAATAAAACACACCCGATTATCACTTGTGGTTATCATTGCGCTTCATTTTAAAGTTCGGACACTCTTATTCGGCAACCCTTTAATATAAATCACTCTTAACATTAAAAAATTTCATATTTAGTGAGATTCTCTTTTATAATATATATTGTAGCGACGTTATTAGACTAAGGAAATAGTAAGAAATAAAGTTTAATATAATTCTAAGCAAGTTTGTTGCAAGATACGCTCGCTTGGTAACAAAAGAAACTAACATGTATTTGAAATCTCGAAAGTTGGAACATAAAATTTAATATTGTTGGAAAACCTCTCCAACAACTTCCACTTCAAGTTTCTACTGCTCCAAAAATCTATCATATTGTACATCAATTTTTATTGTACAAGTTGCAGATATAATGTTTGGCTATAATGCCGATTTGTTTTGCCTTTCCCATAAATACTTAGTTTATTTCGAAAACTTTTAAAATAGTCATTTTAAAGACTATAAACTGGAGAACCAAAAAAGTGAAGTACCTAGTATATATCAAGTCCTCATCAGAATTATCGGCCATATTTAAGTTGTTTGTCTTTTATTTATGAAAAAACCAATGTGAAGAAATAAGCAATTGCTTCATATTCGAAGTAAACTCCCTCATTTTCGCCAATTCTGTCAAGCAGTTGTCGGATCAAAGATCGACAAACAAACCTGGTGAAGTTATTGAGGCTTTTTTTCGACTTCTTCAAGAGATGTGATGCGGATTGCAATAATCCGAAGAAAGGAAATTCTGAGTGGACCAAGTCAGGATAACACGCCAGGTGCAATGAAATCTTTCAGCCCAACTCGGTGCTTTCAGTCATTTCCTGAATCATTTTAGCTGTATGTAGGTCTGGTAGGTCGCTATTTGAAGGATTACTGATTTGAATTTTTGCAGTCTTACTTATTGATGGGTAACACTTTTAAAAACTTTTTACTCAACTCAGAACTTTAAACTCAGCCTATTACGAATTCACAAATAGGGTCAATTCTCGATATTTTGCTTCACGTTAAATATATCGAAAAAAAGTTATTAGGAAATGTTGTTCAGAATATTATTTTAACCTCACATGTCGAGTTTCATGACAAAATTCGAGTTTTTAATTTTTTCATTATGTTGGTCTATACAGAAAATTATTACAGGTATATTTTTTAATTTGATAATTGGTATGCCATTCAGATTAAATTTCTAGTCAGTGATCACATTCTGATTTTGCTCGTACTAGGAGAGAAGTTGTTACTGAGTTTAACAGAGACGTCCCCATTACTCATGGAAAGCAGCCGCTGTAAATGTTCCTCTCAATGTAACTGGTATTAGTATTAAAATTCATCAAAAAGGTCAACCTCGTCGAATACACCGCATCCTGAAGATAACGATATATTGGCGGCAAATCGAGCAAATCCATGCATGAGCCTTCGAGATTTATCGTCCCAACTGAATATTAGCAAGGATAAAATCAGAAGATGTTTCGTTCGTCACAATATCAATCCCTATAAATCGAAGTTCTTACATACATTGAAGATGGTGATGATAATAAAAGATTAGACTATCGTTATTGGGCCCAAGCAATTTTTTTAATAAATTTTAATGAGGCACATTAAACACACATTTCCTGATGAGGCCACATTCACCACTAATGAGGTTGTATCTTCCCAAAACTGTAGATACTGGGCCAGAGGTAATCCACTGGGTTATAAATTGTGAAGGCCAATATTCCCAGAAAGTCAATGTCGGGTGTGAGATTTTAGAAAACCGAATAATTGGTCCAGAAAAGCATTTGGTCGTGTCCTGCCCGTTCTGATATACGGAAGTAAAACCTAAACTCTCACATTACAGTTAGTTCAAAAACTTCGGGCAGCACAGAGGGAGAAAGATGCATCCTTGGCATTACTAGAAGGGATAGGGATAGGTTAGGTTTGGTTTGGATGTATGCTTGGCAGTACTAGAAGGGATAGAAAGCCCTGCACATGCATCAGACAATAAACGAAAGTGAGTGACATCATTGAAAGAATAAAGGAATTGAAATGGAAGTGGGCAGTCTATGTAGTGTGGCGATAGGACGAAAAATGGACCAAGGCGATCCTGAACTGGATACTGCTTGATCGCAAATGTCCACCGAAAAGACCAAAAAAAAAAAAATAAAATATATATATATATATATATATATATATATATATATATATATATATATATATATATATATATATATATATATATATATCCCTTCAACCCTTATATCCCTTCAGCTGGATGACATATGTTTCATCTCTCGAGGTTCAGACTCATCAGGGCGCCGACATATACCATACCATCAAGAATATGGAGACCTTATCCACAGCCAACAACCCATGTTTTCGCCCACTTCCCGTCGGATGGCGCATATATGTAGTGTTAGATTTTCTTGAACTGCGTCCAATGAGACAGCAATAGCTGAGTGTCATATATGAGTGTCATAGATGCGTGTCACATATGTCATTACACACTGGGTGTGTGATGACACCCAGCTACTGCTGTCTCATTGGACGCAGTCCAAGAAAATTTAAAACTACACACACACACACACACACACACACACACGCACCCCCCCCCCCCCACACACACACGCACCCCCCCCCCCCCCCACACACAAAATGGCCGATGTGGCGGAATTGGATTTCTCATCAATCGAAAGCTGAAGGACAGTGTGGTAAAATTTGAAAGTACATCCGACCGATTAGCCTAATGCGTCATTCAGCTGAATAAAGAGTTTTGGCTTCAAATCGTCCAAGCTTATGCACCAACTATAAGCCATAAAGATGAGGAAATTGAGGAATTTTATGATAATGTGGCCCAGCTTTTATACAAGGAGAAGTGTAGGTACAAAATCCTGATGGGTGATTTTAATGCCAGAATTGGAACAACAAGAACAGACGAAAATGCAACTGGCCCATATGGAACTGGTGAGCGAGACAATTAGAGGTGATAGATTAGTTGATTTTGCTGAAGGACAAGAACTATATATTATGAACTCATTCTATAAGAAAAATATCAGCAGAAAATGGACATGGAAAAGTCCATCTGGGCTTACAAGCGAAATTGACTACATCATGACCAACGATAAAACAATATTTACCAAGTGTACTGTCCTTAACAATTTTAATGTTGGAAGTGACCACCGAATGGTACGAGCAAGGGTTCGGATTGACTGTCGAAAAGAGCGCGAAAAAATGGTAAGATTAAAGAAGGGCAAGGTGGATTCTGGAAAACTGGTGGACAGAGGAAGCGATTTTGAGATTGCTTTGTCTAACTGGTTTGCTGCGTTACAAGATCCAGAGGAGGTGGAAATATCAGTTCAATATGAAGAAATCGCCAACAATGTACTTCAAACGGCTGCTTCAATAGCACCAGAGGAAAAATGTCGCAAACAAACAAAAATCTCCAGTGAGACCATTGATTTAATGAAGAAACGGCGAGCAATGAGAAATGCAGGTAGTCCTTTTGGCAGGGTCGAGTACACTGAGCTCTGCAAAACTATAAGAAAACGTATCAGAGAGGACACGCGCCAATTCAATATGCAGCTAGTGCAAAAAACCCTGGAAGAAAACAAAGGAATTAACAAAGCTAAACAGAAGCTGAGAATCAAAAGAACGCAAATATATGCTTTAAAGCGTGAGGATGGCACAGTGTGCAGGGCGCGTACCCAAATGTTAGAGATTGTCAGAAGGTTTTATTCCCAGTTATATGAAGATCAGAGCCAGTCAGGGACAGCAATACCCACGGAAGAACAATATATAATGCCAGATATCCTAGTGGAGGAAGTAACAAATGCTATAGAATTGATGAACAACGGCAAGGCTCCAGGAAAGGATAGTGTAATTGTCGAAATGCTAAAAGCTGGTGGTCGGACGTTACATAAAACATTGGCAAAATTATACTCAAAATGCCTCAAAGAACAAAAAGTACCTGACTTATGGAAAAATGCAGAAGTGATCCTTTTACATAAAAAGGAGCACAGGAAGATTTAAAGAACTACCGTCCGATAAGCCTCCTATCAGTGATGTACAAAGTTTTCACTAAGATAATTTCTAAAAGAATATTAAAAAAACTGAATGACGCACAACCAAGAGAACAAGCAGGATTCAGAAGTGGATTCAGTACAATGGATCACATCCAGGTTGTACAGCAGGTCATAGAAAGGCACAACGAATACACATGCCACTGTGCTTGGCTTTTATCGACTACGAAAAAGCATTTGATTCCATCTCAAAGCATGCGATAATGGATGCACGGCTTAGCCAAGGTGTAGAGGGAGCCTATGTAAACCTATTAGAATCGATATATGATGGAGCTACAGCCAGAATTCACCTTGATGATCTTGAAGTGGGAATTAATATAAAACGAGGTGTACGGCAGGGTGACGCAATATCGCCTATTCTTTTCTCGGCTGGCCTTGAAGAAGTATTCCGTAAACTGGATTGGGAACAGGATGGTGTAAAGATCAATGGTGCAAACTTAAACCATCTTAGATTTGCAGACGATATTATTGTCATTTCACAAGACCCAGAGGAGCTGCAAAGACGCATACAAGAACTCGAACTGGCTCGAACTCGAACTCGGCTGGCGAACCATTTGGCTTGAAAATAAACCAGAAAAAGAGTCAGGTTATGTTCAATAACTTCGCTCAGGACAGAAAAATTTCAGTTTTAGGAAGGGATTTAGAGATTGTGGACAGCTTTGTATATCTTGGGCAGAGGATTTCAATGGAGGGGAATACCGCCCGGTAGGTGGAACGGCGTGTTAAATGTGGCTGGCAGGCATTTGGTAGGCTCAACATAGTGTTTAAGAGCAGACTCCCACTTTGCTTGAAAAGAAAAGTATTTGATCAGTGCGTTCTACCCGTTATGACATACGGAAGTGAAACCTGGACACTCACATCGCAATCAATTCAAAAACTTCGGGTGGCACAGAGGGGAATGGAAAGATGTATGCTTGGCATTACAAGACGAGACAGAAAGTCCTGCGCATGGATCAGGGAACAAACAAAAGTCTGTGACATCATTGGAAGAGTAAAACAATTGAAATGGAGATGGGCAGGCCATATAGCGAGGCGATGGGACGACAGATGGAGCAAGGCAATCCTGGAGTGGATACCGCTTGATTGCAAACGTCCGCGAAGAAGACCGAAAGCACGATGGATTGATGACATCGTTAAGTATATTGGACCCGAGTGGCAGAGGAAAGCCCAGGACCGTGAAGGTTGGAAGCATGCTGAAGAGGCCTTCATCCTGCAGTGGATCGATACGGGCTGATGATGATATAAATATATATATATATATATATATATATATATATATATATATATATATATATATATATATATATATTGTTCACCTTATAGCTTCTAGATGTAAATATTTTGTCCAGTATTAAATTCTGATTTCGTCCTAGAAGTGTCCTAGAACATGACGACCGCTATGTCACTAAAACAATTTGAATTCCTTTACAAATCTCGTTCAATTCGTGTTTCGCACCATTCCTAGTGATGCATTTTGTAGTTCTACTGTATGAAGATGCACTAATGCATGTCGATTTTATATTGTAAAAAGTATAATATTTCTTCACCTCCTTGGAACGTCCACTCTAATCTTTATACCACCTTGTCTGAATCCTCATAATAGGGCTTCTTCGAATTCTTCTTTAAAGAGGATTCTTGATCTACGGAAACTTATTCCTTTTATGTACTTTTCCGACTAGTTCTCGTCAGTTCTCTCTATTTCTGGCTGAATTTATTGCATATCGGAGAGATACTAGTTAGGTCTTCAATTTCATCTGTTCATCTTTTTCGAGGTCGGCCACGTGCTCTAGAACCTTCCTGCCGGCCCTGTACCATTAGTCTTTCTAGTTATTGCGATCCCTGTGTTCAATGTTTCCGAATCTTAGTATTCGTTTATGAATCATTTTGAATAATGGATGCGTTTGTTCATTGGCAGTCCACGGAATTTGAAAAACCGTCCGGGATATAACAGTAATGAAAAAAATAAGGCTTTTACTATTTCTTTCTTTGTGTTTTGTGTCCTGTCTCTATGCCTATAGATATTCCGCAAATTGAGCATTATATTTCTTACCACTTCACATCTTCTTCTAACCTCATGAGTGTTCCCGATTTCAATCGATATTCATGGCCCAAGATAGTCGAATTGGCTCCCTACCCTAATTTGCTCTATTTAACTGACGTTGGGCGTGTTGTTGTTTTAACGGTCGATAATCAGTGTATTCGTTTATTTCTAGTCCGTAAAGACAGATTTTCTCGTTTATTTTTTTGAAAATTAAGGTCAGCTCCTCGGCTGAAGTGTAGTGTCATGGGCATAGCATAAGCTAATTATTTTAATGCCGTCAGTACTAACACCACCCGTCCTATCCTCCAGAACTCTAAGCATGATATATTCACAATAAATAATCGCTATTTCACTTATACTTTAACTAAACTTGCTTTCTGTTATAAGAACTTATCAAATTCTGATAATTGCCTAAAACGACACCCAGCAGAGACGAGCAGAGATTCGTAGCATTTTACAAAACACACAAACAAGAAGTATATCCTTTTTTTTTTTATTATAGGCTCTAGCTATTCAGCGCCCGTCTATGTTTTCCAGTTTTTCACGAAGCCCTATTAAAGTCTGGTAGACTGTACAAATATCCATACCCCAACCAGGATTTAAACTCGAGACCACTGAATTGCCAGGCGAATTATTAGCACACCTGTACACCGTGGTCGGTCAGTTTTTGTGTTTCAGATATTCTTTTGATATTAAATATACAAAATTGTATAAGTAAAACAAAGTTGCCTAATTTCTACTTATATTTTTCTCTAAAACACTTTTCGCTACACTGTAGCTTCTTGAATTAAATTGTATTGTGACAAATAGTAGATACTAAGTAATCAAGTAATTTGACATGTTTTTTTTCTGAGAATTCCCAAAACTCGTATTCAGACTGCTTTTTTAATAGTTTTTTAATTTTTGCCCAAAGAAAGTTTTAAAGGCTACATTTATATTAATGCTGTTTAAGATATTTTTAATCCTAGGGTACGCTACCGAAAGAGCTTTATTTTTCTGTTTTTTAGAGACTATATTATCAACTATTGGAACTAGATTGGCGTTTATTAATGGCAATTTGCTTAATTAAATTTAATTCGATTTTGAATTTGTCTAGACTTAGAGGAACATTCGTTAAACGAACAATCATGCTATTGTAGGCTGCCCGTTTATGTTGTTGTGGGTGGTTGAATGTATTGTGGATCGTGATATCAGTGTGTTGATGAGATATGTTGATGAGATTTTGACATGTTCGCGGCTACTAAGAGACACTTGGATGCTTTTTTATTATATCTAAATTCAGTCCATAAAAATATCACATTTACAGCCGAAATGGAGACCAACCGTTCAATAAACATTTTGGATCTAACAATTTCCAAAAATTCGAATAAGAACTCGTTTTCAATTTACGATTAACCTTCTCACACTAATATCATGATTCACAATACTTCCAACCATCCACAACACATAAACGGGCAGCCTACAATAGAATGATTCATCGTTTAATCAATGCTCCTCTAAGTCCATACAAATACAAAATAGAATTAAATTTAATTAAGCAAATTGCGGTTAATAACGGTTATCCAGTTTTAATAGTTAATAAAATAGTCTCTAAAAAACAGAAAAAAAGCTCTTTGGGAAGCCTACCCTAGGATTAAAATGAAAGAATTTGAATTTAAAACTATTTCTTATTATAGACATATATCTGAAAAACTTAAAAAATATCTTAACAGCATTAATATAAATGTAGCCTTTAAAAGCAACAATTATTTGGGAATCATTTTAAAAAACTGTACACAAAAAACGGGGAAAACAATAAATCAGGCGTCTACCAAATGAATTGTGGTTCATGCAATAAAATTTATATAGGACAAACAGGGAGATCATTTAAACTCAGAATCGCAGAACACAAGCGCACCTATTTAAATAATAAAATGAACTCAACATACGCGGAAGATCTTATTAAAGAAAAACATACATTTAGTAATGATTTTAAAATCTTACAAATATATAGAAAATATAGGTACCCAACTGAATGTAGAGTGCGGTTCAAGATATACCGTTGACCGAATGGCTGTAATAAACTGTTAACAACCCCTATCGTAACGAAACTCGGCCAAAATTCCACAAAAAGTTAACAGGGTCGGGCCTAATAAAATAACAGGTAGAAATATAAAATTAATCGAGTTCGTTCCAATTCGTTTGATATTTCGAAACTACTAATTTTAAAAGAGAATATTTATCGTCCGATGCTAAGCAAATTGTTAAGAATGTATATGTTTCTTTATTCAATAGGAGGCCTAACGTAAATGCAGCCGCAGCAGAAATGACTTCATTAACGAAAACGCCATTGTCTACAGTTAAAATATTGTAACGAAGCCAATTAAAGCCAAAAAATGATTCTGGTAAAAGCAAATGTGTTGACGAAAGAGACAAAGACTTAATACGAAGCAAAATGTATGCTATGTATGAAGAACAAACTGTGCCTGCATTACATTCATTGAAGATGAAACTAACATTCTTTGCAGCAGAACTAGCCTCCTGAAAATATTATTTCTAATGGGTTTTGCATATCGAACCATTAATAAAAGACAAATATTAACGGAATCACAACGATTGCGACGATGGTGGTTTGACTACTTAAACTCTATAAAAAAATACAGATTAGAAAATCGTCTCATTATCTACTTTGATGAAACATGGTTCGATATACATGAGACGCCAGCAAAAGGATGGGTAGATACATCAAGAAAATGCCAAACCAAAGCCCCCGCAAACAAGAGAAAAAGAATTACAATTTTATATGCTGGTTTTGAGGATGGATGGGTTCCAAATTGTTTACGGTTGTCCTCCAAAAATATTAAACATTTATCTTTAGGCTACCATGACGATACCACAGAAAAACTTTTTGAACATTGGTTTATAAATTGCTTTTGGCCAATGTGACTAAGGAAAGCCTAATTGTAATGGACAATGCTAGTTGTCCAAAAAAACAAAGTTCCTGATGCAAATAACACTAAATTGAAAATTTCAATCTATATGTTAAAAAACGATATATACTTCGAAAATACATATATAAAATCTTCTAGAAATATTAAAAACATTTAATATTAAAAAGAATATGGATGTGATACCATTGCTGTCGATATGGGACATACGGTTTTACGCCTTCCCCCGTATTACTGTATTTTTAATCCACTTGAGCATATGTGGCATCAGGAAAATCCAATGTTAAAGCAGAAAACATTTATCCGACTCTAAGTGCAAGTGCTACAACATTAATTAGGAAGGTTGTGATAGTATTCCCAAAGAAAGTTGGATAAATTCGATTAATCATGTTATTAAATTGGAAGATTCCTATATATCATTTACTAATAATATAGAGTCACTTATTATTAATGTAAATCAAAGTGACAGTGAGAGTGAAACTGAATTAAATGTATAATTAAATTTACGTTATAATTTTTATTGTAGTAATAGAAAAATTTATTTATTTATTTTTATCGTATTAATAAATTCAAAATACACAAACCAATAAACAATGTTTTAATCATACATAATAATAATAATTTAAAAATATTTTATTTTTTCCAAAATTATTCAGAAATTAAACAATTCCGACTCTGGCGCTCTTTCTGACTCTTTGAAGATACTGGGCATATTTTTATTGAAATTTATTGGGGCAATTAATATTTTACAGAAAGGCAACGAAATATTTTGAACTGGATTATACTAGAATTTTTTTGGAAATAAACCGTCACAAATACACAGATATCCTTAACGACCAAATATACTTCAACCATTCTCCGCTATTAAATATGTCAAAAAAAACCCAGAAAAAAACGGAAAATTACTTGATTACTTAGTGTCTATTATTTGTCACAATACACTTTTATTGTTTGTTAACCATCCTAAGAAGTTGTTAACCATCCTAAGTAGAGAAAAATATAAGTGGATATTAGACAACTTTGTTTTATTTATACAAATGTGTATGAATTTCCATCAAGAAAATACCGCCACCATCTTCATATTAAATATACATATTCAATGTTACATTTTATTCGTTCCTCCTGTATATCTAGAAATGCGCTCACGTTCATCATAACAACCAGTCAAACGAAATAACTCGATAGGATCGCGTTTTGTCGACATCGTGACCAACTTGAGTAAGTCCAACTATGCCGTCGCAATATAGACGTACCGATCTAAGGAGGCGATGATATATTGTAAACGTCGCCCATTCCGTACACTCTATTTATCATCTAGTCCCATCTGGTTGATTACATTCCGCAGGAGGGGGGTCAATGGGTCTCGACCGTCGGATAAATCGTCTCCGGTTATATGGGTTAATGTCGATCGGACAAAGAGACTGTGAGAGAACTAGCTTTCCGTCAGTTTGGCACTTTTTCTGGATTAATTGGTTCTTTAAAATGTATTGTCTGCCATACACTTATACACTTACTGTTACTGAAAGCTGTTAAGTGCTAATCAGAATCGAAAAAATTAGAGGTTGTCCAATAAAAGTGTCAGAACTTGATAGTGCTAATCCGGTAATTTTTATTTTATCTTGAAAAATAAGTAATGGTATTATGTTTTGAAGATAATGTCGTACAAATGTCCCCCTCGCATGTGTTTGGTGGAATGCATTCTGAAGACCTACTTTTCGATTGCTCTTTCACACATATCGTGTGATATATCTTCAGTGGTGGCTTAAATGTTTCGCTTTAGATCAAGAATCGTTCGGGGTTTATTTCTGTTAACTACAAATTTAACATAATCAAACAAAAAATAATCCAAGGACGTGAGGTCGCATATCTTGGTGGCCGGTTGACTCTACCAATTCGCGAAATAACGCTTCCAAGAAGTTTTTCTTGCAATACATTAATTGTCTGATGAAATGTGTAATAAGTCGCATCATCTTGTTGAAAGAAATCATTGTTTAGATCCATATTTATCAGTTCAGGCTACAGATATTCCTTTATCATATTCATATAGCGTTCAACATTAACAATAACAGGATTTCCATCATTGCCTTAAAAAAAGGTCTAATCACTCCTCCAGCCCAAAAACCGCACCAAATAATGACTTTCTGAAGATGGAGAAATAGGAAGAGGAATCCCGAATCACTTGCTGATTTTCATCCGCTAAAACCCTGCAATAATATTTGTTCGGAAACCCATCTGGCAAGAAGTGCGCATTGTCAGGAAAAATATTTTCCTCAAAGTGGGGGTGGCCTTCCAACGGCCTGAATACATGTACCGGGAATTTTTCCATAGTGAATTGACACACAACAGTCTATGAGTAACATTCACATTACAACATTGTTGCCGTTATTACGGTTCAAAGTTCTGACACTTTTATTGGAAAACTTTTTACAATCCACCGCTAAGTATAACTAAATATGTTTACAGAAAAGTAGTACATATGGTTATGGTTTTCAGAATAATTTTTGTTTACACCATGATGATTTTTATGTAATAATAGAAAATCAAGTAAAAAGTGAGTTGAACATATTTCCCTATAAAATTCAAATTGTTCAAGCCCTGTTGCCGGCCGACAGTTTTCACGTAAAATTGATTTGACCACTCCTCAAAGCTCCTAAATAACCCTCAAACTATACTTCAGCTCAAGAACAACATAACACCTCCACTGCTTAAAAAGTGGCCAGAAATTGTTTTTAAATATTAATGAAATTGAATGTTATTTTACATAAAATAAATAAGTTCAAGGCATCTAAAATTCGGTGGTCAAAACTTTAGTCACAAGATCTTTAAGATTGTCGAACAAACAACACAAGCAAACATAACTTAATTCCCTAGAAACGGCACTAATTCAAAATAGTTATGACAAGCGTCAAATAAAAAGGCATATTGATAAAGTTTACCCACCACTAGAGAATTGTCTCAAAACTCCAAAGTGCTTCTGTTATACATTAAGGGAGTTACCGATAAAAATGCCACGTATTCAGATCTCGTTGTATCGAAACGATATTTACAACAGCAACAGAAAGAAATATATCCAGATTCCTTAGATAATATTCCACAAGGGTCGCATGGTGTCTATGAGATTCCTTCTAGCTGCTCTCAATGATATATCGGCCAAACCAACGTATACAAAATCGCATATATGAGCATTCTCTCGTCGTCGGAAAATAGGACCTCTCCTCAACTCTAGCAAAACATCATATCCAAACGGGTCACAAAATAGATAGACAAGGCCAAAGTAATCGCACCTATATATGCCTACAAACGCCGCAAAATTCATGACGCAATTGAGATCGAAAAACCCTCAGACTGCCTGAACAAGAGGGACGATGGTCTTAGGGTTAGAAATACAAAGAAATCCTTTATTTCCAAATTGCCCATCCGAAACCCTTCCGATCAAACGTCTACCTCCCTACTCACCCCCACAGCTCAACCGAGAGCCCCACCCACAACCTTACTTATAAGTATACTTTACTTATATAATATATATTTACTTATATAATAAAAACGTCGCGCCGACCAGACTCTTGTCTCCAACCCTCTACAATATCTAACCCTCTACAATCTTTACACTGCCGACACCTCCTTTTCCAAATACTCTATCTTACTCTATATAATAACTCTATCTCTACACCGACGATACTTCGACCACCGCTCCTGATCGCAAAACGTTATTTATCCAACACAAGACAATATCAACTCCTTCTAGATGAGGGCTTCTAAATGGAAAATTCACGTCAACCATAACAAAACACAAGCAATCTTCTTCACCCACAAATTCTTCAAACTCTCCATCCCTCTCTCCATCCAAAATACTCGAAGCAAAATACCTCGGAGTCATCCGACATCCAAAATTGTCGTGGACCAATCATATCAACCCTCTACTTCATCACAACAGCTAACTCGGCCTCCGCAACAAACTCTCCATCTTTAAACAAATCATCCGCCCCTCCCTCTTATACGCCTCTCCAGCCTGGTTCTTCTACCAGCCCGCCGCCGCCACTAGAATCACCCAGTGCCAAAACAAGATCATCAGGCGTATGACAAACACCCCGTGGTACGTCCGAAATACCAACATCTACCGTGACTTTAACATGCCTTCCTCCAAAGGTTATATTTTAAAGCGCCTGGAGAAAATCAAAAAAGGTCTCATACAGCTTCAAGAAAATAAGAAGTTTTTCCGAGACTCAAATCTGTGTGCAGTTTGGTCCAACTTGAGAGATAAGATAATTTTTATCTCAATTTATAGTCGAAATATTTTTTTTATTGCAAATTATTTATTTATTATATGACAAAGGGTTATAATTATCTGTGAGTTCCATAAGTTTTTAACAGAGGGCGGTGTAAATTAGCTTATCGACTTAACGCTGCAACTCTTTAGTGTCCGGATTGGATAAGTATCCAATAGATGGCGCTGTGTTAACAGTACAAATATTTCATTTATGCTACAATTCATTTCACGTCACACGTGTGTTCAAAAATTTACTTACGACATAAGAGGTAATCTGATGTCTTTTAAATCAATCGACACTGTTGTTGCTGAAAACGAAAGTGTCAATTTTCCATTTGAATTTTTAAATTCTCTGGATATGCCCGGAATGCCACCACATAATTATCGATTGAAGATTGGTTCACCTATTATTCTTTTGATTAATTTGAATCCACCTCGATTTTGCAACGATACACAAAATCAAAATATCACCGGAAATGTTCTTGAAACAAACATTTTGAGTGAAAAGTTTAAAGGAAGAAGTGGTCATGTTGCGAAATATTCCAATGATATCGTCAGAATCTGCGATACCATTCAAAAGACTTCAGTTTCCAATTCGTTTAGCTTTCGTCATGACCATAAATAAGTATCAAGGCCAAACAATGTCCATTTGCGGCTTACAGTTGGAAATTCAATGTTTTTTTCCATGCGCAACTATATGTTGCATGCTCACGTGTAGGAAAACCATCGAATCTATTTGTGTTAGCAAGAGACAGGTTAACTAAGAATATTGTGCACTGATTAGCGCTGAATTAAATTAAAACTGAATTTTTTTATAATTCAAAATGATAAATATAATTAATAAAAATAATGAATAATTTATGCTACCTACCTAATTGATAAAATTAATTGTTATATGTTATCAACTAAGAACTTTGTAAATTACTCATTTATTAAAAAATATACTTAAATATGAGATGAATAAAATATAAAATTCAAAATTTTATGTTGATTTGTGCTTAATATCAACCCTATGAAAATGTTTATCAGCCGCTTCCAAATTATGACCTAAGGTTCAAATCTCAATCCCGTAGGTTTTTACATCGGCTACAAGGTTTTCGTCTTTAGTCGTAAATAATGGTTTCACTGTATTGAATAGTTTACTACATTATAATTCAAAGTATAACTTAGCCACAGCAACGCGTGGCCGGGTCTGCTAGTATATATATATATATATATATATATATATATATATATATATATATATATATATATATATATATATATATATATATATATATATATATATATATATATATATATATCCCTCGTCTGGGGGTATATATGGTATATATATATATATATATATATATATATATATATATATATATATATATATATATATATATATATATATATATATATATATATATATATATATATATATATATATATATATATATATATATATATATATATATATATATATATCCCTCGTCTGGAAAGAGTGGATATGATCTTGGAGGTTGTATTGGATGAATAACGTTTTGTGATCAGAAGCGGTGATCGCAGTATCGTCGGCGTAGAGATAGAGTTATTATATAGAGTAAGATAGAGTATCTGGAAAAGGAGGTGTCGGCAGTGTAAAGATTGTAGAGGGTTAGATATTGTAGAGGGTTGGAGACAAGAGCCTGGTCGGCGCGACGTTTTTATTATATAAGTAAATATATATTATATAAGTAAAGTATACTTATAAGTAAGGTTGTGGGTGGGGCTCTCGGTTGAGGTGTGGGGGTGAGGAGGGGGTGGACGTTTGATCGGAAGGGTTTCGGATGGACAATTTGGAAATAAAGGACTTCCATGTAGTTCTAACTCTAAGACCATCGTCCCTCTTGTTCAGGCAGTCTGAGCGTTTTTCGATCTCAATTGGGTCACGAATTTTGCGGCGTTTGTAGGAATATATAGGTGCGATTACTTTGGCCTTGTCTATCTATTTTGTGACCCGTTTGGATATGATGTTTTGCTAGCGTTGAGGAGAGATCCTATTTTCGGAAGACGAGAGAATGCTCGTATATACGATTTTGTATACGACTGTTGGTTTGGCCGAAATATCATTGGGAGCAGCCAGAACAAGGAATCTCATAGACACCAAGCGACTCTTGTAGAATATTATATTTCACTAATCTAAGGAAACTAGATATATTTCTTTCTGTTGTTGTTGTAAATATCGTTTCAATACTACGAGATCTAAATACGTGGCAAAGGCGTTTCTAGTCGTGGGTAAACTTTATCAATATGCCTTTTTATTTGACGCTTGTCATAGCCATTTTGAATTAGTGCCGTTTCTAAGGAATTAAGTTATGTTTGCTTGTGTTGCTTATCCGACAATCTTCTAGATCTTGTGATTAAAGTCTTGACTACCGAATAGATGTCTTGAACCTATTTATTTTATGTAAAATAACATTCAATGGCATTAATGTTTGAAAACAATTTCCGACCACTTTTTAAGCAGTTGAGGTCTTATGTTGTGCTTGAGCTGAAGTATAGTTTGAGGGTTATTTATTAGCTTTGAGGAGTGGTCAAATCAATTTTGCGGGAAAACTGTCCGCCGGCAACAGGACTTAATGAATAATCTATGCTACTTACCTCATTTATAAAATTAATTGTTATATGTTATCAACTAAGAACTTTGTAAATTACTCATTTATTAAAAAATATACTTGAGTATGAGAGGAATAAAATATAAAATTCAAAATTTTATGTTGATTTGTGCTTAATATCCACTCTATGAAAATGTTTATCAGCCGCTTCCAAATTATGACCTAAGGTTCAAATCTCAATCCCGTAGGTTTTTACATCGGCTACAAGGTTTTCGTCTTTAGTCGAAAATAATCCATTTCTCTGTATTGAGTAGTTTACTACATTATAATTCAACATATAACGAAGCCACAGCAACGCGTAGTATATATATAGAAACAAATACTAAGTATTATTGTTCAACATATTATCAGTAAATGAACACCTTAGCAAAAGTTTATAGTTTATATTTTTGAATCTCATACTTGACTAAAAACATTAACCAATTATCTAGACTATATCAAAACGTTTGTGTTTTCACAGTTAACATCAACAATCTCCAAGAACCTTTCCTAAGCCCAAAGAAATGTTCTTCCAAGTTGCCCTTAATTAGTCCTTCGGCACTTTTATTGCCACTCCCATCCATTCCCCTCATTCCCGAGCGCCCTTAGGAATAACAGCCTGTTTATCAACTGTTGCGTAACGAGAAGCGAGAACGTTCTTTTTTCACTCTTTCCCGATTTAATTAGAGTAATTGAGCTTGAAAGGATAATGCCTTGCCCGGTTCTCTGACGAAGAAGATGAAAAAAAAAGAAGTGTGAACATGACAGCTGCGAGGTCGAGAACAAATTCATCAGATGATTATGAAGCGAAAAAGGAGGGTGGATAGTCTGCCAGTCGGGTTATTTCACTGTTATTTTGCCGATATTATATATATATATATATATATATATATATATATATATATATATATATATATATATATATATATATATATATATATATATATATATATATTTATAAGGTATATTTTTATATAAAGTTCTCGTTTTTTGGTAAGGAGAAAAATACTATAAATATCAATAAAATATTTTTTTTTCAGATTCTACATACTTTTATCTACTTTTCTATATAATTTCCATCTTTGTTCAAATATTTGTCACACCGCTCAATAAGTTTTTGAATTCCGACGTCAAAAAAACCTACCGCACTATGACTGCAGTTTTAACTTATTCGTCGTCATTGAACCGTTGGCCACTAAGAAACTCCTTTTAGTACCGAAACAAGTGAAAATCACTGGGTGTAAGGTCTGGACTGTAAGGTGGATGATCCAGTTATTTCCATTCAAAAGACGTGATTAGAAATTATGTTTGTGTAGAAACATGTGGTCTTGTATTGTCATGGAGCAACCACACCAGACGGTAGTAGGCTACGCCGTTTGCTTTGTATGCCACGCCGGAATTTCCTTAAGGTGACACAATACGCATAGGAATTGATTGTTGTACCTCTCGGCATAAAATCCACTAACAAAATTTCTTTCCTATCACAAAAGACAGTAGCCATAATCTTTTGTGTTGAAATTGTCTGTTTGGCTTTCACTATGGTTGGCGACAATATGTGGCCCCCATTCCATTGACTGCTGCTTGGACTCAGGAGTCATGTGAGACAACCAAGTCTCATTTCCTATAACAATGTGGTCTAACAATTGATCTCGTTCCTGATTTTATCGAGTCAAAAACGATAAAGCACAGCGCAATATTTTTGTTTTGTGATCGTCAGAAAGCAGTTTTGGAATCCACCGAGAATACACTTTTCGATAATTCAGTTTCTCCGAAACAATGGTGTACAAAACTGACCTTTAAACCTGAATAGGGGCTAAAAAGGGTATAAAGGTTTTCAGAAATGTGTTTAATGAATTCAATTAATTCGAAAACTAAGTCGACAAAAATGGCTAAGCGTAAAAAAACATATATATACGTTTATTAACTGCAGAACCCATTCGAATCAGAATTAAATAGAAGCCGGAATTGAGACTTCGCCTTCTTTTTATCATTTAACTGAAAAAAAGCTACTGCTTCAGCAAAACTGATTTGTGTAGTTTCGTGAGATAATGCTCCTTCGTACGGCATTTGTAAGAAGTAGTTACAGAAACGTTGACTTTAATGATGCGGAATGCCTAAGACAACCGAAAATGTAGAAATTGAATAGTTTGAAACACTGCCGGGAGAAGGTTCTTGTCGTACTAGAGCCCGAAGAAATATCGTAAGCACTTCTAAACGTTTAAACGAGCTATGGAAAAATTAAAAAGAGAGTCGTTGGGTCCCTATAAACACACAGCTGAAAGTAAGTGTTGAAACTTTGTTGTTAAGTGACTGATCTCCAGATGTTGAAAAAGAACTTTCTAAGTTCAGAAGATTTTAAATTGTGATGAAAAAGATGAAATTCAAAAAGTTGAGAGAAATCATGGCTTCATCCTGATTAGCCATCAACATGTTTCAAGGCAAGAAAAAGGTGTTTCTGTCTATATGGATCAACTGGATAACGTACATTATGAATTGCTCCAATCTTGCCAAACAGTCACTACTGACAGTTATCAGCAGCAGCTAATTCATGTTAGTGATGCTCTAGATAAAAAAAAGCCTTATATTGACAAAGGAAGATGGTAAATTTTGTTTTAGGACAATGCACGGCCACATAAAGCAAAACCCAATCTGGACTCGATCACAAAGTTCAGCTGAGAGCTTTTACCGTGTACGAGGCGTATTCTCCAGATTTAGCCCCTGCAGATTTATATCTCTTCCGATCGCATTGTTTCGCGTCTCTTGAGGAAATGGAAAAGTCTTAAAAGACGAAAACTTACTTTATCACATCAACATTATCATACTTGTACATACAACACATATACATACAACACGTACACAACCAAAATTTCATGGCAATCTGTCTACTAGTTTCTGAATTGTTGTACTTTAAGTGACGCTACTTTAGTTATTTTCAAAACAATGAAAAAAAAAAGGAATTTCGTGTATTGATTAAGCATTGTTTTTTGATGAAAAAAAACCGTTGAAACAAAATAATGGCTTGATAAACATTAACTAGACTCTGCTCCAGGAAAATCAACCATAATTGATTGGTATACCGAATTCAAAATTGGCCGTACAATTACTGATGATGCTGAACGGTCTGGACGTCCAAATGAGGTAGTTACACCAGACAATATCAGAAAAATTCGCAAAATTATTTCGCAAAAGCGTAAAGTAAAACTGCAGGAGATAGCTGATATGAAGATATCGATATAAGTGTTTACACCATTTTGCGTAAATATTTGGGAATGCGAATATTGCTATGGGTACCCTACTGAAATGGGTACCGCATTTGCTCACAGCGGACCAAAAACAACAACATATTGATGGTTTTGAGCAATGTTTGGAGGTGTTTAGGCGAAATAAAAATATTTTTATGCGTTATGTGACATTAATGATTAATCATGATTAATCACTACACTCCGGAGTCAAATGGGCAGTCAGCTGAGTGAACAGCAACTGGTGAAAACCGCCCAAAGCGACCAAAAACACAACCATCGACTGGTAGGGTTATGGCCTCTGTATTTTGGGATGGGCATGAGATATTGTTCATCGATTATCTCGAGAAAGGTAAAACCATTAATAGCGAATATTACATAGCATTATTGGTACGTTTGAAGGACGAGATCGCAAAAAGGCTCCAAATTAACAACAAAAAAAAACTGTTGTTTCACCAAGACAATATACCGTGTCACAAATCATTGGCAACCATGACCAAATTGCATGAATTGCACTTCAAATTGCTTCCTCATCCACCGTACTCTCCAGATCTGGCCCACAGCGACTATTTCCTGTTCTCAGACCTCAAAAAAATACTCGCTGGAAAGAAACTTCGCTCCAATGAAGCGGTAATTACCGAAACTGAAGGATATTTTGAAGGCAAAGAGAAATGATTTTATAAAAAAAGGTTTAGAAATGTTAGAAAAGCACTGGAATAATTATATTGCACTTCAAGAAGAATATTGTGTTTTATTGGTCAGACCGTGGACTTATTAACCAATGTGTTAGACAGAAGCGATTTTTAGCCCATAATTTTACCTCATCGCACCAGTCTGCATTCAACGCCACTTTAACTGCAATAAAAACATTTTTTAAAAGTTCGTCGAACGTATTTATCCATGTCTCATCCTCCTTCCCGATTCAGCAAACAACTTTCAACAATAACCGCTATAATTTAAAAGTTTCCCCCGGTGATATATACTCTTCCGCCTTCCGGATCCACTTTTACGACGAGCTCGTTCGGTAACTGGCCGAAATGTTTCAACTATATTTTTCGAAAGTTAATCGCAGACCTGAAAAGTTTGCTTCTTTGGCAAAGTGCAAACTTATTACGGTACTTTGTGCCATAATTTCTGTGAAAATGCCGCATAAATTTTCGCGGAATGGCGGAAATCGTGCCAGCGTCTGTTGTTTTTCGTTTTCATAGTTGGTATTATGCAAAAACAATGAACAAAGCTATGGTAATTATTATAACGCTTGATGATGATAACTTGGCATCTCCCACATTTTATTAAAATGCTATAGAACAAAAAAGATACAACACTGTGGTAAATATGAAATACTTTCATAAATTTAATCAACCCTTCTTCTCGTCATTTTGAAGAAAAAATTCCTTACAACAGAGATTAAAAGAGTTCTCTATGTTCTCAAAAAAAATTGCAAAATTTTTAAAATGATAAGAATTAACATTATAAACAAAATATGTGTAAAAACGTATTTGTCAAATATTCAGTGGTTATTACTATAAATTTCTATCGGTATCTTCGGTGTGAAACACTAAATTCCAATTTACCACGAAGCACTAAATCACTTTTTTTTTGTTTTGCTCTGTTTTGTTAATCTCTTTTGATGCATTCCTATCACAAGTATATATTAATTAACACTCATTGTTGAAACACTTCTACTTGTAGCTGTCCCAAAAATATCAAGCTGTATCGATTCCGTACAGATTTCAAAAGCTGTAGATCTGTAGATTGATCTATATGTCCAAGTGATAAAAAATCAAGCAGTACCTCAAAATAGCAACTATTAACGCAATTTAGAGACAATGTTAATACATTATTCTTTTACAATTTCCGATAATTAGCTTTCTCTTTTGGACAGCCTTTATATATAAAAAAACATGTAACGTGTACACCTTTAAGTTTGTTGTTTTTGTTAAAAAAAATGTCAATTTTCGTATTTCTTGAATTCACTGACATCAAAAGCAAGCTATCTCCTATGGGGGTTAAGAATCAGGGGAAAATGTCCTTGACAGGTTTGATATGGGTCGAAGACAGCCAAATCTCGTCTTTTAGACCCCATTATTATATAGAGTTCACAGTTTATTGACGTTATTCTCACCGGAAAAAAGATATTTGGGTTCGCGTCACATAAATGATATTAATAATATATACACATCAATATGTCAATGTTAATTTTTGACGGCACTCGCACACTTCTCCAGGAAATAAAAACAATTTCTATACTTTTAGACATCTGAAGTATAAATTCGTGTTCGTGAATGTTTCTTTCTCAATCCCTTCCCATCCTGTGACATCTGCTTAATTCCTTTCCACTCTATTTCTCTGCGTTTTGCTCCTTTCTCAATCCCTTCAATCCACCTTCCTCTGATTTCGTATGGTTATGGTTATGAGCCTGTTTTCTGGCATTCTGCACATATGTCCGAATCATCTAAGTGGTCCCTCTATCAATTTTTCATTTATTGGCTTTATTTGTAGATTCTATTGTATTGTAGTTTCGTTTCGTATTTTGTTCCTTTTGTTTTATTTTATATCTTACGTAAGAATAACATTTCCGTTACGTTCATTTATGTTTTAAGTTGTTTGGTCGATGTCCAAGTCTTACTGCTACCATGTGATCAAAATTGACCGGGGTCGAATCATTTAAATCTCGCGCAGTTTATAAATCAAACATTTCTTAGATTAGTATAACCGTAGATGACATACATGTGAAGTTTGAGAGCGATGTGTTTGATAGATATTTGTGTCATAAACAGTTACTCTGGCGATATTTAATGGCCCTTGAAAATCATCATGTTGGTATTAAAGATGGCAGAATATCTTGGCATCTCGTGTGTATTTTCAGCACATTTTGGTTGATATTCTAGACATGCAACTCGCCATCTTATACGGCAATAATTGTACGTGACTTTTTGGTCAATCATATGACAAAAATGATCGCTCAAGCACTTATTAGCCGGATATGAATGAATGAATGAACGAATGATGCTTTATTGTCTAACAGGCTACTTAAAACAGGCTACTTAACAGGCAATTAAAAAACAATTCAAAACACAAATAGATATAACAAAAATAATTTGAACTTAACCTAACAATAGTACAAAAATATTTATATAAAAATTAAAAATTAATTCTAAGGTCATTACAAAAATTATTTCCAAAACATCGCACGAGCCTCCAGCACTCTCTCAAAAGCTGGGATATACTAACTAAATACACAGAAACGTTCCCGCCATTGCAGTAACTAAATCGAGTATATTGTTTTGTATATTAAATATGTGATTGTATTGGTGAATATCAAAAAATGGTTGAAAGCCGTGCAGTGCTCGTAGAAATCGATTAGATAATTGATAGTTAACAGGGCTTTGATAATGTAAATTAAAATCACCTTAGATTAGAATTTTATAATTCATGATATAATAAAGACATTCGTATCAAAAATGAGTTTCTATTGGTGAATATTTGATTTTGGAGGAATATAAACATTAAAATAAAGATTATGGTCTGACTCATGAGTATTTTGCAACCAACAATGTCGACACTTGGAAACAACTCCTGCAAGATAAACAGGTCGTGCTTCGACGGTTGTAAAGATGAATAAACGGCAAGGAGAACTCCGCCGCCTCTTCCGACTCCGAGGGTATTCAGATCCCGATCCTTTCTAAAAACCATATACCTGAACAGCTCAGCAACAAAAACAGATGGTTGCTGCCAGGTCTCCGACCGAGCAATAATGTGACAATTGTTGGATAGGACGGACTGGTAGAGATCCGTAGTTTTTGTTCTTACGCCACGCACGTTCTGATAAATAAGAGTAATGCTATGAATTGATGCTGGGTTACGCGTGTAAGACACTCTATTTAGTTGTTGTTGCAACATGTTGACTATTTGGATGACTCACGAGATACAATAAATGGTTGGCCATTATGATAACCAATTTTAATATTACTCTCGCCAGTCTTTAAACGACAAACCAGTTCGTCTTTAATTAATTTTTAGTGACGAATTTGGGTGTTATTTTTATCAGACTGAACTGATATGCCCCGAAACATGGCACCATTGGCTAGGTTTCTAACGTTCTTAAGAACAAACGTGGCAATATCGGCAGAATTACACATTACCTTGAGCGGGCGCTTTTTCCCATCTGAAAATATATCAAGGCGATGTATTTTGACTTTGCTGGAATCAATCACAAGATCACAGGTGGTTAGAATGATGCTTTCCACAAGTGATCTATCGCTCTCAGATATAGCTTGAATGTTTGAGTCATCTATGCCAAAAACGATAAAGTTTGATTTGCGTCTTTCGCGGTCGGATAGTTCATTTAGCAATTCTTCGGAGCTTGGAATCAGGGTCTGATGAGAATCATTGTTAGACTTTAAAATAGTTAAATTGTTATTTAACAGTTCGATTTGATTCTCAAGGTCATTAATTCTGTTAGAGTTATTTTTCAGAACAGTTGACTCTCTCCGACGTATCTGGATTGTATTATTCTGTTGCTGAATCCTACTGTACAATTCAGAGACTAGCTTGATAACGTCTTTAATATTAGGTTCAGCTTTAGACAGGATAGAAGAAAATATGCTTTTACCAAAATCACGACCAGGGGTATTTACTCCGTTAGGAGTGAAGTTACGCCGGTTCGTGAGAGAATTTATAAGGCTTTTCGACCAAGAAGGGACAGCGCTGAACTTCTCTCTGCACGCAACGCAATACCACATCTTCTTATTTTATAAGCAATCTTCGAAATGTGCCGCTGTGAGATGGGCACAACTTGAATGGAACCAACCACCGCAGCAACCCGAACAACCGATTCTGTACTTGTGACACTGTACTTGACATCACCTGTGAGCCATGACGACAACCATAAATGATTAAGGGAATCAATTAACGTTGAAAGGTCGACTAATAGGGAGTCACAAAACAAAATAATTCAAATTCCGATCAGTCACTGTATGTCGAGAAACAGAAATAGAATATATTGAATACACTTGATTATGCAAAGTGTCACTGCACCATTTGTATCCACATACAGTTTAATAAAACATATGTATGCCCAAATTCGCAATAGGCTAAAAGGAGATTTTTCGCTGCACTGGAGACCGGGAAAACCGATCTTGTCGCAAGCACCGAAACCGAGCGTGACTTTCCAAAACCTTAGCGTTGAGCCGACTTATATGGATATGGCTCTCTGTGCGATTTTTTTCTCTTCTCCAAACTTAAATATCCGATCCGTGGAAGGCGTTTTGACTTGATTGACATTAAAAAGAATTCGCAGAAGGAACTGGAGGCCATTCCGGCCGAGGCGTATTCCAGGTGAATGGATGATCATCGGATCAAGCGTTGGCATGCATCTATCAAATTAAATGGAGTCTATATTGAAGGCGATAATAAAGATATGTATTAAAATTGCAAAAAAAAGATTTTTTTACCAGTCTTGGTCAATTTTGATCACATGGTGTAATGTCGTCGATCTTACCATTTTTTTACTACTTCTGTTTTTATATTTTTTTCAATTCTTCTACTGAAACCTTCGGTGTGACAAACTAAACTCGAAGAGATTTACCACTAAACACAAAATCACTTTGAAAACATCTTGACGCTAACCATGTCAGCATCATCAGGATATAATTTAATCTATTAAATGATTAAACTATAAATTATTAATATTATTACTTGTTATTATTAAATTATAAGTAAATGATTAAAGTATGTAAATTATAAAATATAAAAAAAATATAAAAATGTATAAAAAATATTTAAACTATTAAAGATTAATCTATTAAATGATGATTAAATCATCTCCTGATGATACTAACATTAGCCAAACGTGCGCCGAGAAGTTCTCAAAAAGTGATTTGGTGTTTAGTGGTAAATCTCTTCGAGTTTAGTATTTTATATCTTGTTTAAAAATGTGTTCTTCAGCATATTGAACATTTTACCTGTTTTTCCCATTCTCTCATTTATTTAT